>OY755251.1:9601653-9663739 GCA_963576725.1 Azorinus chamasolen | reverse complement strand
CTTATCATTCAAAGAGTCAATTACTGACATCACAATCGATTCCATACTTACTTTTCCTCCCTTTTTCAGAATAACTGAACGAAGATGGTGTACTGTATAATTATCATAAGCAAATAGAGCAGACTCTGGCCAGATGGCTCCTACAGAAGCTGTCTTATCTAGTCTTCTCTGCTTGTAAAGGCACCGATAATATCTGTGCAAAAGTCACATGCAGCTATACCATAACTGAGACACTGGAAAAAAAAGCAACTGTCCCCAACTTAAAATTTGAAACTTACTGTTATAACTGAAGCACAGGCTATTGTTAGGCGAGCAGTATCCCGGTGTGTTTGCACAATCACTGTCCTGGGTGCACTCTTTCAGGTTTTCTGAAAAGCATTTAATAGAAATCGGCATATAGGAGATGTGTAGTTCTGTAGTATATTCTCAATGACAACACAGATCAACACGTTACTTAACACTCTGCAAAATACCCAAAACGATGAAAATGAATTCATGATAGAATCTGTCATATGCTGAAAACCCTTGACTCCATAAATACGCCTTTCTACGCCTTTTCACATAAAGTTGACCAAGATCAGACGGCTCCTATGACAGCCGTCTGATCAGAGTCTGCTTTGTTTGCTCATGATATAATATAGATATCTTTCGACAGTTTCTGCCATGGCTAAACTTATCCGTGGCCATGTGCTACTACAACAAATTAATTAACCCTTCGATTGCTATTCACGTCAATATACCTACCTGTAAATAGTGATGATCCAGAGGAGACAGCTCCTACAGGAGCTGTCTCATCAGGGTCTGCACTATTTACAAGTTGATTGTGCAACCAGTGCACTCCACAGCAGTCATTGCACAGCGAAATACTTGTACACAGTGAAGATATATGTAATTATACAACAGGGCATGGGTAAAGACGGTGAAATGTATTTTAAAATTCAGCAAGAGAAGGGTTAATTAATATTCACGACATCATTATTTCTTACATGAATGTTCACGGAGGAAAGGGTTAAATCAGCAACTCATCAGGGTCAAAGCCAATCAGTAAACATCTTCTCGAAAGTTTGTATGAGTTCACAGAAACTGTTTGAAGTTTAAACAGAGAACAACCGGAGAAGAATTACTACAGTTTGATTTCAAGATGTGCCATCCACCTTAATTATGCCTTAGTCAAATATGGTGTATGAGTCCTGTGCTAGAAGATGTTTGTGTTAGAGCCAAGTGCTAGACGTTATGTGTGTGTGCGTCCCGTGCAAGCTAAGTTTGTAGTGTTAGAGCCCTGTTAGTTTTGTTGCGTTAGAGCCCTGTAATAGTTATGTTGTGTTAGAGCTCTGTGTTAATACTTGTGTTGTGTTAGAATCGATGTTAGAGCAGGAACTATTTGTTAGTAATGGTGTTGTGTCAGACTCCAATGTTAGTATTTTTGTTATGTTAAACTCTGTATTGGTGTTTCTGTGTTCACCCCCATTACTAGTAATTTTTCTGTGTTTGACCTCGTTGTTAGTAGTGTTGTTAAATTGTATCATATCCACGTGTTTGCATGTTTTGGTGTGTTAAACACTGTATTAGTAGTTTTGTTGTGTTAGAGTCCAGTTTTGGTAGTTTTGTTATGTTTAACCCCATTGTAGTAGTGTTGTTGTGTCAGATCCTCGTGTTAATATTTTTGTTGTGTGAGACACTGTGTTAGTAGTTGTGTTGTAAGATTGTTGTGTTAGTTAGTTTTGTTGTGTTTGGCCATCTTCTTAGTACAGTGCTCCCTCTCTACAACTCTACTACTCTCTATCGCCGTTTGGGATACGAAGATTGTATGTGTTGTTCAGAGGGAGTTGTTATAGGGAGGGAAAATCAAACACAATTAGCTTGTTTGCAGATCCCCAGATAAGGTTTATTTCGATAACTAAAACCGTTATGCCTCAATCAAATCCAATGTTGTGACCACTCTTTAGAATTGTCACAAAGTGACGATTCTAAAGAGTCGTCACAACATAGGGTTTGATGGAGGCATAAAGAAAATACGATGGAAATAAGTTGTTTCTGGAGCCTTGTTGTTTCGGAAACAGTGACATGCGTTGTTGTAAGGAGGGAATCGTTAATGAGAGGGTCGTTGTAGAGAGGGAGCACTGTAGTGTTGATGAATTAGAATCAAATGTGGGGTTCGTTGTGTAAGACCCCCGTGTCGGCAGTATTGTTTTGTTAGACCCCCACGTTTGTAGTTTTGTCATGTTAGTAGTTTTCTTGTGTTAGTGTCCTGTTGTAGTAGTATTGTTGTGTTAGAACCCAGTGTTAGTAGGTTTGTTGTGTTGATAAATGTGTTGTGTTTGTACCATGTGTTAGTAGTGCTGTTTTGTTAGACCAATCTGTTTAGTAGTTTTGTTGTGTAAGTGTGCTGTGCTAGCACTTTTGTTGTGTTAGACCCTGTGTTTTAACATTTTACGCTAGGTTCATGTGTGGTGTAAATAGCCCATGTATAATAAACCCTTTTTGTAAAAGCTCTGTGTGTATGCTTTATTTTGTACATCAGCCTGGTGCGAGTATTTTTGTATATGAGCCTTGTGTGTATCTGTTTTGTGTATGAGGTGCGTGTATGTTTATTTTGTCCTGCATATATGTTTTGTGTTAGAACCTTGGTTTAAACATATTTTATTTGTAAATATTTACATGAATATTGTACAAACATAAAGGAATACAAAAAAGGATGGCCAGGAAGGCAAAACTACTTAAAAGAGCATAGTACTAGTGAAACTTTGATGTGAGATATATATGAGACGCCACCATTTGGTAAATATAGCAATTCTTAAATCAAGAGGACCATTGATGCCCTATATCCCTCATCTGGGAAGTATAGTACTAGATAGAAATGAACTAGTCACAATCATCTCGGGGAAATGAAGATAAAAGGGTCATAGTAAATCTTCAATTTGTTCAAATAATGCATGGTATGTCATGATTTATTCTCAATATGGAACCCAGAGGACTATTCTTATCAAATATAATTCAAATGCGTCCACACGTATTGGAAAAGAAGATTTTTTAAAGTTAGCCCTGCACCTTGCAGTCATGTTTTATCAGATATCAACATGTTTTTTTGCAATTTGGATTGTTATTATTAAGATTTATAAACATGAAATATTATCCCTTTCCCCGGCAGCAATAGTTTCATGAATATTAACATTGGTTTAAAAACTTTGGTAGAGGGTCACCAGAAGAGACTATTCCTATCAAATTCAATTTAAATTGGACAACTGGTTTTGGAGATTTTTGCCTATAGTCATATTAGGCAATTTAGCTCTGCCCATGACAACCATGTTTTTTCACATCATGTCATTTAGGAATTTTGATAAAAAGTGACAAGGTGAATATTCCTACTAAATACCATTCGATCCTACATGTACCATCAATTTTGGAGAAGACGATGTTAAAGTTTGCTATATTGATATATAAAGAAATCTAACCCCGCCTCTGGCAGCCATGTCTTGTGAGATTTCAACATGATTTTAGTAAATTTGATGAAGAGTCACCAATCATTCATTCCTACTAAATGCCATTCAAATGGACTACTGGTTGTGGAAAAGATAAGTACATGTATGAGTCATGCAGGAAACACACAACCGCCAAAACAGCACCACATCGACAAACAGCAAATGTACATGTATATAAAAGACACAAAGAGACGCATGGACATAACAAACAAACAATAGTCCAATAATCTTACGAAGTTTGTAAATCACATCACCATAAAATTCAGGATGTGAAATACCGTGTCGCAGGAGCGTCTTGAGATTACATTTGTATTTGCCAATAAGTGAGAGGTTTCGATAATAAAATTTAGAGAAAGTTTTTCTTAGTTAATGGTACATATATCCTTGCTTAAGCATCTTTTCGGTTAAAATGAGATTTCGACTGTCAAAATCGTCAACTGATGAACAAGCTCTAGCAAAACGAACAAGTTACTGTTGTATTGCTATGCAATACATGGGTCCCCCACCGGATTAAAAAAACACTCCTCCGACCCACACACCCATGGTGTAGTTGACCATGGTATATACATGACCAACCTGAATGGCATTTGTAAAAATCACAAGACAAAAATTTGAAAAAGGAGACTAACTCCATAATTATTGACGCTAGAGCTATGGCTCTTGTGCATGACACTTTCTCTCATCATGTCTGTTCCATATGTGAAGTTTCAAATCAATTGAACCAGTATATAAAGAGTTATTGTCCGGACAAGAAAATATGAAAAAGGGAAATAACTACAAAAATATTGATGCTAGAGTTACGGCCCTTGTATATGACACCTCCTCTCATCATGCTTGTTCCATATGTGAAGTTTCAAATCAATTTAACCAGTAGATAAAGAGTTATCCGGACAAGAACATATGAAAAAGGGGAATAACTCAAAAAAGTTGTATTGATGCTAAAGATATGGCCCTTGTATATCTCATCGTGTTTGTTCCATATGTGGTGTTCCAAATCAATTGAACCAGTAGATAAAGAGTTATCCGGACAAGAACATATGAAAAAGGGGAATAACTACAAAAACGTTGATGCTAGAGTTATGACCCTTGTATATGATACTTCCTCTCATCATGCTTGTTCCATATGTGATCTTTAAAATCAATTGAACCAGTTGATATAGAGTTATTGTCCGGACAAGAAAATATGAAAAAAAGGGAATAAGTTATAATGAATTTGATCTAAATTCACATTATTTGAACAAAAGACATAGGGTGTATCCAATAATTACTAAGTGCAATAGTAAGAGGTGTATGTGTTGCAATTTCATTTCTACTAGATCAACAATTAAATCTCTTGTTAATGGTAGAGTGTTTAGTGTGAAGATTAATTCTGATTTAGACTGAAACTCATCTAATATTATATATGTTCTTACATGAAATGCGCCACGTTGTGGCATTCAATATGTAGGTCAGACAGGGCGTTCTTTAAAAACTAGGTTTCGTGAACACAGTTACCATTGCCGGATCAAAAAAGTACGCAATTTTCTTTACCAGCATTTTCGTCATACAGGACATTCTTTCAAATATGTTTCGGTTCAACCAGTAGAACAAATTTATTATGATTCTAAAACTACTGGTAGTTTAAAATCTAAAGCTCGTTTCATCACAGAGCTAGACTGGATAAAGAAATTACAAACACCTTTTCCTTTAGGCCTTAATGATAACATTTTCCAAAGCGGCAATATTTCTAAAGATCCAAGTATCGATATTTTCTCTATAGTTTCTATTCGAAAACGTAAAAGTAGATCACATGGCAGACGTAGAAATAGTAATATTAAGCGTAAATTACGTCGTAATATGTCTATTCATGATTTACATACTATTCTAAAACAAACTGGTAAACATTCTATGTTATCTTGTTTATCGTCTTTACCCTTTTCCTGTCTTAAGTCAATAGACGAAGAGGCTGATACAATCTATATGCGTACAGATCCGTTAATTAATACTGCCTCACTTATACAAAGTTACACACAGCATGTTCTTCGTCCAAGTATTGATAAAGAATCTGAACATAAAAGACATTTTCTGAAACTTCAGTTCCTAAATAAAGGTATCGATTTTATTGATATTCAAAGTATATTTCGTGATAAGAATGTAATCGGGGCTATTCCCAAATATTTCATCAACTCTGAATCACCTATCATCTGTTATAAATATAATAAACCTATTAGAAATGTTATTTTGAACTACAATAAAATTGTCTCTGACTTAAATATTGATGTTAATACCCCTATTTCTTGAGATTGTAGCATTTCTAGCTTTTGCTATAAACCAGTTGGTCATGTCATTACTGGTAATTTTGATATCATTAAGGATAAACGTCTCAGGACCCTCCTAACTAAAGGACCTAAATATAGATTACCTTCCCTTATTGATTTTGACGCTTGTCGAACTCATATTGCGGAAGCTATTCAAGAATTCTGCATCAAATGGTGTCGACGAGAACATGCTGATGTTAATGCCCTTTCGGATTGGAAGAAATGTATTTTCGATATTATTGATACACGAATAACTTTTTACAAATCAAATAACCATCTTTTACCACCTCGACCTAGAGTTACATTTCGCTACTTGAAGAAAAACATTTCTAATTTTCATTCAGATTATGTTCTTGTTCCTGCTGAAAAGGCATCAAACAATGTAATCATTATTTGAAGATTGTATTATGTTGATGTTTTAAAGAAGGAGCTAACTGATTCAAAAACTTATATAACAGTTCAAACACCTGAAAAAGATATACTAGTAGTCTCGGAACATGTAAAAATGTGCAATGATTTTAAGTCTGGTCCTAACATAAAACAACATAAACTTTCTACTTTGTACTGGATTCCGAAACTACATAAAAACCCTTATAAGTCGCGTTTTATTGCCAACTCTAGCTGTTGTACCACTACTAAATTATCTATACTTTTGACGTCCTGACTTACTACGATCAAAGAACATGTTAAACGCTACTGTGATAAAATATATGAAAATTCTGGTATTAATGTTTTTTGGTCCATAAAAAATTCAAATGATGTTTTAACAAAACTTGAAAATGAACAGTATAACATTTCTTTACTGAGCTCTTATGATTTCTCTACACTCTATACTACTCTACCTCACCATCTTATAAAGGATAGACTTATTAAATTAATAGAAAAAACCTTTGCCAGAGAAAACAAAATGTTCATTGCTTGTAATGTTCAACGTTCATTCTTTTCGAATTCAGAAGTTGAACATTACACAATGTGGACTTGCCTTGATGTTTGTAGATCTCTTACCTTTCTTTTAGATAATATATTTGTGCGTTATGGAGATACCATATATCGTCAAGTTGTTGGTATACCCATGGGTACAAATTGTGCCCCTCTTGTTGCAGATTTGTTTTTGTATTGCTACGAGAGGGATTTTATGCTTAGCTTAAAACCTGATACACAGACCGATATTGTTAATGCTTTTAATAAAACTTCAAGGTATTTAGACGATATTTTGAATTTAGATAATCCTTATTTTGATACTATGGTTTCTTCAATCTACCCAAAATAACTGCCTTTAAACAAAGCTAATCAATCTGACATTAATGCTTCATTTTTAGATTTGAATCTTTCAATTACAAATGATAAAGTTTCGTCCAAAGTATACGATAAAAGAGAAGATTTTAATTTTAAAATTGTTAATTATCCTTTTCTAGATGGGGATGTGCCACGTTCTACATCTTATGGTGTTTATATTTCTCAACTTATTAGGTTTGCCCGAGCCTGTTCTTTGCTTGAAGATTTTAACAGACGTAATTTAGTTATAACTGATAAACTTCTTAAGCAAGGTTACAGATATCACAAACTTCGGAAAACCTTTTCTAAATTTTATTATCGAAATTTACCTCTCATTAGTAAATATAATTGCAATCTACGGACGTTACTGCGACAAGGCATTTCTCAACCAGAATTTTATGGGGATGTTATCTACAAACTTAGGAAAATTCGGGGTCATATCCATTTTCATGATTTGTTTATAAAACGCATTAAAACATTTAAAAAGAAAGGTTATGATCCTATTATATTGCAACACACTGCATGTTTGGTTATCGACCCTTTTACAGTCGGTAGCTACGCTCCCCTCTTTGCTTGCGCGATGACAGGCCGAGGGTAGTACTCTATGATGGTATACTCTTAAACCTGGATACAGGAGGAGCTTACCAGACTCATGTATTATTTTTTCCCTGTCGTGCCCTTAACGGCTTACCTGCAGGTGCTCTGACTTCAGCAAAGCCATTGAGTACATATTTGACGGATTGTCACAGTTATTATGCTATGTTTTACATGTTGTCCTGTGTTCACCGTCGTCTATGTTGTGGGTAAGTCCAGCGGGGATACCTTTATTTACAATATTTGTAAAGCTAGGGTGACTTTGAGAGAAGTGTGAGGTTAGGACGTCCGTAAACCGGTTTAAACCCCCAGTGGTGTTTTTGCTGCTGACCGTGCCAAGGCGGTACTCTCTTTGTCACCCTTCCTTTTGTTTGCCTTGCGTCTTTGTGCTTGTGGTTTGTTCATGTTGTGGAACGTTTGTCCCTGTTTCTTGTGTGTCTTTTGGTGTTTTCTGTGTTCATTTCGTATGTGTGTGTGCCTGTGCGTTTGGGTGTGTGGTTGTGTGTGTGTGTGTCATGCTGTCTATCGGTGTTTTGGTGGTGGTTGCGTCTTGCATGTGGCTTTGCCTGCTTGACTTTACTACTTTTCCATTTGTAGGAGATATGGCGGACAAGAAGCGTTAAGAACGGACAGACGGACGGACGGACAGACGGACGGAAGACGGACGGACTACAGACGGACGGACTGACAGACAGACAGAGACAGACAGACAGACGGAATCGAGCAAACCTATAGTCCCCCAACCTACTGGTGGGGGACTAATAAGTTGAGATAAATAAACCCCGTAAGATGGGGCACGGGGAACATATCCATCAAGATGAGGTAAATTTACAAAATCATCTCGTTTGTCATATATTTAAGAAGAAATCATTTCGTTGACAATTTAAGGTCTAGATCAAGAAAAGCTGCATAAGTGTCGGAATGGTTAGCTTTATTCAATTTGAGTTCGTTTTGATAAATTGTAGGAATCAAAGCATCAAAGAAAGGGTTATCTATGTTAAAAATATTATCCAAATATCGAGAAGTTTCATTGAAGGCTTTTATAACATCTTCTTGTGATTGTGGGTTCAAATGTAACATGAAATCTTTCTCATAGCAATACAAAAACAAATCTGCGACCAGCGGTGCACAATTCGTACCATAGGAATACCAATAACCTGACGGTATATAGCATTCCCATAACGTATGAATATATTATCCAGAAGATGGTTAGTGATATGCAATCTTCTGAGCAAGTCAAATTGGTGCACTATTTCATTTGCTCGTCAGTAAAGAAAGCTTTATCAGCATTACTGAAATGATGTTTTTTCTCGGGCAAATACTTTCTGGATTAAGTTTATCTTCAATTAAATCATTAGGAAGGGTTAAAGAAATAAAGTAGAACAATCGCATGTGCTTACAGTGGATGCAAGAAACCGTTTGTTCTTAACTTTGTTTAAGACTTCTGAAGAGTTCTTAATAGACCAGAAGAGAATTATTCCAGAATTTTCACAAGTCTTATCACAATATAATTTATTTGTTCTTTTATCTTAAGAGCTAGAATTTACAATGAAACGTGCGTTATGTGGTTTTTATGTAGTACCGGTAACCAATACATTGTAGAAAGTTTATGTTGTGAAATTTTAATATCGGCTCCAAGTTGTTCATACTTTTTTAAATGGTCTGAATCGATGGTCTTTTCATCAGTATTAACTGAACTGTATGATTTGGTATTATTAATTTCCTGCTTCAAGGTTTAGGTGGAGGAAGGTGCTCATTTGAGCTATAGAATGAAATGCGCTTGTTAATTATATAAAAAATGAGCTTGTTTCCAATTTGAAAGAGCATTAGACTCAACATGTTCTCTACGACACCATTTAGTACTAAAAGTTTGTACTAAAAGCCTCAGCAATCTGACCTCGACAAGAGTTAAAATCTGTCAAAGACGGTATTCTATACTTTGGACCTTTATTAAGAAGAGATCGTAAACGTTTATCTTTAATTATTTCGAAGTTACCAGTAATCACATGACCAGACGGAGAATAGCAAACCTTTGAGGTGGCACAATCTCAATTATCAGGAATATTATCATCAATATTGAGGTCGGCAACAATCTTATTATAATTAAAATTGTATTTCTGATGGGTTTGTTATATTTGTAGCAGATAATTGGTGGTTTCTGTATTTTTAAAGTGTTTAGGAATAGTGTCAATTACATTTTTGTCTCTTAATATTCTCTGGAGGTCTATACAATCGATAACTTTATTAATAAAAAGGATTTTCAAAAATAGTATTTGGTGTTCAGATAATTGTCATTGTGTGGTCTGAGAACATGTAGAGTAAAGCTTTGTATCAAACTAGCCGTTTCTATTAGAGGATCTGATATAAAAATGATTATATCGGCTTGATATTGATAAGGAAGAAAGTCTAGAAAGCATGGCATGTTTACCAGAAGTTATACGCAAAGTATGTAGATCAAGAATAGCCATTTTCATACGAGTTTTCCATTTAATATTACCATTTTTACGAATTCCATGTGAACGAGATTTGCGTTTCCGAATAGAAAAAAAAAGAAAAACGTCTTTATCAGGATCTTTTGAAATAGCACATGTACCTGTCCGGTAAATGTTGTCATTTAAGCCTAAAGGAAACGGGGCTTGTAAATCTTTAATCCAATTTAATTCCGCCATGAACATAGCTTTCGACTTTAAACTATTAGTAGTATCCTCATCATATAAAAGGTGTTGTACAGGTTGAACTAATAAATCTAAGTTTTAAAGGTTTTCTGTATAGTTATATAATGAAATCTAGCCCCAACCCTGGTGGCCATATTTTTGAGATTTTAACATGATTTTAACATTTTGTTAGAAGGTTACCGGAAGACTATTTCTATCAAATAGCATTGAATTCCAATCACTGGTATTGGAGAAGAAGATATTTCAAGAGTTGTCTTGGCATGGCAACCAGTTCTATATGGGTGATTTTACCAATTCTGATAGAGCTAAAGATACATGTTGAATGCACAGATGCACTGTTCATGTGAATGGAAAAGTAGTAAAGTCAAGCAGGCAAAGCCACATGCAAGACGCAACCACCACCAAAACACCGATAGACAGCATGACACACACACACACACACAACCACACACCCAACCGCACACACACACACACACACACGAAATGAACACAGAAAACACCAAAAGACACACAAGAAACAGGGACAAACGTTCCACAACATGTCATTAGGATCAAACTATTTCTTACAGAGAAATGTGTTAGACAATTTTACAGTGGAAGAAGAATCAGAATAATAAATAAAATCAATAAGAAGAAACGTAGTGTCCACCACTTAATTCTGGGGGCACAACTAAAATAATTGATATTCATAAGTCATTGTTTCTTAACCCTTTACCCAATAGCCTGTTTCTAGTTTTGAAGACATATGACCACTTAAAGCAGGTTGAAAGTAAAGCAGAATGCGCCTTAAGGCGCATTCTGCTTTACTTTCAGCCTGCTTTAAGCTACCACCTACTAGGATATAGAAAATATTTATTATGCAATATGTTCATGACTGTATGAATTTGAACTATTTTCTTCAGCGGAGGAATAAATCAAACACGATAAAAGCCGCTTCTATCAGGTAAAGGGTTAAAGTATATTAATGGATAAAAGGATGGTAGTAACTTACCTGGTATACATATGCCGTATGTCGAAGAGCACACAAAGATACCGTACGATAAGCAGTCAGAAGTCGTAGAGCATTGTATTGCAGGACGTACTGGAATATATGAACATTTAGTTACTATCTTAATGAAATTCCAAGCAGACATAATGACTACAGTAACCCCCATTAAGTGGCCACTTTAATGAATAAACATGGTTTAAAAAGCAAGTGGTTGCTTAATGAAGGACGACTCTAATCAATATCTTTCTGCTTGCTTTTGAAACAACCAATTTGATTCTTTAGTTTCTACCAACACCACACAAGAGAGCCATGTGAGCCCTATATTGTTCGCCTACACTAGATAGAGACGAGCTAGTCACAACCATCTCCGGCAACTGAAGATAAGAGGGTCATAGTAGTTTTATTTTTTTTCAACTGAAAGATGATTCAATAGTAGTTTTAATTTTTTCAACTGAAATATTATTCAATGTGTTCAAATGCATGACAGCCATAATTAATTCTCAACATGGACTATTACTACCAAATACTAATCAAATTTGACCACCAGTTTTTAAAAAGAAAACTTTTAAAGGTTTCGATATAGTCTAATTAGGAAATTAGCCCTGTCCACAGCGGCCAGGATTTTTCCAATAGCAACTTGATTTTAGCTAATTTGATACAGTCACCATGAGACTATGTCCAGTCCGTATCTACTTTACCCTTACTCCACATGAGCAACAGATAAACATACGTACATACTCAATTTCCAAAATCGCCATTTCTCCAACAAACACTTCGTTGTGATCACTCTTTAGAATCGTCTCTTCAAGACAATTCTTTAGAGTGGTTACAACATATAGTTTGGTGGAAAAATAAGAAATTATTTTGAAAATATTTTAAGTTACGCATCTTAACTCGACTTTTGCTCCTCTTTAAAATGAATGTCTGATCAAATTCTGATCAAGTTTTTGAAAACCTATTGACCGAGTGTCAAACAACTTTAGTACTAATACGACCACGAGTTACTTGGCGTTTCATCTGGATCCAAGCTGTCTGCATATGTGTGTCTAGCAATATCCAGGTTATATGCAGTTGTAGATTTAGGTCCACGCTGTTTGGAAGGTATGAGTGTTCCCGTATGATATAGTTCATATATACATTACCTGGTAATATATTTATACAGTTTTGTACACACTGAATGTGTATATTTATCAATACATGAGTACAGAACGCATGCAATAATATAGCTTGTCATTACACGGCAGTGCAAATTCCGTAATATTTCCAATTAACGTCCCACTTTAATAAATGCCCACTCTAAAAATGTCCCAATCAAGTTAAACGCTCCTTATTTCCTGGGAGGGGGTGGATTAACAATAAATAAATCAATAAAAAGTATATAATAACCATTAGATAAAAAAAATATAGGGTTAACAATACATGTGGTAGCTTAATACAGACTGAAAGCAATACAGCGAGTGTTTATTAAAGATGCAACTGTGAATGTTTACTTGCTGTCATAGCACACGTAGCACAGATAATACTGTAAATGTGTACTTACTGTCATAGCACACGTAATATAGATAACTCTGTAAATGTTCCTTTATTGTCATAGCACACGTAGTAGAGATAACACTGTAAATTAACAGTTATCACTTCTACGTGGTGTGCGGTGGTCTAGTGGTAACGCGCTGGACTCTCCAAGCCGGAGGTCCGGGGTTCATTGTAATTTCAGAGACGCTTTTCAGTGTATCCCACCCGCATCTCCTCTCAACCCAGGGGTTCAAATGGGTACCTGTGATGGTCACAAGCCGGTACTGCAGCTGCATGATTGCGACATATGTTAGCAGTGCTCAATATTGTAGGCGAATGACTCAATGACCAGAGGAGTAAATGTACATTCGGCTGAGCGGTCATTCGGACTGAAAGTAGACTATAACTAGGTACTTCACTTTACTTTAAATGTTTACTTACTGCCATAGCATACGTCGTAGAGATAACACTGTAAATGTTTACTTACTGTCATAGCACACGTAGTTAAACAGACACTCCTCGTCTATGCTACATTCGCTGTCATAGGTACAATACATATCGTTTCTATAGTCATCTTCTGTAGAAACAGTAAAATTCAGTTGGACTTCGATATCTCAAACTTTAAGGGACTATACAAATTAGTTCGAGACAAAAACAGTTTGAGTAATCCGATATCTCATCTGTTCTGTACAGTTGTTCACGTTCACAGCTTAATGTAGGTCTAAATAAATGCTGAAAGCTCATGTACCTCAGCATTCAGCATTACTTTAGAACTGCATCAAGCTGTCACACGTGTTAGTAGATATGCGTAGTGATACAATTTAGAGCAATACTATATTGTAAGTTTAGGAAGGACTGAGAGTTTGGTATCCAGTTCAGATATCGAAATTCAACTGTATGTGTAGAGCAAGTTAACCCTTTGAATGCTGAACTTTTAACTTCTTTATTCCACCACCAAACCCTATGCTGTGACCACTCTTTAGAATCGTCTCGAAGAGACCTTTCTAAAGAATGGTCACAACATAGGGTTTGGTGAATAAATTTTGGTATTTCAATACGCACGTTAATCTGTAGCTCTGGAAATTGTATTATTTTCGAGAAAATCGTGAATTACAATGAGCGCAGAGCCTGATCGGAGGGACATTATGATCTGGATATACACTGTTTTCAAATACCACATCATCCGTTTCCTATAGTCAGTCAATATGCATAATATGCTGCTCGCATAATTCTCGCAGTTGTTACCAAACGCCATCATAAATGAACGCATCACAGGTAACATACATGCATGACAGGTAACATACATGCGTGACAATTAACATACGAGGTTAGGTAAAATACATGCATGACAGGTAACATACATGCATGTGTAATTCATTATTTGGTAAAATATAAAAAACCGGTGACCATGTTACATAAGCAATGGCATACTCACTAACATCAAGGATTGTACAAAAACAGATTTTGAAGCTTGGAACAAATCAGCGTGAAAGTAGAGCATGGAACCGTATTAATCTCTAGCCTGATGAGCAAATTATTTTTACAGAATTGATCACCTAATGCGTTTTCAAAAGTCAGGCTAAAATCAATTTGACTACCAAAATGCAATCAGGACATCAAACAGTATAGATCCTGATGAGACGCCGAGTTACTCATCTGGATCCAAACTGTTTGCATAGGTAATCACTCATCCGCCCAAAGCAGGCTAAATGTTAACAAATAATAGGTGGTGTGAATCAGAATTTAATCGATATTCTTAATTTTCCAGCAAAGGTGTGATTTAAATCTGAATATTTTATACAACATTTGTTAGACTATTCACTAAAATAAAATATTCATGTCGGTAATGCTTGTTCTTTTTAAAAGAAACCTTTTATATACCATATCTGATAAACCCGAATCAAATCAAATAAAGGACAGACTCATCTAACGGATAGATGGAATTAACCAAAGGATTGAATCTAAAGTAAAGACCAAATCTGTTTCCGCGAACTCCTTAAGTATAAGACATTATTCAGGGCTAAATAGTCTCTCATTGTTATAGCCCTTGATTATTGAGGACTTATATAAAGGTTCAAGGGTAGTTATGAACACATAAAGAAGAAAAATACAACTAGTATACAAATTCTAATCAGGATCACGTGATCTTTTTTAGGATCTGATCATACCAACATAAAAGCCACAAAAGAATCATGAATGGCAATGAATGGTGACGATAGAAAACTTCTATAATTTTATCACCATTCAGAGCTACGCATAACTGTTACACTGATGCAGAATGCACCCTCATAGCTGTAGTTCTGAGGATTTTGAGATTTCAACAAGGATTCTAAGATGAACGAATATTGACTTTCTTGATTTCCAAGCGAATACGCAGACATGGTGGGACCAATAGGAGTCAGTATGTCTGCACGAAGTCACACGAACAGCACTTCTATGGCATTCTAATAATAATAATAATCTTTATTTCCTCCAGTATGTGAGAGCTATATACATACTAATACAAGCAAACTGGCAACATAAAGCAAAGTGACAACTAGACATATTACGAATAGACAAGTCTGCGAATTGATACGATTGTCTCGGAGCAGATTCAAAATGTTCTTACTGTCTTTTCGAACCTCACACAGATATCATGTATTACGAGACCAGTTGACAGTATTACTAGTAATATCTATGTAAATCAATTGTTAACAATAAATTAATATAAAAATGTACATAATTGGTAAAAACAATGTAGAATTAGTACAGAAATAATAGAGGATCTTACATGAGTGGTCATTACAAATTGTATTTATGAAACGAGTTTACTATAATAATATGACACAAGCTTTAGCGAGTGTAATTTCCATTATAGTAAACGAGTTTCATGAAAACAATTTGTAGTAAACACAAATGTAAAATTCTTTTTCATCACAAACATGTTACCCTTAAAAAGTGTCATAGAGAGTGAAACAGACTATATCTGACGGTTGTTTCGGCCATTGTTTACAGCGTATTACAGCCGGATAAAAACAGCTCATATCCATAACAAATGCCTTAGTGCATTTCCGCGATTTATGGTACATGTACTCTGTTTCGGCACTCCCACTAAGTAGATTATGTGATACTAATAACGTTATTTGCAATAACTAAATAAAGTCGATATAAAAGTGTACAAATGTGCTATCCACACGATATCCATTAAGCCAATCTGCGTTAGAAATGAATATGTACTGTACTTACTATCCATACACTATCCATTAAGTCAATCTTAATTAGTAATGATTAAGTAATGTACTTGCCATCAAAGCAAAATCCATCATTGCGACAGATCTGGGATCCTGAACAATCAGCGTGGGAAGTGCAAGCTGTTTGTGCTTCTGAAAAAAGAAGGGAAACTTGTATTGTAGATCCAAATTAGGGAACTTCCACAGGACTCGTCCATCTAATCAGGGTCTCAATTGCGTTCCATTTATAATCCACTAACTTAATGGATTCATTAGATAAACAGTGTTACGCCCGTGCGTAAGTGCATATCGCTGGCTACGCACTCCAGAAAGTAGACTTGCATTCATCGTTTTTACTGAAAGCGTGATTTGAGGGTCAAACATCTTGATGCGAGTTAGCCGATGAAACACATGTATATGGCGACCACTGGGGTGATAGAACGAATTTGTCTTTATTAAAACTATCGCTTTCTTAAACCTTTCCTCCAATAATATTAATGTACGAGTAAGATATAATGACGTCATGAATATTGATAAGATTAATTTGCTATAATAGCACAGAACTGACCCTTATCAGACGGCTCCTAAATGAGTCATCTGATCTTGGTATACTCTGTATGTAAAGGCGTAGAAGGGCGTATACATGTACGTATGGAGTAAAGGGTTAAAGCTTTATCTCAAAGAGACATCTTTAGATGCATTTGCAAACAGAGTAGACCCAGATCAAATTTGATCAGTAGATATAATTAGTAAAGGGTTAATTCAGTACCTGCTTAAAACAGCTCGGTGTTGCATATTCATGTAAGAAATAATTACATCATGAATAAACATTACATCATGCATTTTTATAATGACATATGTAGGCTACACTGATAGAAACTGTAGTCAGATATATGGGTGCAGGACAAAACCCCATGTGAACAAACCTCAAGTAGGACTAACCCCACCTAGACAAAACCCCATGTGAAACATAATTATGTATTTAATTAAGAAATTATAAGTACAAATGGCACTTCATAGCAATAGCAAGGGAGAATAAAACATACGAGAGAAGAAATAAGTATAAATATTTAATTTCAATGAGAATAGAAGTAATAAATAACTATGTTGTTATGCATATGGTAATATGGTAATAACCTGATTTTAACTACTGTTTGTTTTTACCAAATAAAACCATGTGCATTTTCAATATCACAACATGTAGTGTTTGTCCATATCAATAACTTGTACGGAAAATATTTAATCAGGATCTACGCTATTGTCAAAATCAATCACTGTAATATAATTATGACTACTGAACTACTGACTACTGAACTTTGATACTGCTAAAACAACCTCATTAGTACATAAGAAATTAAATTAAAAAGTAAAAATAGAATTATGCTTTAACTACTATTTTCATTTGCAGATTGTAACTTTAAATTTGAAAATTTAAAAATCTCGCTTTGAATTTATAAATTAAAGACCATTTAACCATGAATGCATTCTTCATTTATTCATAATTTGGCCTAATTTTTGCAGATTGTAACTTTAAAATTTAAATTTTAAAAATCTTGCTTTGAATTTATATTCTGATTGAGGGTTTCGTCTTCAAATTATCTAAAGGTTGAGTTATAATCCAATTATGTTAACATATGGGGTTTTGTCCGCCTTGCCACATTTGGCAATGGGGCTTTGACCTATGGGGTATTGTCTATTGACTTTTGCATGATGGGCTTTTGTAGTGAGGGGCTTATGTATGAGGAGCTCTTGTAGTGAGGGGCTTTTGTGATACACACAAAAGCCACTCACTACAAAAGCTCCTCCTACAAAAGCCCCTACAGAAGCCCCTCATGCAAAAGCCCCTCACCAAAAGCGTCAAGGCTTACAAAAGCCCCTCTCTGTTTTACACATTTCTTTTTTGTTAATTATGTCTCCCCCCATATTTATATGGGGGAGACATATTGTTTTCGTGAGAGTTGTCTGTCTGTCCGTCTGTCCGTCTGTCTGTCTGTCCGTCTGTCCGTCTGTCTGTCACACTTTTTGTCCGGACGATAACTTCAATATGCCTGATGCCAGTTGATTGAAACTTCATATATTGAAAGAGCATAATGAGAGGAAGTGTCATGCACAAGGTCCATAACTCTGGCTTCACTAATATTGGAGTTATTGCCCTTTGTAAAAAAAAATCAAACTTTTTTGTCCGGACGATAACTCCTACATGCCTGATGCCATTGGATTGAAACTTCATATATGGAAAGAGCATAATGAGAGGAAGTGTGATGCACAAGGTCCATAACTCTGGCTTCACTAATATTGGAGTTATTGCCCTTTGTAAAAAATATTATAATTTTTTGTCCGGACAATAACTTCAATATGCCTGATGCCATTGGATTGAAACTTCATATATGGAAAGATCATAACGAGAGGAAGTGTCATGCAGAAGGTACATAACTCTGACTTCACTAATATAGGAGTTATTGCCCTTTGTAAAACAAATCACACATTTTTGTCCGGACGATAACTTCTATATGGCTCATGCCATTGGATTGAAACTTCATATATGGAAAGATCATAACGAGAGGAAGTGTCATGCACAAGGTCCATAACTCTGGCTTCACTAATATTGGAGTTATTGCCCTTTTTAAAAACAATCACAATTTTTTGTCCGGATGATTACTCCTATGTGACACATGCCATTGGAGTGAAACTTCATACATGGAACAATCATAATAAGAGAAAGTGTCATGCATAAGATCCTTAACTCCAGCTTCAATAAATTTAGAGTTATTGCCCCTTGTACATTTGTTTAATTCTTTCTTGTCCGGACGATAACTCCTACATGGCTCTTGCCATCGTATTGAAACTTCATATATGGAAAGAGCATGATGAGAGAAAGTGTCATGAACAAGGGCCATAATTCTGGCTTCAATACTTTTGGAGTTATTGCCCTTTGTTACATTTTTTGGCCGATCAATAACTCCTATTGACTGATGCTATTGGAATGACGTTTTATTTTTGGAAAGAGCATGATGAAAGTAAGTGTCATGCACAAGGGCCATAAATCTGGTATCAGTATTTTTGGAGTTATTAGCTGTTATCATTTTCTTCTTGAAAAATGTAGTGTGGAAAACGCATAATGAGGGGAAGTATCATTCGTCAAGACCATAACATTTTTAGTGATTTCCCTTTACATATTGTTTTTATTAGAGGGGAGACATCCGTTTTTTTGACAAAAACCTCTAGTTAATAATTACTTTTTTGTTTATTAATCATTACACTCCAAATACTTGTGTAGATATGTATTTAGACCTCTATATGAAACTGTATAATTTATTCACAATACATGCTATATTTCTATAGCAGTATAATAGCTCCTTTTTGGTTTGTATGTCCAAATTATAGAGTGATAACATAAGACTTGGGACACTGTGTTGTTCGTCCTTCGATCTCGAAGAAGACCATTCTCCTTGGGACACTATATAGGAATTGAATTACGTACAAGAGGATATTTCTTATATCTTTTTAGTTTTTGAAAACAGAATAGATCCAGATCATACAGATTCTAAAACAAAGCCATCTGATCAGGTTCTAGCCTATTTGCTCAATGACAATTAATGAATATTCATTAAGTGAACCACATTGTATACAAAAAAGGCATAAATTGTACATCCACAATTAACTAAATCCTTTTCGTAATTTCCAAACAGGGTAGACCCAAATCATTTCTAAAGCTTTTTGATCTGGCTCAACAAGGTTTGCTTTGTTACAGTTAATATAGATTCAATAGCTATGGATAATGTAATATTATAATATTACTGCAATTAACTAACACGCAAATCTTTCCCTTTTTTCGAATTCCATATCTTAACTTTCAAACAAAGAAGACCAAAATCAAAATTTGCTGAATGACAAGTTTAAAAAGATTCATTAAGTAAGGTAATTAGCACATTTCTTATAAAAGTAAACATTGTAGATCACAAGGAGGAGATTCCTTATATTTTTTTCAAACATAGTAGACCCAAATCATGTTTAAAGCTTTATGATCTGGCTCAGCCTTGTTTGCTTTGTGACAAATCAATCTAATGTTAACTAGATTAATGTTAATTGGCTGTTAACAAAACACTTAAAGTTACTTCATTTATTTTTGTTCATATAGAGGGGATTTTGTAAACCTTGAAATTTTGGTGAGGGGCTTTTGCATGATGGGCTTTTGTAGTCAGGGGTTTATGTATGAGGAGCTTTTGTAGTGAGGGGCTTTTGTAATACACCCTGTCCTACGGGGTTATGTCCTACTGGGTTTTTGTCCTACTGGGGTTTGTCCGTACCCCAAGATATATAACTTTACAAGCAAACATAGCAGGCCCTGGATATATTATGTTTGCGCATGTCGGAGATATATAGCAGGAATTAATGTACATGTATTTCCAAAAACACACTACTAGAGTAACCAAGTTTTCAAGAGTGGACATTTCGTCTCACATGTTTTTTTTCAACATGTTTTTACAAGAGCAGACATTTCGTCCCACAGGATTTTTAAGGGTGGACATTTCTTCCCCCATTTTTTCGGGAGACGCTCAAAAGCCCCTTGCCCAAAAGCTCCTTAGCTCCAAAATGACCAGGTGATTAAACGCCCCTTGATGGAAAATACAGGATGATCAAAAGCCCACTGATAGAAAAATCCCCTTGGTATTAAAGCACAACAGAACTTTTATGTTTGAAAAAGTCATTTGTAATCTGGGTCCATGCTTATAAAACTTTTCAGTTGAGTCTGAGATCTTTCTCAAGCTTTTGATTGGTCAGATTTGAGTTCTCAAGCTTTTGATTGGTCAGATTTGAGCCAGAGGCTTAAATCTGACCAATCAAAAACTTGAGAACGAATTCAGACTCAACTAAAAGTTTTATAAGCATGGACCCAGATTCGAGTTGGGTTTGAGTCTGAGGCTGGACTGGACAGCGAAACTTTATAACCTCGAGACCTGATGAGTGTATTGGTGTTTCGTCAGAATTAAAACTGTTGGGAAAGATTTTAATTAATATCATAATTAAATTTCAGAGCCTTTGTCTAAGAAATGTCCTGTGCTTAAAATAATGTCTGCTCAATATCTGAAAACTACTCTATATTTGCACAAATACAGTTCAGTTGGCACACAGTTAATAAAATGACAAACTGACAAACTGCTTAGATACTGATCAGACAGTATTGTTTACTCAGTGTCTGATCTGGATTCAAACTCTTTGGAGCTGCAGCAACATGCTACAGATTTACGCCTTTGCAAACAATGTAGACACAGGTCAGACAGCTTCCGAATGAGATGTCTGGTCTGGGTCTACGCTGTTTTGCAAATAAGACCTGTATAATCAGATTCCATACTGTTCAGAATGACAAGCAAAAATCACTTGACACAGTACTTTTGTAATTCATTAAAATTTATAGTAGATGGAGTTTAATAAGAATATGCAAGACGTTAAGGGTTAACGCTTTCGATATTACAAACTGTTTGGATGCTGAAACCAATTATAGCACCCTTGTTTTAGGTGGAGGGATTTATGATCAATGGTGTTTTGAAAAGAGGGCTTTTGATCATCTTTCATTTTCTATCAGGGGACTTTTGATCATCCTGCATTTAATATCAGGGGGCTTTTGACGATTTTCATTTTCCACCAGGGGGCTTTTTATCACCTGGCCATTTTGGAGCCAGTGGCTTTTGATCAAGGGGCTTTTGATGTACACTCCGTTTTTTCAGGGGTGGACATTTCGTCCCACGTGTTTTTTAAGGTTGGACATTTCATCCAACATGTTTTTCAATGGGTGGACATTTCGTCCCATATGTTTTTTCAAGCTTGGACATTTCGTCCCACATGTTTTTACAAGGGTGGACATTTCGTCCTGCATGTTTTTTCAAGGTAGACATTTCGCCTCACATGTTTTTACAATGGTGGACATTTCGTCCTATATGTTTTTTCAAGGTAGACATTTCGCCTCACATGTTTTTACAATGGTGGACATTTCGTCCTACATGTTTTTTCAAGGGTAGACATTTCGCCCCACATGTTTGTTCAAGCTTGGACATTTCGTTCCACATGCTTTTTCAAGGGTGGACATTTCGTCCAACATGTTTATTCAAGGGTGGATATTATATCCCAAATGTGGACATTTCGTCCCACATATTTTTTCAAGGGTGGACATTTCATCCCACATATATTTTCAAGGTTGGACATTTTGTCCCACATGTTTTTTCAAGGGTGGGCATTTCGTCCCACATGTATTTGCAAGGGTGGACATTTGTACCACATGTTTTTTCAAGGGTCGACAGTTGGTCTCGGTATACGGACGATTTGTCCCCCGGACATTTTGTCCCTCATTCAATTTTGCCAGGGTGGGCATTTTGTCCCTCATGGTTTTGCTAGGGTGGACATTTCGTCCCACATTATTTTTCAAGGGTGGACATTTCATCCCACATATATTTTCAAGGTTGGACATTTCGTCCCACATGTTTTTTCAAGGGTGGGCATTTCGTCCCACACGTATTTGCAAGGGTGGACATTTTGTACCACATGTTTTTTCAAGGGTCGACAGTTGGTCCCGGTATACGGACGATTTGTTTGTCCCTCACTCAATTTTGCCAGGGTGGACATTTTGTCCCTCATGGTTTTGCAAGGGTGGACATTTCGTCCCGCATTGTTTTTCAAAGGTGGACATTTCGTCCCACATGTTTTAGCAAGGGTAGCCATTTTTCCCTCATCAATTTTACAGGGTGGGGGGGGGGGGCATTTTTTCCCCTGGCAAAATGTCCCTCACTTAATTTTGCTAGGTGAACAAATTAGTTCAAACAAAGAATTGTTATTATTATTATTTATTATTTTTATTATTATTATACCACATATAAATATCGCTCTTTTCACACTGGATATGTGCGTTCAAAGCGCTTCACATGGATGAAATCACTAACCGGAACGAACCGCATGATTATCTATCCAGACAATGAAGGATATACAATAGATATACAATATATGTAATAGATACAGTACGAGTCTTACTACCAAAGTGTCTTCTTACAACCGTTATCAGGACAGTTTGTTCGCATGACCGAAGACGTGTCCGAGACACTTAGTAAGATGAGTACATGTATCTTACTTGTACGACAGTACGTTGTAGACTTTTAATTTTGATTAAAAATGAATAAAAATGAATATTTCACAAATGAGTACAAAATGTTTTCCCCTTGGTTCACCCAATTCAAATCCTAGGTAGATAGGTTTTAACCACAAGAATCACGTGCGTACAAAAGTGTCCACTAACAACCGTTATCAGGACTATTTTTAATAGCTTTGCTGGGGGTCTGTCGTACAAATGATGTCACTAGCCGGAAGGAACTACATGATTGTCTAGCCGGTCAATGAAAGATATGCAAAATATATATGTAACCGTGTGTTCTTATAAAGAAACATACCCGCTCAGACTCGGGATCGAACCCGGGTCGCCAGGTTCGCAGTCATGCACTCTACCACGTCGCCATAAAAGCACGCTTGTACAGCTAGGCCGTACAAGTGATGATGAACCTATACACTGTGACATATACAATAGATATGAAATCACTAACCGCAAGGAACCGCATAACTGTATTAACAAACTTGATACTGACAAGTTGACTGAAAGCCATGCTCATCAATATCACAAATTAGAATAATCTGTTTTAACAAACTTGATACAGAAAAGTTGACTGAAAGCCATGCTCATCAATATCATAAATTAGACTAAATGGACTGACTGAAAATCATTCCATTTATATGTCTATTGGGTCAACAGTTAGCTTAATAGGTTGACTGAAAGCCATTTCTATCCTGAGATCAGTTACCACTGTACATGACTATTGGGTCAACTGCTAGCTTAATAGGTTGGCTGAAAGCCATTCCTATCCTGAACTCAGTCGCCACTATACATGAGTATTGGGTCAACTGTTAGCTTAATAGGTTGGCTGAAAGCCATTCCTTTCCTGAACTGTTAGTAGGTATGCTGTGGTCGATCTTCGGGGAGCAGAAAACAATAGCTTTGCTATGGTTTCTTTGTATTGAATGCGAGGAAAATGAAACTTATGCATATTAATGATACTCATATCAATAATATTTGCTGGTATTTTTTTTTATAAAAACTGTGACCAGTTTTCACCCCCCTACTGACCCATAATATCGCTAAAATGGCCGTGCATATAACCAACTAACACAGTAAACATGGTTCAAACTTAACTTTTTTCTCCACAGGCAATGTTTTTGCGGTATCGAAATTTTCTACTGGCAAAACTAATTTATGACTGGCAATTTTATCTGTGTAAATGGTCACTTATTGAGTATAGACAACCTAAACAGTCATTGATTCGCTCGAACCTCCCTTCACACGAACTTCTAATGACGTCATGAGGGTGTTTGAGGTTTCGAAGTTCCACTGTTCTCGGCACCGCATATGTATCCAGTTAATTATTTTTCAGCTTTTTCAATAGACTGCCAAACAGTAACCCATCGCTGGCTAATCGCAGGTCACATTTACAAACATAGTGTGTCCAGATATGACACACACTAACCAAGGAGCGTGTCCACGCCATTTCGCACCCAGTAAGTACTTTCTCTAAAAGCTTGATCGATCCGGAAGTAGTCAAAATTGCCCCAGATACAAATTTGAGCAGACATTTTATTTCCACAGCGTGTGAATGGGTTTAATATTTACCTGCTGGTGATGTTCTCCACAAGAAGCACAAGAGAAGAAGGCACAAAGGTGCCCAGTGGTGTTTCATTTTCGGCCGGGGCTTATGTGAAACCTGGAAAGAAACATAAAGCAGCAACTTATTTCTAAAGGACTCTAATTCTTCATAGATTCGTTCTGTGTGTTCTTTTACGTACTAACCACGCCCATCTAACGAGTTTGCAAACAGTGTAAACCCATTTATGTTTCCTATAGAAGATTCTGAACTGAGTCTGCTCTGAATCATTATATATTGCTGATCCGGTTCTTTCTTACTTGCTATGACAATCAATTAACTATTTTTATTTTTATACAAGCAATAACCCTTTCTCCGCCACAGTCCAATAAATGCACCACGACAAATAGTACAGTCCCAGATCAGCCGCCGCCTTTTCAAGGCTGCGTCTGATCAGGGACTTCACTATTTGTCTTAATCTCTATTTCTATATATGTGCTTTATAAGCCTTTATTCCCTTAATACTTGCATTTATTTATCTATTTTCCTTATTTTACTGAATGTTTAAACAAACTTGGATTGCAGACGACAATTAGAAATTTTGCGCCGAAAGGGTTAAACAGATATTTATAAAAGATAGGATATTACATGAACACCCATACAGTAACGGCTTATGCAGCGTCCTTACACCGAATATAAAACACATTTGTTCGTTTTCAAGCATCAGATAGTTCAGATTTTGATAAAACTCAAAGTCTGACCAATAAGATACTTAAGAATGAACATTCCCTCAAACTCAAAGATTTTTGCAACCTTGTGGCCTACATTCAAAGACTATCATAATTATTGAACTAGGTTCCCGGTTATACAACAGCTGAGTCTGAGCTTGTGTTCATTCTCAAGTACACATGCATCTAATTGGTCAGATTTTGAGCAAGCTCGGGATATCTGATCAATCAATAAAAGTAGTATATATCGACGCTGCGTATTTTGGAAACAGCTAAACCCTTCGCTTGCTATTCGCGTCAATATACCTACCTGTAAACAGTGAAGACCCAGATGAGACAGCTCCTGCAGGAGCTGTCTCATCAGGGTCTGCACTATTTACAAGTTGATTGTGCAAAAAGCGCACTCCACAGCAGTGACTGCACAGCAAAATACGTGTACACAGTGAAGATATATGTAATTATACAACAGGGCATGGGTAAAGAAGGAGAAATGTATTTTAAAATTCAGCAAGCGAAGGGTTAAAACTCCCGAAGTGTAATGGCATATGCACAGATCGCAAAGACATGAAGACAGAACAGAATGGAAACTCGACAGGATTGAAAAACATGATGACAGAACAGAATGACAAATCGACAGGATAGAAAGGCATGGCATGATATAAAGATGATTCTATATTTACCATGGCGAAATAATCCTGCGTCCATGTGTCATTATGAAAAATGATTTTATTAATATTCATGACGTCATTATTTCTTACATCAATATGTATGCTGTAAAGGGTTAAGCAGAAGGTGATCTAGAAAATATGCCAAATTCAAACGACTTACATGTACATCTGTAGGCCCTATTAATGTATTCATCTAAGTTTAGTTGAGAGCGCACGTGTGAACCATTCATAGAGTAAAGAGTTGATAAATATTCATGGGGTAAATGATTTATTTCAACATTGCACAATAGGACAATATACAGTAAAACCTCTCTAAACCGGACTTTACATTTGGTATGAATATCGGTCCTCTTGGAGCTTCCGGAGTAGATTGTACCATGTATTAAGCACTGTCTAAAGTTATCTAAATTCTTCTCTACTAAAATTCTGGTTTAGAGGGGTTTTACTGTATATTGTCTCTATATCAGTTAAACCTATATATCCTCTCCAATCGACACACGGTACCAGTATGTTTTGTATCTGGGCCAATATAGACAACTGAGATCACAGATAACATTATGACATAAAGAACTTACATGTAACTAATACGTAATTGATTAACGTTAACCACTTTGGTCAGCAAATAACTGCCTGATACAATCAGTTTGCATCCAGATGGGATACCGAGTAACAAATTGTCCACTACGACTATGCTGTTTGCTGATAACAATTTAATCCTTAACCCATTCCCTCATAGGCTATTTTAGATACAACCTCTTTGAATAAAATCTACCAAAAAGGAGCATTAACTAGAGGTAAGGATTTTTTTAGAATTGTGTAGTTTGAAACCATTGTGATAAATAGAGCATTTGCTCCTATAGGAGCAAATGCTCTATTCATCACAATGGTTCCATAAAGTGGCTGTTACAGAATCGTCAAAAGTCGTCAGTATGAGATAGATATTCATATAAGACATAACGATGTCATGATTTAATAGTTACATTTTGTACCTAATGTTGTACAATGGCATGTGAACACACGATTCTGGATTCTGTTTTGGCAAAAACTGTAAAATCAGATATATAGTGTTTAATAAGCAAACATGACATACCCTGATCAGACATATTCTACACTGTACATATGCGTCGCTGTCCAGGAAAAAGGATGAAGATCATACTAATTGGATGGGAAAATATTCTCCAAAAACAGCAGCAAAGAGTATTAACCCTTTCCTTCATACACATGCGTTTTCCCGATTTTGCAAACAGAGTAGACCCAGACCAGGGTCTGATCAGGGTCTCCTCTATTTGCCTGAAAACGTATAACAGATCTGACTACACAGACGACCAATACCAAATAAACTAATACAAAAACGTCCTATACCCATGATGTCATTATAATAAGATTCCGGATGCTACAAAGGGGGGTGGGGGTGTGGGTGGGGGTATGGGAGGAAGGGAGAGACAGAGACAGACAGAGACACAAACACAATAAAACATACAGAGACATAGACAGAGAGACAGGCAGAGACAGAGAGACACACACAGATACAGAGAGGGAGAGAAAGAGTGAGAGAGAGACATGAGAGAGAGAGAGAGAGAGAGAGAGAGAGAAGCTCCCTCGGACTGCTCCCCAAGGAGTCAGGAGTCATCTGATTGAGTCTATTCTGTTTGCTATTGAGATAAAAGGCGAATCTATAAAGTTAAAGGTTATTAATTCAGACATGTGAATAGAAAAAGAGCAAAAATTGTAGAAATCTGATCAAGGATATACACTATAATTATATAATACAGGGCTACGGATAAAGGTGCGTACCCATATATAATACAGGGCTACGGATAAAGGTGCGTACCCAAATATTGGTTTGCTACCTGATGATTACATAGAGGATGAGTTTTTACCTAGAAGATCATATGATAAGTGTATAAATGAAAATGGTAAACTATTGTTAGACATGTGTAAAGCTACAGGGCTTATAATATTAAATGGGAGGAAGGATTATGATAAGATGGGGAAATATACATGTATAACTTCACAAGGAAGCAGTGTAATTGATCTGGTATTATGCAGAAAAGAGTTGTTTAATTTTATTGATAATTTCCAGGTACATGAAGCCAATATTTTATCTGACCATGTGGTTGTAAGTTTTTCTATTAAAGCAAGTAATACTTATACTGTAGATGGTTCTGATGAAAACTGTGATGCAAATATTGCATGTGGTGCTGAAAGCTTAAATCATACATATAAATGGGACAATGATAAAACAGATTTATTTTTAAGCTCACTCAGTTCAGTGGAAAATTGTAGTAAGATGGATTATTTGTGTACTGATATTAATTTGGCATGTACTACAGAAGAGCTTGATGCAAATTTAAATCAGTTTTACTCCTGTATAGAGAATATTTGTGATCCACTTTTTAAGAAACATATTTCTCCAAGTAAGTCTAGATGTAATGTACATAGTAAAGAAAAACAGCCATGGTATGATGCAGAATGCAAAATGTGTCAGTCTGATTTTTACAATTCTTTAAACTTTTACAGAAAAAATAGGTCTAATGAAAATAGAGAGTGTATGGTTAGTGCAAGAAGCAAGTATAAAAGTATGATAAGAAGTAAAAAGTATAATTATGAACAATTGCAAACTAGAAAGCTTGAAAATTTAAGGTACAAAAATGCCAAAGATTATTGGAAATTACTAAAGGGTATGTGTGGACAGAATACAACAACATGTAAGATTAGCACAGACACTTTTGCAAGGTATTTTAAATCAATAAATGATCCTGATTCTGTGTTTTTTCAACCTGATGAGGAATTTCTGTCATTTAATGAAAGGTATGTACAAGGAGAATTGCAATGCATGTTTGATGAACTAAATGTTAACATACAGGTGGATGAGGTTTTAAAAGCTTGTAGTGAGCTAAATACTGGTAAGTCAGCTGGACCAGACTTGGTATTGAATGAAATGTTTATGCATGGTGCAAAGAATTTTTCTTTTTTACATTGTTTAACAGTTTTGTTTGATAAACTGTTTAGTGTTGGCTATTTTCCAAACAGTTGGTCAGAGGGTTTTATTGTACCTCTACATAAAAAAGGAGATCAAAATGAGCCAGGAAATTACAGAGCAATAACACTTTTAAGTACTCTAGGTAAATTATTCACTAAAGTTTTAAATACTAGGCTGACACAGTGGGCAGAAAAATATAATGTTTATGTTGAAGCACAAGCTGGTTTCCGGGAAAATATGAGTACGGTTGACAATGTTTTTATTCTCCATGGTTTAATTAACCATTTGTTAAATAAAAATAAAAAGCTGTTTGCAGTATTTATAGATTATACCAAAGCTTTTGATTTTATTGTCAGAGATATTATTTGGTACAAGCTTATAAAACTGGGTGTACGTGGAAATATACTGAACATAGTAATGTCAATATATGAAAATGTTAAAACCTCTTGTAAGGTCAAACACAATAACCAATTAAGTGATAGTTTTATTAGTACACTAGGTGTCAGACAAGGAGACAGCCTCTCTCCATTTCTTTTTTCCATGTATCTAAATGATATTGAAGAGTTTTTTTATAACAAAGGGTTTTGAAGTTGTTGATATTGGTATGCTTAAATTATTCTTACTGTTATATGCCGATGATATAGTCTTAATTTCTGAAAATGAAAATGGATTGCAATATGGTTTGAAATTACTGGAAGAATACTGTGACAAGTGGAAACTACAAGTTAATATAAGCAAAACGAAGGTCATGATATTTAGAAAAGGGGGAAGAATTAAACAGGACATATGTTTTATTTACAAAGAAGAAACACTAGAAATAGTAAACCATTTCAAATACCTTGGAATTATTTTCACAACAGGGGGTTCTTTTAATGGAACTTATGAAGCACTGTATGGACAAGCACTGAAGGCAGTTTTTAAGCTTAAATGTTATATGATAAAGTTTCCGAATATGTCAGTTAGTCATAAATTAGATTTGTTTGATAAACTCATTGAGCCAATCCTTTTATATGGAAGTGAAGTTTGGGGCGTAAATGAGTCGGACAAAATAGAAAGGTTACATTTACAATTTTGTAAACAAATACTGGGTGTAAGGTGTCAAACACAGAATAGTTTTATATATGGAGAGCTTGGTAGACATCCTCTTAAATTAAAAAGACTAGTAAGAGTTATAAAATACTGGTTCAAAATAATTAACTGCTCAAATGAAAAATATATAAAACAGGTTTATAAGATGATGTTAAGTGATTTAGAATATTATCCTGAGAAGAAATCATGGGCTAGATCAATTAAAAATTTACTGGAGAATCTGGGTTTTTATAATGTTTGGTTAAACCAAGGTGTTCAACATGTACAGTTATTTCTCTCAATTTTTAAACAAAGACTCAAAGATAATTATTTACAGATGTGGAATAGTGATTTGGAAAACTCAACTAGGGCAAGAACATATAGGATATTTTGTGATTTTTCATTTCAGTCATATCTGAATTGCATTAAAGTTGACAAGTTTAGAATAGCACTTACTCGCTTTCGTGTTTCAGCACATAGGTTAGAAGTTGAAGCAGGAAGATGGCACAAACCAAAGAAAATCCCGTATAATGAAAGAAAATGCCAGTCATGCAATTATTTAGAGGACGAATACCACTTTCTGCTCGAATGTCCTTTGTATGCTAATATGCGAAAATTGTATATTAAACAGTATTATTGGAAACGACCAAATATGGTGAAATTTATTGAATTGTTAAAAACTGAAAATGAAGGTACTCTTAGGAACTTAGCGCTATTTATTTTTAAAGCATTTGAAATAAGGAACAGTACTTACTATGGTATTTGATACACTGTCCTTCTCTCTCGAAACTTTTTTACGGAAGTTAACATTATATTAACTGATATCGCTAATTATTAGTAGAAAATTGGGTGCATAGTAAACTCATTATACAGCTTTATACCGGGCATATTTAGAAATTTAGAGTCGATGAAAGGGGGATAGCTCAAATAAAATTTTGTAGGTGTGTTTTGTTATCTCCCAATTGATTGATCTATAGATGTTTGAATTTTAGATCGCCATTGACCATTGATTGATATATGTATATTACATGTAACTACATTTCATTTACTGGTATTGAGATATGTGTTTGTTACATGTAAATATGATATTTGTATGTGGTATGTTGGGCAAATGCCCTTTTTCCTGAATAAAATCTATCTATCTATCTATCTATCTATCTATCTAATATAATACAGGGCTACGGATAAAGGTGCGTACCCATATACAATACAGGGCTACGGATAAAGGTGCGTACCCAAATATAATACAGGGCTACGGATAAAGGTGCGTACCCAAATACTAAAACCATCATTCCTCCACCGACTATATACTCTGACCACTCTTTAGCATCGTCTCTTCAATGCAATTCTAAAGAGCAGTCACAGTATAGGGTTGGATGGAGAAATAAAGGGACTGGGGTTGAAAATGTTCAATTTTGCGCGTTTTATCTGGACCTCTGCCAGTGTATAGAAGGATTGACAGGAAAATACAGTAACACCTCTCTATAACGGCCACTAAATTTCGTGTTGAAAATTCGTGTTTAATTTAAACCTTTCCTCCATACATACATTGTACGCCTTTCTACGCCTCTGTAAAAGTCTTTTTTTGAAACCTTTGTGATAAATAGAGCATTTGCTCCTTATCACAATGGTTTCAGCACTACAAAATTCTAACATTTTCCTTTTCTCTAGTTAATGCTCCTTTTTGATAGATTCATTCAAAGAGGTTGAATGTAAAAATAGCCTATGAGGGAATGGGTTAACCCTTCGCTTGCTGTTCACGTCAATATACTTACCTGTAAATAGTGAAGACTCAGATGAGACAGCTCCTGCAGGAGCTGTCTCATCAGGGTCTGCACTATTTACAAATTGATTGTGCAACCAGTGCACTCCACAGCAGTGATTGCACAGAGAAATAATTGTAGACAGTGAAGATATATAAATTGTCTTTAATAAACCCCGTGATAGAAAAAGCTTATGTAAGAAGTCGGAGTGGTTTGATATAGAATGAAAACAAACGAAAAAGAAATACACACGATCTAGAGATAAGTTTAATGCTTGTAAAAATGACCTTAACATAGAAGAATTGTGCACGAACAAATTAGTTTATTGTTGAATTGTAATGTTCCCCGATTGAAAAACCTATGTAAATATGTTTTTGAAGCTTTTATGATTCGCCAAACTGTTGTTAACAGGAATAATGTACAGTAGATAGTATGATTACATACCTTAAAGTGTGCACATGTTATGCAAAACAAAAGACAGCAAAACATGTATTTAGTTATTTCATCTATCAAGCTATAATTGCAACATATTTGGCATGTTTCACACTGTTTTGTGCATGGCCATTCCACAGAGATGTTTTTCCTCTCTTTCTATCTTTCTGTTTTCTCTTTCTTTTTTCTGTCTATCTTTCTTTCTTTCACTTTCATTTTTCTTTTCTGGCTCTTCTTTTATTTTCCTTTTTTGCTTTCCTTTTCTTCCCCTCTTGCTTCTGATGTTTATACATTTGATTTATACTATTCCTCCTTCATGTATACAGTATGTCCAGCCTCAAAATTTGTCGAAATTTGTTAACATTTGGAAATATATTTCTCTTTGATTATACTTAGATATTTATATTTGCAGGTATATTTGTAAGATTTAGATTACATTGCTGTCACATATATAATTTCTTATACAATCAATTGTATCATGTAACAAGAAACATGTAAATGTTTACGTTACTAATAAAGTGTTTTGAATCTTGAATCTTGTAATTATACCACAGGGCATGGATAAAGAAGAAGAAATGCATTTTAGAATTCAGCAAGAGAAAGGTTAAGAAGTAAAGGACCAAATAGCCATTTATTTAATCACGACTCAATGGTTGTTTACCCGATACCTTTTCCACACATTTGCAAACAAAGTACAGTAAAACCTCTCTATAACGGACACTAAATTACATCAAGTATTTTGTTTAAAAGGCAGGTGGTTGCTTAAAGCAAGGTGAACGTAAAACAGAACGCTCCTATAGGAGCGTTCTGTTTAACACTCACCTTGCTTTAAGCAGCCACCTGCCCTAAATACCAACTGATTAACACAATTTAGTGGCCGTTATAGAGAGGTTTAGTGGCCGTTATAGAGAGGTTTAGTGACCATTATAGAGAGGTTTAGTGTCCGTTATAGAGAGGTTTAGTGGCCGTTATAGAGAGGTTTAGTGGCCGTTATAGAGAGGTTTTACTGTATATCAAAACAAATGGTTCCTACATCATGTAGTAAATAGCGGAATATGGGTTAACATTTAATCTGCGGGAACCGAGAATATAACACCTTTGCAAACAGTGTAGATCCAGATCAAATGAGCCCTTTGAAAAGGGTCTGCATTGTTGGTCATGATGATTATTTTCCAGTGATAAAGTTTGATACATTTTGATTAATATTCAGAAAAAGGGGGGGGGGGGTCAAATTTCATTATTCAGCAAATGAAAGGTTTAACGATTGGTCAAGTTTTTTTTATTTATGTTACTTGTATGATATTGTTAAAGATTGGTCAAGTTTTTTATTTATGTTACTTGTATGATAGCGTTATAACAGCATTTCAGAATCTTAAATACGGTAAAAAACCATGCATAAAAACAGCGACAAGCGTGAAATGACATGCATTCTTCGCATTTTAGTTTCGTTTACTGTTCGATCATTGTTGATAATTTTTGTTGTATAGCAAAAAATATTATTATCGATGAAAACGGTTTATTTTGTATCGCATGGTCATGTTTCGATATAAGTTCAAAAAATGAATGAACATAACAAAAATGAATGAAAATAACAAATACCAAATATTATAATATTATAGAACATATGCGTTAATTACTTCCTCTTTGAAAAAATACTGAATACAAATAAATATAACATGACTATCGTTTAAAAACAACAGGCGAGAAGTAGGCCTCTTTTTGCGGTTACAGTACATGTACATATAAATACATGTGGGTTTTACTTGTAGTCTGGAAATCATAGTTTATAGATAATTTACAATTTATTTAGACAGTCTCGCGGAAGATATTCTGATATATTTCAGAAGTAAGTTGTTTACATTTTAAATATTATTTTTAAATGATTTCTTTAATTTTGTCACTGCCAGTCTACACTGCTTGTTAATCAAACGTCCGTAGAAAGTTTAAGCCTTTTATACTGAGTGGACTCTATACATGTAAACACTGATGGACTAGTCCACTCTGAGTGGACTCTATAGTTGGACACTGATAGGCTATTCCACTGTGAGTGGACTCTATAGTTGAACACTGATAGGCTATTCCACTGTGAGTGGACTCTATAGTTGGACACTGATAGGCTATTCCACTGTGAGTGGACTCTATAGTTGGACACTGATAGGCTATTCCACTCTGATATTTCAGAGTTGAAAGTGTTACAGTGTTAATTCACAGGAAATTAAAACAAATACAGCAGGAGCTGTCTCATCAGGGTCTGCACTATTTACAAATTGATTGTGCAACCAGTGCACTCCACAGCAGTGATTGCATAGAGAAATAATTGGTACACAGTGAAGATATATGTAATTAATACTAGTTATACCACGGGGCATGGGTAAAGAAGAAGAAATGTATTTTAAAATTCAGCAAGAGAAGGATTAAGAAGTAAAGGATCAAATAGCTATTTATGTAATCACGACTCAATGGTTGTTTATCCGATACCTTTTTCACACATTTGAAAACAAAGTATATCATATCAAACGGTTCCTACATCATGTAGCAAATAACGGAATATGGGTTCACATTTAATCTGCGGGAACCGAGAATATAACACCTTTGCAAACAGTGTAGATCCAGATCAAATCGAAGTGCTCCCCATGGGCACTTTGAAAAGGTCTGCATTATTGGTCATGATGATTTTTTTCAGCGATAAATTTTGATACAACAGTTTGATTAATATTCAGAAAAAGGGGGAGTCAATTTTCATTATTCAGCAAATAAAAGGATTAACGATTGGTCAGGTTTTTAATTTATGGTACTTGTATGATAGCGTTATAACAGCATTTCAGAATCTTAAAAAACGGTAAAAACCCTGCATAAAAACAGCGACAAGCGTGAAATGACATGCATTCTTCGCATTTTAGTTTCGTTTACTGTTCGATCATAGTCGATAATTTTTTGTTGTATAGCAAAAAATATTATTATCGATGAAAACGGTTTATTTTGTATCGCATGGTCATGTTTCGATACAAGTTCAAAAAATGAATGAACATAACAAATATGAATGAAAATAACAAATACCAAATATTATAATATTATAGAACATATGCGTTCATTACTTCCTCTTTGACAAAAATACTGAATACAAATAAATATAACATGACTATCGTTTAAAAACAACAGGCGAGAAGTAGGCCTCTTTTTGCGGTTACAGTACATGTACATATAAATACATGTGGGTTTTACTTGTAGTCTGGAAATCATAGTTTATAGATAATTTACAATTTATTTAGACAGTCTCGCGGAAGATATTCTGATATATTTCAGAAGTAAGTTGTTTACATTTTAAATATTATTTTTAAATGATTTCTTTAATTTTGTCACTGCCAGTCTACACTGCTTGTTAATCAAACGTCCGTAGAAAGTTTAAGCCTTTTATACTGAGTGGACTCTATACATGTAAACACTGATGGACTAGTCCACTCTGAGTGGACTCTATAGTTGGACACTGATAGGCTATTCCACTGTGAGTGGACTCTATAGTTGAACACTGATAGGCTATTCCACTGTGAGTGGACTCTATAGTTAAACATTGATAGGCTATTCCACTGTGAGTGGACTCTATAGTTAAACACTGATGGGCTAGTCCACTCTGAGTGGACTCTATAGTTAAACATTGATGGGCTAGTCCACTCTGAGTGGACTCTATAGTTGGACACTGATAGGCTATTCCACTCTGATATTTCAGAGTTGAAAGTGTTACAGAGTTAATTTACAGGAAATTAAAACAAATACAGCAGAACCCCTCTAATGCGACCACTTAATGAATAAGCATGGGTGTATTTATAAGCAGGTGGTTGTTTAATGCAGGACAAAAGTAATGCAGAAAGCTCCCTCTAGGAGCTTTCTGCATTACTTTTGTACTGCATTGAGCTGCCACATGCATATATCACCCAGAATTATACCTCTTTTATGTGGTCGCATTAGTGGGGTTTTACTGTATATACAGTTTTACAAAAGATTTAGAATACATGTATACTTAAGATGTATAAACAGTATACCCTCTAACAACGGACGACAAAATCAGTAACATTATCGGTCTCACTGGCAGGTGACAGGTCACGCTGGAGCCTCCTGGATGACTTACACCCTGCATTAAGCAACCACCTGCCTAAACTACCTACATTCTTTAATAAAATTCCGAAGGCTTTTACTGTACAGCAATTTATAGTCAGAACCTACAATCTTCATTTCACCACCAAACCCTATGTTGTGACTGTCTTTAGAAACGCTCCGAAGAGAGATAAAGGCGATATATTTACAAACAAATCAAACCATTAAGCGTATATTATCTATGCCTCTGTCATATGGTTGACAATAATATCATAAAATTTGGTATGTGTTATGTTCATTCATTTTTGTTATGTTCAATTATTGTTTGAATTTACATCGAAAAATAAACCGTTTTCATCGATAATAATATTTTTTGTTATACAACAAAATATTATCGACCATGGTCGAACAGTAAACGAAAATAAAATGCAAGCCGAATAAATATTAATACATTGTCGAATAACATATCAAACACATGGGAGTTGTCTCTTCTGTATTTTCTGCCTTTGACAGTATGCTTATTTCTGATGTAAATGAATTTTCTGATCATTGTCCAATCGAATTTGTAATAAACTTTGACAACATGTCCACTCAAAAGGATGAGTATAAATATGATCGTATTATATGGGATGAAGCGAATGGCGCCGAGTTGAATGAGCTTTTGAATAATAAAAGGCATTTGTTCGATAATGTAACACTAGGTTTAACCAGTGGCCAATTAGACATTGACTCGTGCATAAATGAGATGTCAGACGTCATATTTGATATTTCATTTTGTATGCATGGTAAATCGTTCTGTTCTAAAAACAATGGAAATCATAAACAAAAACGATCACCATGGTTTAATGACGAAAGTAAAACCTATAAATGTGAATTTTATAGATACAAGCGGTTATTCTCTAATAGTCGCTCGGAGGAAAATAAATTGCTTTTTTTAAAATGCAAGAAAGAAATATTGTGCTGTTAAACTTAAAGCTAAGCGTTATTATAATAATAACGAGAAACATACTCTCTCAAAACTTAGTAAGACTAATTCTCGTAAATTCTGGAAACATATACGAAAATTCAACCGATCTTCGGAATCGAAAACTACGGATATATCGCCAGAAGAGTTTGTTAAACATTTTAAGGATATGTCGCGAAATCCAAATCCAAACTCATTTAGAAATGAATTTTTTTTCGAAAGATTAGATAATGTCATTGTTGAAGAACTAGACTGTCCTTTTAATATTGCCGAGATCAAGACAACTATTTTATCTATGTCAAAACAAAAAAGCGGTGACATAACCGGTAATGTGGCAGACTTTTTAATTGAGGCGAATGATTTCATTGCTCCGTACCTAGTAACTATTTTCAATTATATATTTGATAATGGGGTCTACCCCGAGCTTTGGACAAATGGTGTGATTGTCCCGATCTATAAAAAAGGTAATAGGTTGGATCCTTCTAATTACAGAGGAATCACTCTGGTAAATAGTATTGCAAAAGTTTTCTCGCTTTCTCTGCGAAATCGCATCAATAAATGGTGTGAACACGAATCTATCTTCTCTGAGAGTCAGTTTGGTTTCAGAGATAAACGTAGCACTGTAGATTGCATTTTTATATTACATACAATTATTCAGAATGTTCTGGCAAAGAAAAATAAATTATATTGTGCATTTATAGACTATGAAAAGGCTTTTGATACCATTATACACGATGCCCTATGGATAAAATTGGTGCAGGCAGGCGTTAGTAGTAAAATGTTGACTATGATAAAGTCTATATATGATAATGTAAAAGCATGTATTAGGGACTCCAGTAACATGTCTTATTCAGAGCTATTTGATGTAACACTGGGCTTGAAACAAGGGGAGCCGTTATCACCATTGTTATTCATTTTATTTATTAATGATATACACAATTGTATAGATATGGATAATATGACTGATTCCGATCTCCACATATTATCCCAGTATATGTTGCTATTTGCTGATGACATATGTCTATATACAACTGACCCAACCAGTTTACAAGCCCAGTTTAATTGTATTAATAGATATTCAAGTGTGTGGGGCTTAAATATAAAAGTTAAGAAAACGAAAATTTGTGTATTTGAAAACAAAAAGAGCCACAATAGACACATATGGACAATAGGCAATGAATGTATTGAAATTGTTGATAGTTTTTGCTACTTGTGTATAAAATTCTTTTTCAATGGTAATTTACACCATGCCGTGAAATCTCTAAACGAACAGGCTCTGAAAGCATACAGTAATCTGATATCACTGTTTAGTAGAGTAATTGTAGATGTAAAAACGAAACTTGCACTGTTTGACTCCCTTGTGGCACCTATAATTCTGTACTGTTCCGAAGTATGGGATGTGTATGGTTTTAAGGATGTTGATAAGTTACATTATAAATTTTGTAAAAGAGTTTTAGGGGTAAGACCCCAAACATCAAATGTTGCAGTTCTAGGTGAACTTGGTCGTTTTCCGCTGTCGGTAATTGCTAAAGAAAGATCTATAAAATTTTGGTGTAAAATGATGCTAGCTGAACACTCAATAATGCATAATGGTTTTAAAGAACAAGTAGAAAGTAATAACATATTCATTAATAATAAACATGTTTGGTCTTATGAAATGAAAGCCTTGGTAGAATCACTAGGGTATAGTTATCTGTGGAATAATTTTAACCCTGCCTATAATTTTATACCATCATTAACTCAGCGTTTGCATGATCAGTATATTCAAATGTGGAATGATACCGTCAAATCTCAATCAAAGTTAGAATATTATAGATCTTTTAAAACAGATTTCGTATTTGAGCGATATCTCAACTTGTTAGATGATGATAAAGTCAGAACTACTTTCTCACGGTTCAGGCTTAGTTCTCATGCTTTAGAAATTGAAGCCGGAAGATATAGCGGTACAGACAGGGATAATCGTAAATGTAAGCTTTGCTGTTTAAATTTAGTTGAATCAGAATATCACTTTCTACTTTGCTGTCCTATTTATTTAGATTTACGAAAGAAATACAAAATTGCTAGATCTTGGCATTTACTGTCTAAATTTGCCGGTCTTATGTCCAGTAAGAAAGTAGGTATTATCAGAAATGTGTCTAAATATATTCACTATGCTATGTTAAAACGTACAGAATGCATAGAAAATGTTGCTTCTTAGGTTTCTTTATGTACTTAAATTGCTATTTAAATATCAGGTTAGGTTTGAATCAGTATTTACTAGTTCAATCTATGTTAATTATTTCATTACATTGATGTATGTACTAGTGTAATGCATTTGCCATCTTTATATTGTATTATTTACTTGGCCAAAAGTATTGTATATGCTGATATTGCCAATAAAATTTGAATTGAATTGAATTGTGTTATTCAATTGGTTTTCTTGCGATATACTTCTTTTCAGGATATAAACAAATGATTTATATAATTGCTGGGCATTTTCAAAATTCATTGCAGGTAGAAACTATTACTTTAATCGGGCAATTAAGAGTTAATGTCACGTGTTTTTGAATGGTTTAGATTTGGACTGAAATTGTTATGACTGAGTGTAATTTTGTAGCATTCTTATTTGTATGAACGATGGATGAAACATTCAGGAAATTAACATGAAATTAGGATATGGAATAGATAATTAATTTTTTTTATGATGTGAGTGCGTTGACACAATATAATAGAGCATAATATGACACAGGCAGGGATGAAATTGGTTTACCTATGTTCTAAATAAATTCTTTCTTATCATTATTCTTATCTATATATAAGTATTAAATATATTTTATTTTAAATGTACTATAATTACACATTGAATATACCCTGTTTTGTATATACAATGTATCTATTTGAAGCGCTTTTGAACTCACATATCCTGTGTGAAAAGAGCGCTATATAAATGTGGTATAATAGTAATAATAATAATAATAATAATAATAATAATAATAATAATAATAATAATAAATTATTATTATTATTATTAGTAATAATAATAATAATAATAATAATAATAATAATATAATAATAATAATAATAATAATAATAATAATAATAATAATAATAATAATAATAACAATAATAATAATAATAATAATTATGCATAGTTTTGTGAAACCCCCGCCACATATTAATACATTTATAATGATGACATTAATTTATCGTTTTACTACTCCGTCAATTTATTTCTTTCCTTCACATATAAGATGTTCTAGCACCTTTGCACACATAGTAGACCCAGATCAGCCAGCTCCTATCATCTGACTGTATAAAGCTATGGTACGATATTCCGCTGTTCGTTTTGCCATGATAAAACTTCGACTAATTAAAAATTCATTCAGTCATGTTTCTTACAAAATATATAATACTTGTCGTATTCGTAATCGATAGTCTTAAAAAAGTGAAAGTAAGTAAAAGACATTAGCTTAAATGTGTAAGAGGTTAATTATCAAAAATAATAAACGTTCATTTTGATATTGAAACTTGTCCTTTTACAGATGAATCTCAATGCCAAAACTTATGACACCATGAAACTTTATTAGTTGCATATGTACATAAGAGGTTTGGTACCGGTAAATATATGTACAGAAAAATAAGACTTATTATAATTTCATAAGCAAACAGAACATATCAATATCAGACGACTCCTATAGGAGCCGTCTGATCTGGGTCTATTCTGCTTGCAAAGGCATGAACAGGCGCTTGTATAAGGGAAAGAGTTAAACGTATGGTATAAAAATCAATAGAACTTCGATATGTCGAAGTCGGGTAACTAGAACTTCGGCATAACTCAAATAAAAAGTTCCGTCCTTCCAAAACTAACAATACAGAATTGCTCTAAAATGTATCGCTACAGATATCTAGAAACACATATGACAGCTTAATACAGTTCTAAAGTAATGCTGAAAGCTCTTTCAGGAGATTTCAGCATTGCTTTGGACATGTATCAAGATATGGCCTTGAGAAATTGTTCAGATTAGGACTCAGTGACTCGAACTTCTATTATTTCAATTTGATCTGTATGGTACATTGAAGCTCGAATTATCGAAGTTCAACTGTAAATCCACATCGCTGAACAAATTGTAGCAATTTATCATTTTACTCTTATTCGTTCGATAAACTCAATATGAAACAATATCATTTAAATCAATCTAAACCTTTATTTCATGAATTTTAATGTAAGAAACAATGACATTATTGATATTAATTGTGTGATATTTATTTTATAATAGCATATTAACAAAGGATGTATTATTATAATAAATTCTGAAGGGAGGTGATCCCCCCGAGAGCAAAAATTGCAACACAAAAAGAGAAAATTGCAGACTCGGTTGTATTGAGTCTGTTCATGAACAGTAATTGAAAGTGCAACACTGCTCACGCCCCCTAGCACCGGCTTAAGCGGCATTCAATTTTCAGAACAAGTAGTACTGAAATTCATGATCTCGAAGGATCAGAAGGTATAACAACACTGAGAATAAAGTACGGGGCTTAACACCAGCTGTTGTGAAGATTATAAATTCTGAAGGGAGGTGATCCCCCGAGAGCAAAAATTGCAACACAAAAAGAGAAAATTGCAGACTCGGTTTTATTGAGTCTGTTCATGAACAGTAATTGAAAGTGCAACACTACTCACGCCCCTTAGCACCGGCTTAAGTGGTTTTCAATTTTCAGAACAAGAAGTACTGAAATTCATGATCTCGAAGGATCAGAAGGTATAACAACACTAACCAAATAAGAGACAAGACAGACCCTACTAAGATAGTTCTAACAGGCGCCGTCTGACACGGGTCTTGTCTGTTTGCAAATGAGTATAAAATGGAGTATAAAAATGAGTATAAATCGAGTTAAGAGTCAATATGCATTACCTCTACTGCATAACAGGCGTTCAGCTATCCAAATGCACACACGAGTAGACAAAGTTTGGGTGATTTTCAATTAACAGAGCTAGTCACTTTGTTTTGTAACCCCGTTTCTTCAAAGCCCAGATCTTCAATGGCATAGGCTCGCATCCAGGTAAGATTATAGCCCAAAAGATCACAGATACGACAATGACGTATATAAACAATACAATCAAATAGTAATTAATCTTTAGCATGCCAAATTGTGTCTGAACAATCTTCACTCACTTCTTATTAATAATATACAGCATGTTCAACTTGTGTACCAAAAATACATTCAAAGTTTCCAATAGTTCGGATCCTGATATGGTTATCCCGTTACTCATATTGTCTTACTTGGATTTAATTTCATTTATTTCAAAACAGATACGTATTAACCCCCGGTGTGTTAAAGGGGTGCGTTTAGCATGCTGGAAATATTGTCGCCAAAAGAAACGGTATTCTCCTTTAGCGTCTGCTGTGTTTGCTTTTGGAATGATATACAGTAAAACCTCTCCATAACGGCCACTAAATTATATAAAATATGTTTTGTTAAAGACAGGTGGCTGCTTAAAACAAGGTGAAAGTAAAACAGAACGCTCCTATAGGAGCGTTATGTTTTACTTTCACATTGCTTTAAGCAGCCACCCGTCCTAAATACCAATTAAATAATACAATTTAGTGTCCGTTATAGAGAGGTTTTACTGTATATAAGATTCTACATTATCTGCCATGGCCAAAATGTCAAGTGTCCAAACGCTATTATAGAATTATTTTTTTTATATTGTCATCAATTTTATATGAATATATATGACGTAAATGGTTAACACAATCCTTCATAAATACGTTTTTCACACATTTGCAAACAGAGTAGACCTAGATCAGACGGCTCCTACCGGCAGATCAGGCTCTTTCCTGTTTTTGCCTGTTATGTATTTTATAATATATCTTACTCTACAGTTTCTACCAATATCAAGCACTCTTGTGTAATATGCTACTGTAAAAATCCTGCCAATAAACATTCATAATGTCATTATTAATTAATGATTATTCATGGGTTAAAGACGCCAAAATCCATTAACCCATTCCCTCATATTGACGACTTTTTTTCCCGTTTTTCGACTCCGTTGTAAAGGGGAACTTTTAGCATGTTGGGCAATTTTTCGTCGAAAGAAACTGTCCTTTCATTCAGAGTTTGCAGGTGACTTTCCATTTTTTCCCAAAACTGTAACAAAAGCGTCAAACAGTTTGAATTCTGACGAGACGCCTAGTTACTCGGTTACTTATGTGGATCCAAATAGTTTGTAACTTTAACCACGGTAAACCCGTTCTCTATAAGGTACCGTGTTCACACGCCATTGTACAACATTATAGGTACAAAATATAACTATTAATCATGGCATCGTTATGTCTTATATGAACAGTTACATGTATCTGTTAACCCATTCCCTCATATTGACGACTTTTGACTTTTGACGCCTCCTATAGGAGCAAATGCTCTATTTATCACAATGGTTTCAAACTACAAAATTGTAAAATTTTCCTTTTCTCTAGGTAATGCTCCTTTTCGGTAGAATTTTTTTAAAGAGGTTGTGTCTAAAATAGCCTATGAGGGAATGGGTTAAAAGACCCGCATCTCTAGAAACTATACTGACCTAGTGTCAAACATCTCAGATCACCATGAGACGTCCAGTTACATGTACTCGGCATCTCATCTGGATCCAAACTGTTTGCAAATACTAGGCAAGTTGCGGATAGCGAGAGAATTACTAATACAGGTATATTTAACTCTAACTGCCAACATTTCCCGTCTCCAAAACTGTTTTCTACTAAAATTTTATAATTTTATTTCTTTCTCATTTTTTTTGTTGCAAAAACATTGTCACAGTAACAAACAGTTTAGACTCTAATGAGACGCCGAGTTACTTAGCGTCTCATCTGGATCCAAACTGTGTGTCTAGGTAATCACAGATGGGACATTGACAGCGAATGACTTAACTCACGTGTACCTTCAGTGTCTGAAATATGTGACATGGGTACTGTTGCTATTGTCGAGAATACGACAATCACTTTATTATTTTGAAATGTAGTCTGAAACATTTTAAGCAATGATAGTTTGCACACCAGGCCACGTCAAACAAGGCGTTTGGTAATGCTATTGTCGCACGGTATCCGATATATTGTATACACCCCTCATTAACTCTGTTGTCTGCACAATTGTTTCAAAACTGTTTATTTCTTATTTATGAAATTTTGCATAAATTGAGTCTGGTTGACAACTAGTTTGGATCTCCAATTAGGTCTCAAGTTTTGTGGGGCCTGATCTATATCCAAACTGTCTGAATAGGCCATGAATGGCGGGAGAATACATCGCTAGCATGCAGCGAGTTAAATGATTTATTATACCCTCTGTGGATAAATTCTGTACGGTAGCTCATGTATTAAAACAAGTAGGTTAATTACCACATACAGTAAAACTTCGATTATTCGAACACTAAAATACGTATTATTATCGATCTTTAAGACAGATGGCAGCTTAATGCATGGTGAAAGTCATGCAGAAAGCTCCTCTAGGAGCTTTCTGCATGACTTTCACCATGCATTAAGAAGCCACCTGCCTAAAAGGGTCTAAATTCTTCTATACCGAAAATTCGAATAATCGAGGTTTTACTGTATTTGGTTCAAAAACTACAGTAAACTCAAGTTAACTCTAGTCACGTGTTAACTCTGTACTCTATGAACATTCTTGTAAGAAATAATAGCATCGTTAATGTTGTATAGCTCGATTTGAACATAGGAATATTTAGCCACGGCAAAAAAATGTACAATCAGATTTAAATAATTCCATTAGTAAACAGGGCAGACCCTGACCAGACGACTCCTACAGAAGCCGTCTGGTCTGGGTATTCTGTTTGCAAAGGCGTAATCAAACGAGTCTTAACCCTTCTCTTGCTGAATTTTAAATGCATTTCTCCTTCTTTACCCATGCCCTGTAGTATAATTACAAATGTACATATATCTTCACTGTGTACAAGTATTCCGCTGTGCAATCACTACTGTGGAGTGCACTGGCTGCACAATCAACTCGTAAATAGTACAGACCCTGATGAGACAGCTCCTGCAGGAGCTGTCTCATCTGGGTCTTCACTATTTACAGGTAGGTATATTGACGTGAATAGCAAGCGAAGGGTTAATTGTTCTGTTGTTGTGCGCAACCTGGCCTGCATTTGCAAACAGCTTAGATTCTTATGAGTCACCAAGTAGCTTGGCGTCTCACTAGGATCCAGTCTGTTTGACACCTTCACAAAACATTAACCCAATACTCCATAAGTTTGCCTTTCTGCGCATTTTCAAACAGAGTAGACCCAGATCAGACGGTTCCTATAGGAGCCGTCTGCTCTGGGTCTGCTCTGTTTGTTTATGATATAACATAGATATTATCGTACAGTTTCTGCTATGGCAAAAAAATCTCGTGTCCCTGTGCTATTATAATCTCGTGTCCCTGTGCTATTATAATCTCGTGTCCCTGTGCTATTATAATATCGTGTCCCTGTGCTATTATAACGAATTTAATCAATATCGATGTCGTCAATATTTCTTATATGAATATTCTTGGCGTAAAGGGTGAACTGAATCTGATGTAAATAGAAATTGCACCAGATCATAGAAACTGTAGAAGCATATCTGTATTATAAATTATCATAAGCAAACAGTACTATAGACCCTGAGCAGACCATGTCTGGTGGCTCTTACATGATCCGTCTGATCTGTGTTTACTCTCTTTGCAAGGCGTAGAAAGGCGTATATAACCCTTTCACTGCAAATGTCGCAATTTAAATGCACCACGACAAATAGTGCAGTCCCAGATCCCTAGAAAAGGCGGCGTCTGATCATGGACTTCACTTTTTGTCTCAATCTGTATTTCTATATATGTGCTTTATTCCTTTGAAATTTATTTATCTCATTTCTTTATCATACCGATTGATTTAACAAAATTGGGCTTCTGACGACAATTAGAAATTTGGCACCAAAAGGGTCAAAAGGAAAAGGGTTACTGACAACCTGCCTTAATCTTACTTTCAAGTTTGAAACCAAATCATTTTTTATGTTGTGGGGGTACAGGAAACGCAATGTCAGCAAACAATGCAGACCCTTAATTGAGGGCTCCTTCAAGAGCCCTCTGATCTGGGTCTACAGTGTTTGTCTATGTCCTTTTAAGGGACACTGCTCACCCATAGTTTAATATATGACAAAAATAATACAGAAAGTGCGTCCTGCACCACTATCGTCCTGATTTAACCCTTTCCTTCATATTCACACGCTTTATCACGCATTTGTAAACATATTAGACTCATATCAGACAGCTCCTATAGGAACCGTCTGATCAGGGTATGTTCTGTTTGCTAATGGAATTTAATAGATCTGTCTCTGAAGTTTCTAAAATGGTTACAATGTTACACCTTCTATATTTGAGTATAACTGTTTTTTCGATGAATATTCAGTAGAGTAGGTATTTGAATTTGAAATAAACGTAGAACAGGGAAAGGGGTAACCAACCCTTTCCACCATGAATTTATTACTGCATAAATATATAATGATACGTTTTCAGGGAAAGTTTTACCTGTGACAGAAACTTCAGAATCAGATCTTTCCTATTACATTACTCCATCAGGAACTGTTTAATCTGGGTCTTAACCCATTTGCTCACACGATCCCATATATGGGACGTAGGCAAACAGTGTAGACTCTGATCAGACGCCGTATAATGCAGCGTCTGATCAGAGTCTACACTGTTTGCTGATAGGAAATTCAATATAAAAAAACCCAAAAATGAACATTTAGACCAGACATCCCTTAGATAAAAAAAATTAGACTAATCCAATATATAAGCATGGAAGAATCCACTAGGAGCAAATGGGTTAATACTGATCTTGGTATTTGCTCTGTTTGCCTACTGAATACATGTACATGTATTATAGAACTGATCTACTGGTTCCATCCAATTAATATTCATCAAGGCGATATTTCCTACGTGAATTCATATTCATTTAACCCCTTAACCCTTTCCATGTTCTATGTTTATTACGAATTTCAATACCTACTAAATAGTTAAAATGAAATGTGGAAGGATGAATATTGTAGCCATTTTAGAAAGTAAAGACACGGATCTTTCAAATTCTATTAGCAAACACAGTAGACCCTGATCAGACGGCCGTCTGATCTGGGTCTACTCTGTTTGCAAATGCGTGAAAACACGTTTATATGAGGGAAAGGGCTAACTGTTTAACATTCATTTAAGAAATAATGACATCATGAATATGTATTGAATGATTGTATTATGCCATATGTACACGGAGTGTGTTGGTCTTGATAGAAACTGTAGAGTCAGATCTTCTTTTATAAGTTCACAAGGAAACAGACCAGACATTCATCAGACAGTTCTTATAGGACCCGCCTGATCTGGGTCTACTCTGTTTGCAAATATGAGGGAAATGGTTAATAAAGGGTACATGTAAATAATAATGTGATCTAGATATCGTCTCTCATAGTTCAAATGTGAATGGAATAGTTCATATCCGCTAAAATAAATGTTTCTTCTATAATGAAATTATTCAACTTTCTACTCCATTAATATTCATGTAAGAATTGATGATATCATGAATATTCATATTTTCATTATTGCACATGAACACATTCATGATTGAACATGACAGAAACCTATCTATATTATTTCATAAGCAAACAGAGCAGATCTTGATCAGGTGGTTCCTACAGGAGCTGTCTGATCCAAGGCTACTGTGATTATAAAGGTATGCAAATGCGGTTATATGACGAAAATGCTTAATGAAGGGTAAATGAGGTAATTAATGTAAATAATGGGCTCTACATATCGTCTCTCATATTTCAAATATGAGTTGCAAAGTTTAATGCCGCTAAAATACATGGAGATGCTTCTTCTATAATGGAATTATTTAAACTGCTTCAATAAGAGATGTGCGCATTACTTTTGTTCTGAATTAAACCTTTCCCTGCTATATTTTTATTTCCAATTTCAATACCTACTGAATATTCATGTACAAAATAGTTAAAATGAAATATGGAAGGTGGAAAAGCGTAGCCATTTTAGAAAGCAAAGAATCAGATCAACCAATTTCCATTAGTAAACGGAGCAGACCCTGATCAGACGGCTCCTATAGGAGCCGTCTGATCTGGGTCTACTCTGTTTGCAAATGCTGGTTTTAATATATTACTCCACAGTGACACCCTTTGACTAATTTGCAAGCAGAGTAGACTCAGATCAGGCGACTCCTGTAGAACCCGTATGATCAGTTTGTGTTCTATTTGCTTATGCAATTATACATCTCTGGCTCTACAGTGTATGTCATTGCTAAATCTTTATGTGTTCAGTTACTATGCAAAATGAATACATGTATATACATGTATATCTAATTAACATTCGTTAATTCATTTATAGATATTCACAGGTTAAAGGTTTAAATCAATTAACCCATTACACAATGAACTGTTTTTAGAATCTTTACACCATCGGCCAGTTTTAGAAACAACCTCTTTGAATAAATCTACTGAAAAGGAGCATTTACTAGAGAAAAAGAAAACCTTTTAGAACTGTGTAGTTTTGAAACCAATGTGATAAATGCTCTTTTTTATCACATTGGTTTCAAAAGGTGACTTTTACAGAGGTGTCAAAAGGTGTCAATAAGACGGAATGGCTTCACGATTTACTCCATAAATACGTTTTTCTACATTTCTTAATTCCGTTACCTCTTGCATGAATATTCATAGATTAAGCGACGGTTATACAGAAATTCTAATCCAATGCATTTGAGGTTATGTCAATTTCAACTCGTGTATACATACGTGATCTAGCAAACGCTGCCAACTTATCTTAGATGAAGACAAAACACACGCAGAGTGCTTGTTTAATGGGGCTTTTGAGTTTGGCATCTAGTCAAGCTTTATTTTAGCTTAACCCATTATTCGATGACTATACATGTAAGAATTATGATATAATGCATAATAATAAGATTATTTTTATAACGACACATTAACCCATGGTTGTTTTGGCCATGGCAGAAGCTGTAGAATCTTATCTATATCATTTCATAAGCAAACAGAGCAGACCCTTATTAGACGGCTCCAATAGGAACGTTCTGATCTGGGCCTACAGTGTTTGCAAAGACGTAGAAATGCGTTTTATGGAGAAACGGGTTAATACTTTAATTAAAAATATCGCTTTTTACGCTCATGTAAACAGTATAGATCCAGATCAAAGTCCAAAGAAGACACGTAGGAATTGTCTGATCAGGCTTTCTTGATACAGATCTAATGGTCTATTTTTCATGATACAGATCTAATGGTCTATTTTTCATGATACATATCTAATGGTTTATTTTTCATGATCCAGATCTAATGGTCTATTTTTTATGATCCAGATCTAATGGTCTATTGTTCATGATACAGAGCTAATGGTCTATTTTTCGATGGCAATAAAGTTTCTGGTTATACATTTTGATACGACTATCAAATCAATATTCATAAAGGGCGGAGTATAGCATGCATATTCATGAAGTAAATGTCTTACACATGTAATAGTCACCAGTGACTTATTTATACAAAATGCGCACCATTCTAGTGTTCTGTTACCAGGGCGAATATTAACCCTTTCGCTGCCAATGCCGGATCTGTTATTACCTATGCAATTAGTTTGGATCCAGGTGAGACGCCGAGTAACTCGGCGTCTCATCAGGATCCAAACTGTTTGTCACTGTTACTATGATTTTAAAACAAAAATGAAGAAAATCAAAAGAATGAAAATTTGTAGCAGACGACAAAGTTAGCAGACGACAAAGTTAGCAAACGACAGAGTTTGGCAGCGAAAGGGTTAATCATTTCATCTATGTAAACGCCTTTTCACGCATGCGCAGGCAGAGTAGATCACTATCAAACGACTCCTATAGGAAGCAGACGACAGTTGAAGCAGACGGCAACTGAAGCAGACGACTTTTGAAGCAGACGACAGATCCCTTATTCAGTGACATAGCTGAATTCAGCCAATTAAATTGACACGATCTAGTACACGACTGAAATATGAGATCGTTTTAATTTCAAGTGTTATCATCAATGGACTAATTTGATGGATTAATAATTTTGATTAACTTTTCTGGAGCCAAATAAATTCGTCTGTTAAGATTATAGTTTGTTTCAGGTTTCAATTTAGGGCTGTATTCATTTAAAAAACCAATAAAACCAATAAGAGTATCAAACAGTTTGGGTCCCGGTGGGAGGTCGAGTTACTCGGCATCTTATCTGGATCCAAACTGTTTGCAAAGGTTATCAAGAGTTCGCCTATGGTGGGGTCAGAGTTCGTTATATTTCCATGACCTGTCGTCTGCTTTAGAATGTACTAATACTTTCGCCTGCTTCTTGCCTTTTCCCTACAACTTCGATATACTGAAAATACATTGTACCGTCTTAATAGGACTTTAGAATATTTTGGATAGTATTAGGCAAATGGCTGCTAAATGCACGGGACAAGTCGATCAGATAGTACCTTTTTAAGTTTTCTGCATTACGTGCATCCTACATTAACCCATTACCTCATATACTATTTTTAGATACAACCTCTTTGAATAAATCTACCGAACTAGAGAAAAGGAAAATGTTTAGAACTTTGTAGTTTGAAACCATTGTGATAAATAGAGCATTTGCTCCTATAGGAGCAAATGCTCTATTTATCACAATGGTTTCACAAAGTGACTTTTACAGTGTCGTCAAAAGTCGTCAATATGAGGGAATGGGTTAAACTGCTATCTGTCTTAAAACCTGGCATTAATGCTAATTGAACGTCCGATTTTGAAAAGGTTCGTTGTACAACGAGTGTTTTATTATCACTAGAAATGAAAATGCTTACAACCAAAGCTACCATAAGTCCTAATTTACGGCAATCACCACTACAATGTCCCCGTACGGTCCCTGTGCGGTCGTCGCTAAGTCCCCGTACGAGCGTCACAGAGCGTCCGTACGATCGTCGCAGGGTATCAGTATGGTCGTCTTAAGGTATCCGTACTTTCGTCACAAGGTGCCGTACGGTCGTCGAAAGGTCCCCGTACTGTCGTTGCAAGGTCTCCGTACTGTCGTTGCAAGGTCCCCGTACAAATGTCGAAAGGTCCCCGTGCGCGCGTCGCTAGGTCCCCGTACAATCGGGACGAGATCCCCGTATGCTTGTCGAAAGGTTTCCGTTGGGTCCTCACAAGGTCCCCGTACAATTGTCACACGGTACCCGTACGGTCATCACAAGGTTCATGTACGAGCGCCGCTCGTTTCCCGTATGAGCATCGCAAGGTCACCGTACGAGTGTCAAATTACCACAGTCATGATCGTTACAAGGTCTTCGTATGGACAAGATCCCCACAAGGTCGTCGCAAGGTCCCTGTACAGTCGTCGTAAGGTCCCGGGCTCCCCGCACGGTCATTGCACGGTCATGGCAAGGGTTCTTCTCTTTCTGTGCAAATATAAAACCTGATTGACATGCACAGACGTCCGGATTAGATGCGTAAATTAAAATATTTTCAAGAATAACTCCTTTATTTCTCCACTAAACCCTATGTTGTTGACCACTCTTTAGAATCATTTTGAAGATACGATTCTAAAGAGTAGTAACAACATAGGGTTGGTGGAGACATGTTGATTTTATTATCTGAGTACGTACATTTATAGTGTATGTGTATAATCTATATTATTTATATGTATATGTGTATTACATTACTATTTATGTGTATGATCTGGATCTGCAGGCTGGATCAATCTTTTAATCTAGATTAGATAAATGCTTGCCCAGGTATTCGCGTTTTCCCCACGGCATGCTAAGTTCAACATCTAATATCTGTTCATCAAATTCATTTTGTTGTCGGCGTTTTTCTTTTAATAATGCGGATTACATGTATATACGAAACTACCTTGGGAAATTAAATGTCAAATGAAACAAAACAATTCTTATAATTGCGCGTTTGGTCGTTTAAAAATCATTTATTTAAGAGATTTGATTAGCTAACCGACATCATTGTCACGTGAGGCGAGAAGCTAATAAAAACATTTCCTCTCGATTGCACATCTACAGCCGTTGGCACGTGTAGTCCTTTGATAATTAGATCAAGTAGCAGACTTCGATGACATGTCATTCTTCCTTAACCTTTTCAACGCTGAATTTTCAAATGGACTCTTCCAATATCCAAGCTGGTCAAGCTTACCGTGAATATCCAGGGATTTCTTTTAAACAAAAGTGTAACATGACAAACAGTGATGACCCAGATGAGAGGGTTCCTTTAGAAGCCCTCTCATCTGGGTCTATACAGTTTGCAAAATATATAGTGACTTGTCTCCGGCACTGAAAGAGTATCCCATTATCTTATAGGAAAACCGATATCAGTTTCAACTCGTTCCTCTTGCAATTTTAATGTTATTCCAATTTGACTGAAGAATTTGATCCAAGGTGTTTGCAAATGCCAGCTGGGTAGTCTTTAGCAGGGAAAGGGTCAACCCTTAACACCTTTTCCGACTGCCAATCCGCACGAACCCCGTCATCTGTTCCAGTAATACCATTGTTTTCGTCCATTTCAATAATTCTTTTGCTGCTGATAAAAATTATGTCTGCTTAATACTTTACCTCATGAATATTCATGTAAGAAATAATAACCTCATTAATATCTATTGGCATAACTTATATGATAGCTTATATACACAGAATGTTGCGTCAGATCTATTATAAGCTCAAAAGCAAACAGAGCAGACCCTGATCAGACTGCTTCTATAGGATATACCCTGTTTGCGGAGGCGTAGAAAAGCGTATTTATGGAGTAAATGATTTAACTCCAGTACATTGCAATGCTTACTGTTGTCCGATTCATTCAAGCTTTATTTATTGAGTAGCAAACAACTTGGATCTTGATAACAAGCCGAGTTACTCGACGTCGCATCTGGATCCGAGTTTTTGTTAATGTCAGTCAAGTCACGTGTAGCAGGCGAAGGGTTACACATAACAAAAAACTAAAACAGTTTAGTTCCTAATAAACAAGTTCTCATCAAAATTCATTCTATAGAACAAAATGTCACTTCAAGACTGAAAAGTCATCTTCCTGCCTATGGGCATTAATTTGTTTCCGACAGTTATTGTCTGGTTCGCGTTCATAAGCAATATAAAAGCAATATTACTTGGAATTAAAAGCGATGAAACAAACACGATCATTTCATTATCTTTAGATTAACACGCATTTTCTGTGACGGGATCACGTGTTCCGAGACAATTAAGGCATTATAGAAATTGGTTTGAACTAATTATCAACTAATCTTTCAGATATTACAATTTCAATGCCTCGATGCATACAGTAGATGTTCTATCAGGTAAGCCACGTAGTTCTTTTCAGGCTATGCGGGACCTGACACACATTTGTAAACAGTTTGGATCCAGATGAGACACCGAGTAACTCGGCGTCTCATCTGGATCCAAACTGTTTAACACTCGGTTAATAGCTCATTTATATTTTATCGCATCAGAGGCGGTCAAGTTTGCACCAGATCCCAAATTGAGCGGACATTATTTCGTCCCCGTGGGGTAAGTGTTAACGAATAATCATGAAATTGTTTTACTCATTACCTCATAGTCTATTTTTAGATCCAGCCACTTTGAATAAATCTACTGAAAAGGAGCATTTGCTAGAGAAAAGAAAAATGTTATAATTGTGTAGTTTTGAAACTGTTGTGATACATAGAGCATTTGTTCCTATGGAGCAAATGCTCCATTCATCACAATGGTTTCATAAAGTGACTTTTACAGAGGCATATTTATGCAGGAAAGAGTTAGAGCAAGTGACGGTTTAATGCAGAACCATGGACATGCAGAAAGCTTTGTGTTACTTTGCTGTGTAATTTTCATGTAACATTAAGCCCCCTACTGGCTTAAGCACACTATTATAATTCTTTTGAACACCCGTTACACAGAAATTTTACAGTACAAAAATATAAAAAAAAAAACGCTACAAGAAAATGTATCTCCGGGGTCAGGCAACGATGTAAATCCGGATTAGTCTTAAAATCAATTTATACAGATGCTGATATGAAGCAAACAATGTAGACTCCAGTCGACGCATCTCTGACAGTGTAGCTGGGCTCATTCTACCTTATTCGTATATAGTCATAGGAAGCTCTCTTTAAAGAATCAAGCAAGCGCGCCTTTACTAATACAGACGCATTAGAACCTCTCTAAAGCGACCACTAAAGACATCTATTTCCGGGTCATAAGCACAGGTGGTTGCTTAATGTAGGATGAAATCAATGCATAAATCACCTGAATGAGTTTTCTGCGTTAACTTCGTCCTGCATTAAGCGACCATATTCTTTTAAAAGCAGCTACAGTAAGTGTATACATAAAGTTGTTTATTTATAGGGTTTTCACTATCTTACACTAGGAATGTATTAGCCTCCCACTCAAGTTGAACTCACGACCTTCGCATTGGGAGGCGGACGCTATTTCACTGAGCTAATGAGGTCTTTGTTTTGGTACAGAATATGGGAGCCTTTTGATTAGGGTCTGCTCTGTTTGCTAAAAGGATTTGATAGATCTGTTTCTTTACCTAAAATGGCTACAATGTTCCACCTTCCATTTTCATTAATGGTATTTTGTCCATGAATATTCAGTAGGTATTGAAATTTGGATTAAACATAGAACAGGGAAAGGGTTAACGCAGGACGAACACTCCAAACTCACCGCCCCGTTTTCATTCTTAATATACGGAACCGACTACATCAGCCCTTTGCTAACAGTGTATACCCAGATCAAAGGGTTCCTTTGGGGAGCCCTATGACGAGAGTGTGTACTGTTTGGCATACAAATCATTTTCTCCAGTGATAATTTTGATACAATATTTCATTTAATTAATATTCAGAAAAAGTAGGAGTCATTTTAATCAGCAGATTAAGGGTTAAGAGTTTAATAGATCTTTCTTTGTTTAGCTTTAAAGGGCATTTACTTATTTTTTCTGACGTTTGGAAATTGAAGAATGAACAAAGATGAATGCAAAGTGTGCCATTTATTTATTCGTAACTTGTGCAATAGTTAAGCCCTGAATACAATTACGACTCATTTGAAATCAAAAGAGAAAATATGTCTTAGAATAAGTTTCAATATAACAGTAAGTTCTTTCCAGGGACGTAATCAATACATGCATTAAAATGATAAAATAAAATAATAAAATACAATCTAATTCCGAAATGTCGGACGCGTGTCCTTTATTTGTTTCTTCGAATGAGTGATCTTGTTCAGTAATCTCTCTTGAATACCCCTTCCAGCATCGGCGTTTCAAAAAAACAGACAGTTGCTTAATGCAGGGCAAAATAATACATAGAGGATCATTACCCATTGTTTTTATGAAACGAGTTTACTATTATGATATGACACGAGCTTTAGCGAGTGTCATATTCATGATAGTAAACGAGTTTTATGAAAACAATGGGTAATGAACACTCATGCAAGATTCTTTTTATCACATAAGTCTTAAAATGCCAAAGAAAATGAATCAGGCTATATAGCTGACGACTGTTTCGGCCATTCCTTACAAACATCGCTGTAATACAACGGACGGCCCACATGGAGCGCTATGATTGGCTGACGCTTACATGAGCGCTACGATTGGCTAACGATTGCTAATTTGCATAAAATATGCACTAGTGCATTTCCGAGATTTACGGCACTCAGTTACGGCACTCCCACAAGGTAGACTATGTGATAAAGAAATATCTTATAGGCACTATCTGCATTCGTTTCGACCTGCATTAAGCTACCACCTGTCTTTAAGACCCATATTTAGACGCCCTACTAGTGGTCGTTCGAGATAGAACTATATAATTAGGAACCGTCTAATCTAGGTCTACCGGTATATTGTTTGTCTATGTATAAAACATGTCCATCAGACAGAAGGTTCATGTAGACCCTTATTAGATGGTGCGCTGATGCTAGTCATGCAGACTTTAACCAGCTGCGGTATGTAACCTTTTCCATGCTAATGCTGAATCAGTGATAATGTATTGATACAGTTTGGATCCAGATGAGAAGACGATTAGTTCGGCATCTACCCAGGATCTAAACTGTTTGGCATCCGAGATATATATGCTTAAAAAAGAACAATATAGCTTATGTTTCAAATAAGAAAAAGATCAATGAGCAAACAGAAATATTAGTCAGCATTATAAAGCATAAATGTAAAAAAAGACCGGCACGCCACACATGTACATTTCGCAACATGGCTTTATATATAGTAAGCACTTACCTAGTTATTTGAGAACTCTCCAAGTTTTTTGTACATGAAGGTAATGACCTTCACCCCTTGAATGCCGGAAACCAGTGTGTTTGGTATTTGCAAACTATATAGAACTAGATCAGAATGCTCCAAAAGGAACCCTCTGATCAGGGTCTGCACTGTTTGTCCTTCAAACTGTTCTGGGAATTTTAGATATTTCACTCTGAGTGGACTTTATGGTTGAATGATGGATCATACCACTTTGTCTGTTAAGTGCTTAATGGTTTAATTTGAACTACGCAAATGTATTCTCTCCATAAATGACCCCAAGTTAGAATTACTGACATTTTGAGCACCATGCAAGGTGATACTCAGTAGACATGGTCTATATACAATCTTACATGGAAATGGACTGCCGTATTAACCCTTCTCTTGCTGAATTTTAAAATACATTTCTCCTTCTTTACCCATGCCCTGTTGTATAATTACATATATCCTCACTGTGTACAAGTATTTCGCTGTGCAATCACTGCTGCGGAGTGCGCTGGTTGCACAATCAATTTGTAAATAGTGCAGACCCTGATGAGACAGCTCCTGCAAGAGCTGTCTCATCTGGGTCTTCACTATTTACAGGTAGGTATATTGACGTGAATAGCAAGCGAAGGGTTAAAAATGGGCATTTCATGCGGGGAAAACAATTCAGATTCGTCTCAGCTGCTGTGTCAAAAATGCACCGTCTGACCAAATCTAACCTATGCAGCAATTGTATGGTGCAGTAGAGAGCATCCTGACTGATCTATACGAAGCAATAGGCTAAATTGAACTCTTTCAACACATTGGTCGCCGGAAAGCGACTGATATGGCTTTTGAAAACAGTTTGGATCCAGATCATACATCGAATTACACGGCGTCTTATCAGGATCCAAACTGCTTGACTCCCATTTTATTTCTTTAAAATAATTCGAAGGACACCTGTAAACACGTGGCAGCTGGAAACACGTGGCAGCTGGAAACACGTGACAGCTGGAAACACGTGGCAGCTGGAAACAGTACAGACCTTTATCGGAGAACTCCCTTATAGGCCCTAGTATGAGGACGTCTACATCCACATTTATAGTCACAATTAAGTAAACGCCTTCTAACCGGACGTTACAATAAGTATCCGTGCAGGTCATTTAGACAGGTGGCAACTTAATGCAGCTTAAAAGTCATACAGAAAGTTCCCAAAGGAGGTTCTTTATTAACCCATTCCCTCATAGATACAACTTCTTTGAATAAATATACCGAAACGGAGCATTAACGAGAGAAAAGGAAAATTTTAGAATTTTGTAGTTTGAAACCATTGTGATAAATAGAGCATTTGCTCCTATAGGAGCAAATGCTCTATTTATCACAATGGTTTCACAAAGTGACTTTTACAGAGTCGTCAAAAGTCGTCAATATGAGGGAATGGGTTAAATTACTGGTTTAGAGGGGGTACAACTGTACATTGAAACTTGATTGCACGTATCAAGGAGCTTACACATATGTAAGCATAACACAAATAAAATAATTAAACAAAACACCAATAAGTACAATTAAACAACAAACTACACGTGTTCATTTCTTCACATTAGGCATCAGTTCAAATTCTCGCGCTCTCATTCTTAAGGCTGATATACTCGCTGTGTGGTGATTATGAGGAGATCTTGCATGGTCTCTGCTCCTAACCGTATCATTTTCATCCAAACTGGATTCCTTCCTAACATCCGTGAACAAGCCGGGTGCCAACGGATGCAGTAAGAGGTCATGTGACTGAGAAATATTCTGATTTCCAGTAGGATTTGCGACAGCCATGTTAGGTCGTAAATATGGCGGAAGTGAGGAGAAAAGTGAGAGTCTTGTCTGAAAAGGTAGGTTGCTCGCCGCGTACTTTTGCATAACCTGTGTTTCGTAAGCCTTAAGCAACAGGTCGGTAAAGGTTTGTTGATGTGGGATCAAAGTCCGGGACTGCAGAGCTTGGTTTGCATTGTAGGTCAAGTGATTATATGGATGACCTTGAGGTCCAACTTTTTCTTTTTTTCTCCACTTAGCGCGCCTATTTTGAAACCAAACCTGAAATATATGACACAACGATGTGAAAAGGACACAGCTAAAACGTTTATGTTTTAAGTGGCGGGCGGTTCGTGTTTAAGAAATTAAGTTTAGAAAATTTGATTATGAATAATCATGGGTTGGAATTTTGTATTTACATATTAACAATGGAAGTATTGGCTGTGACAGAAACGTCAGAATCAGATCTATATTAGTCCATAAGCAAACAGAGCAGGCCCTGGTACATGTAAGACAGTTCCTGCAGGAGCTTTCTGATCTGGGTCTACTCTGTTTGCAAAGGTAAATACTAAATGTGTCGTGGTCGAGGTGTTTAACAGTGGGGATGTCAGATTTAACTTTTTAATATAGTGAATATATATTTGTTTGAATAACGTTTTTTAGTTAATTTCGACTTCTTTACGAAATCATGCCAAACTGTTAAGGCTTCATACAGTATTGGTCCTGGTGATTCAGATTGCTACGTTAATTACACGTTACCACACTAAACAAGTCCTGCTAAACTTAAACCCTTTCCCCGCATAGACAAATCCTTTTCCCCATGGACACTTATTTTTCACATTTGTAAACACAGTAGACCCAAGATCAGACGGCTTTCGTAAGAACCGTCTGACTAGGGTCTCATTGGTGTGCTTATATAATATCTAAGATTTGATTCTATATCAAGTTTATAATGAGTTGTGTCTGCCATTAATTTTCATGGAATAAAGATTGAAACCAAGATCGGGTTGATCAATATCTAGATCTACAGAACATTTACAATCGCCATGAGGTTTCTACTTGACGCTTTGCCTACCTGGACTCTTGCTTCTGTTAGGTCAATTCGTATCGCAAGTTCCTCTCTGAAAGAGACGAGAAAATGTAATTGACATTCACTTAACGGATACACCAATATCAAGTGTTCGTCAAAAAATGTTGTGACTACATTGTAGCTGCAATTATACTTTGTCAATATTCACTACTACTGCTACTGCTGCTACTGCTGCTACTGCTACTACTGCTGTTGCTGCCCTTACTAATACTGCTACTAATTCTACTGCTTATTCTACTACTACTACTACTTCTACTACTACTGCTGCTGCTACTACTACTACTACCACTACTACTACTACTACCACTACTACTATTACTACTACTACTAGTACTACTACTACTAGTACTACTACTACTACTCCTGCTGCTGCTGCTGCTATTGGTTTATGCAATTACATTACTTCTCGGCATTACATTGATAAACCGCACCGTTACGTTGAAATGGTACATGCCATTACATTGATTCACCGCTCCATTACATTACATTGATACAAGTCATTCACGTTAAGTCATACCATTACACTGATTCAAGCCATTACATTGGTACAAGTCTTTACATTAATTTATACCATTACATTGATTCACGCCGTTGAATTGATTAACACCATTTCACTGATTCACGTCGTTACATTGATTTACGTTGTTACATTGATTTACGTCGTTACATTGATTCATGCCATTACATTGGTTCACGTCATTACATTCATTCACACCATAACATAGATTCAACCATTACATTGGTTCACACTATCAAAATGGTTCACGCAATTACATTGGTTTAAGGCATTACATTAATTCAAATCATTACATTGGTTCGCAGCATTGATTCGCGCCAAAACATTGATTCATGCCATAACACTTTTTTTAAGTCATGACATGGATTCAACAATTATTTTGTTTCACGTTATTACATTGGTTCACACTATCATATGGAGTTTGATTATTGTATTCTACCTTTCGCATCCTACGTTTAACCTTTTCCCTCATGAATATACATATAGACAAATAACATCCTGAATATTAATTAGATTATATTTTTTAATATTTACCCTTTTCTTAATATAAACACATTCCACGCATTTGCAAACATAATAGTCTCAGTTCAGGCTGTAGGAGCCGTCTGATCAGGAACTGCTCTGTTTGCTGACGGAATTTCTTTATTTCTAAAACGGGTACAATGCTCCTACTCCCTTATTCCGTCCTAACTATTTTGTCCATGAATACTCAGTATGTATTGAACATTTGGAATAGATATAGAACAGGGAAAGGGTTAAGCTTAAAAACAAACCCCAGATCAAACGGCTTCTACATGAACCACTCGGTTTGCTAAGGTATGAAAAAGCGTTAAATAAGATGGATTCTGAACCGGGCCCAGTTTCGTCGATTAGGCTGCGTCCAATATAGACTCATTTACAGAAGCAGTCGACCAAATGAAACTACCATTCGCTCAAACTATTCATTTGAGCAAGTCTACTTAGACTTATATAATGAATAGGTTAAGTCTTTCACAGTCAGAGTTACAGGAGCTTGTCGCATTGGGCAAATCTATGATCACATTTGCCAATAGTTTGGATCCAGATCAGTGTTCAGATCGGCGTCTGATCAGTGTTCAAGCTGTGTGACACTTCCAATTATGTTTTGCGAAACATTTCTAAAAATGTCCGCTTTGTAACCTAAAGAAGACGATAATGTTTACAGACGAAACTGTGCATGCCTTCGTCCTCATAGGACTTCTAAATGTTGAATAATCTACGCGAAATTGCCCATCAGTATTTAACTGAAGAGTCCATTGACTCCATTCGGTAAGACAGATTTATGTTTTTAGAGGGTTTTTAGCAAACAGTGCAGACAGACCCTTATCAAAGGGATCCTTTAGGAGCCCTTTGATCTGGGTATACACTGTTTGCAAATTTGAGTGCATTCATTTCCGTCACTCAAAATGTCAACCCTTAGCCACACAGAGACGTCTTTAACGACTTTTCGAACAGGGTAGATCCAGATAAGACGCGTCCTTTATGAGTCGTCTGATATATTCTGGGTCTGCTCTGTTTGATTATGAATACTAGTTCTGATTCTAAAGTTTCTCTCATTTCCATGACGTCATTATTAAAAACAGCTAGTTAACACATTCCCTCATATTGACGACTTTTGACGCCTCTGTAAAAGTCACTTTGTGAAACCATTGTGATAAATAGAGCATTTGCTCTATTTATCACAATGGTTTCAAACTACAAAATTCTTAAATTTTCCTTTTCTCTAATTAATGCTCCTTTTTGTAGATTAATTGAAAGAGGTTGTATCTAAAACGCATTTGCAAACAGAGTAGACCCAGATCAGACGACTCCTATAGGACCAGGGTCTGCTCTGTTTGCCTTTGACAGGATATAGATCTGATTTATTTATCAGTTTTTCTTAAAGCAAAACAATCCTTTGAAATATTTATATCATGAAAGTTCAGCTAATAAATATTCACGATGTCATTATTTCTTACATGCATATTGAACAAGAAAAAGGTTAATAGTTTTTATTTCTTACATGAAAAATTATAAGGAAAAGGGTTAAGGGGTTCAGAC
>OY755251.1:9332081-9601453 GCA_963576725.1 Azorinus chamasolen | reverse complement strand
TAAGGATCTAAAGATGGTAGCTTACTGCAGGTCAAAAGTAATGCAGAAAGCTCATACAGGAGTTTTCTGCATTACGTTTGCCCTGCATTAAGCAGTCATCTGCTTCTTACGACTAATGTGTTCAATAAATGAATGAGCGCTAAGACCTGTTCTACTGTATGCTTGATACGGTATAGACTGTGCTTTGACCTTTAACGAGCTGAGCGAAAAAACAAATCCGCTAAAATTTACCTTCTTCGTATGCAGAGCATAGCTATATTGTCATTTTCTTCAATTCTATAATATGAGTGTCAGACAGTTTCAATCCTGACTAAACGACATGTATTTCGACATCTAATCTGGATCAACATTGTCTGTAAGCACCACTCCGTCCGTAGTATATTAATTGGCAGACAGTCATTTTGAAACACCATACCTATTACGTAGCTAAACCTTCACCGATATGTTATGCCAGTTGAAGCGCCCCAACTACTTTACAATGTCACATAAAACAGGCTATTTTGGCAGAAACAGTAGAATCAAATCTTTATCATTCCATAGCAAACAGGAGAGACCCTGGTTAGATGATTCTTACAGGAGTGATCGTCTCTGGGTCCAAACTGTTTACAAAGACTTAATGCATATGTAGCATACTAATTGATAACCCTTTACTCCATATTTTTTTTAAAATGGCATATCAACACAGGGCAGTTTTGCTGTGACAGAAAGTGAAGATACATGCAGTAAAACCTCCCTAAAGCGGAATTCTAGGAGATAACAATTAGATACATTTAGGCAAGTGACTGCCTAATGCAGAAAGAACGTCATCCAAAAACCTCAAAGAGGACGTTTTTTGGATGACATTCATCCTGCATTAAGCTACCACATATCTCCAAGACCGATATTTATAATAAATTTAACGTGGTTTAGAGGGATTTTAGTGTAATTACACAAGTAATCAGAGCAGACCATGTTGGAGACATCCGTTATGAATCGTCTTATCTGGGTCCACTGTGTTTGCAAAGGCGTAAAAAGTCGTGAGTATGAAGTAAAGCTTTAATGGCCTTTTAACCACTGTCCTTTGTAAAGTAAAACCCCTCGTGACTAGGTGTCTCATCGTGATCCAATGGGTTTGACACCTTAAACATGTTCTTTAAATTAAATGGAAGATAAACGCACTTTTCTTAATTGTAGCTAATACCAAGTTAACACTTTCCCTCATATAAACGTGTTTTCACGCATTTGCAAACAGAGTAGACCCAGATCAGACTAGAGGAGCCGTCTGATCAGGGTCTACTCTGTTTGCTTTTGGAATTTGATAGACATTTCTTTAGTTTCTAAAATGGCTACAATATTCCATCTTTCACATTTCATTATAACTATTTTGTCCATGAATATTCAATAGGTGTTGACATTTGAACTAAATAAAGAACAGGGAAAGGGTTAAGCAGTTTTGTGTTTACAGCCAACTTACATATTTGAACTCTATAAAAATAGTTTGCTTCATGTCTGAAAATTATTTAAAATAAAAAAATAAAATAAAGTAAAACACAAAAAACAATGTTAAATTGTCAAATTGTTTGGATCTTATAAGACGTGTAGTTTGATGTTTCTGTTGGATCCAGGCCTTACCTCAAATTCGGTACATGGCATACATAATTCGGCGTCCCATCAGGGTCCAAGCTGTTTGACCGTCGGTCAGTAGTTTCATGAATCGGAGGTATGCGAACATTGCACCAGACCAGAGATTAGGCAGCTACTAATTGTTTTGAGCATGTTATATGTTAATCGGTATGCACCTGCGTGATAAGCTTTGGATCCATACAGTATCTTATAGCATTGTCTTAACCTTTATCTTGCTGTGAAAATTATGTATGCTCACGTCTGGATCTGGAACAATTTTGACTGTTTCCGAAATGATCAAGCTTTTGAGAATCTATTGAACGAGTGTCAAATAACTTGGATCCTGAGTTACTCGGCGTCTCATCTGGATCCAGATAACCAGGTCGCAGTCAGCGCTGTTACAGCTGTGTTACTATTTTTAGGCATTGTTTGTTTCAATAGTCACGATTTTTGTCAAGTTGCCACGACTTGTGACCGATCTGGGATAATTTACGGGCACCGCGGGGTCATTACAACTGCAGATACTATTTGCAGCATGAAGAACTTAAAACAAATATCATATCTTGACAATTAATCAGATTTTAGAACAGATTTAAATATATATAAAAGAAGAATTTAATCATTCCATCTTGTATACCATTGTTATGATTAGAAATTCAATACTACAACAATTAGTCTGCTATTAGGAGATCATCTGCTTTAACGCCTTTTCAAATAGAGTAGACAAAGGCCAGGTCTAACCAATAATCATGATGGGATTATTTCTTACATAAATATTAATTTTCTAAATATTGTCCCGATGACTTAGACTTTGTAGAGACGTTAAGAAAAGATTCTGATCTGGGTCTATCCCATTTGCTTTTGAAGTGTATTTCCATCAGATAAAAGGTTAACCCGTTTAGTTGCATGGTGCATTATGCATGTCCATTATACTTATACATCTTTGTGAACATGATTTTGTGAAACTCTTATCTGAACCATTATTGTTCAGTACAGTAGAAGCTGTCTTAATCGCTCGTTAAAAACAAGGTCTATTTATTGGTCTGTAAGGCAGGTGTTAGCTTAATGCAAGTCAAAAGTAATACAGAAAGCTCCTATAGGAGCTTTCTGCATTACTTTCGCCATGCATTAAGCAAACATCTGCTTTTTAACGAATGACCTCTTACGACAGGTCGTACTGTACATATTTAGCAAGTTAAGTTCATGACGTTGGCACATATTGCAGAACAGGCCTGGATTCATTATCTTTCTTGATCCATATAATGCTTAAAAAATACTGTCTGCACAAACTCTAATCTGCTTCATTTTTATTTATTTAAGTCTGACTTGTTTTACATTATGTAAGTTTTAAGAAACTCTTGGTCGAGTCACAAACAGCTTACATCTTTATAAGACGCAGAACTCACCTAGATGGTTAGAAAATCCGAACATGTCGCAATTTTTCAAATGAATCGAAGCAATATGGCGTCAATCTGTCAACTTAAGAAATTTCTTAAAGTCTTAAGGAAAGTTTGAGCTTCCTTAACTTTTAAGGAGAAAATTGCCGATCTTAAGATTTTTTTAAGATAAGAAGCTTCTTGAATACCACTTAAAAAAATCTTATTTTTTTGAGGAAAAAATGACAGGATTGAAGATTTTTTCGTCTACTTTAGATTTTTTTAACCTAAGATGCTACTGGAATACGGCCCCAGATCCTAATTAGTTTAACAAGAGCCGCGTGTGGCGCTAACGCTCGTCTCATGTGTTGCTTGTCCAGCTAAATTAAAACTTTTGGAAAAAATGAAGGGTCATAACTCCAACTCAAGAGTTATGGTTCTTATGTAGGGGGCGTCTCCTCAATAAAATCTACCCACCTATGAAGTTTCGTGTTGATATCTGTTAAACTTTTCGAGTAATGAGCTACATTAACCCTTCGCTTGCTATTCGCGTCAATATACCTACCTGTAAATAGTGAAGACCCAGATGAGACAGCTCCTGCAGGAGCTGTCTCATCAGGGTCTGCACTATTTACAAGTTGATTGTGCAACCAGTGCACTCCGCAGCAGTGATTGCACAGCGAAATACTTGTACACAGTGAAAATATATGTAATTATACAACAGGGCATGGGTAAAGAAGGAGACATGTACTTTAAAATTCAGTAAGAGAAGGGTTAAAGTGTTTGCACGACAACCATAACTACGACTACAACTACGACACCGCCTACGATCCAGTGATCACAATAGCTCGACGTTTGTTTCGAAACAGACGAGCTAGAAAGGATTACTTATCTTCTTAACCCATTCCCTCATATTGACGGCTTTTGACGACTCTGTAAAAGTCACTTTGTGGAACCATTGTGATAAATAGAGCATTTGCTCCTATAGGAGCAAATGCTCTATTTATCACAATGGTTTCAAACTCCAAAATTCTAAAATTTTCCTTTTCTCTAGTTAATGCTCCTTTTCGGTAGATTTATACAAAGAGGTTGTATCTAAAAATAGCCTATGGGGTAATGGGTTAAGCTCGCTACGCTCTAACAGCTGTCTGAGTTCCATTTCTTAACAGTTTGGACCTAGATAAGACGTCGAGTAACGCGGCCTCTCATCCGGATCCAAGCTTTTTGACACTTGGTCAATAGTTTCTCAAAAGCTTGATCGAATCAAAATTGCACCAGCTCCTACTTTGACCTGCTATTTTTATTTTACAGTGCGATAAGATTACAACTTGTCACGCGTACATGTATAGTCAAACAACTAGGTCTGACGGGTCACGGGTTCGCCGAGTTCATTTTTAAGGGAGATCAGCATTTCGGATATCCACGTGCCATTTATAAAAGAAAATGTTTAGTTATAGGTATAAAGAATAAGCGCATTAGTTATTGGAAATATAGCGTAGTGGATAAGTCGTAGGACCATAAAGAAGTATATGGTCGGCGAACATTTTATTAGGCGCAGGTTCGAGTCTCGCATCAACCTAAAATATTTTTTTTGCTAAAATATTAAGGGAAGTCCCATTAAGAGCATTAGTTTTGTTGTGCATTAAGAAGCCACTTGTACAAGAAATTTGCTAAAACTTATATTGATATTCATATTTTATCATCGATTTATTATTGAAAATATGGCTAATATAGGACTCGAACTCAAACAAAGGCACCCTTCCCTAACATAGACGAACATGTGCATAAATGGCCATTACAATTATACATAAAATAATACTCTACTATTCATTCAAAATTAAAAAAAAAAGTTTAAGGTCGACACGGGATTCGAACCCACGCTCAATAAAAAAACTACTCCCGCAATGTCTTCTGCGTACCTAGACTTTACCCACTGCGCTAAACTGCTGACAACAATACCACCTTCAATTTTATCTTATATACTAAGCTCGTCTGTTTAAAAAATGGTCCGAGAACATGCGGAACGCGGATCTCCCTAAAAAATGGACTCGGCTGACCTTTGACACGTCAGACCTAGTTGTTTGACTATAGTACGTGTTGTGTTCTAGTTTATAAATTGTATTTGCTTAACCCTATACTCCATAAATACGGCTTTCTACGCCTTTACAAACAGAGTAGACCCAGATCAGGACTCTTGTAAGAGCCGTCTGAGCAGGGTCTGGTCTGTTTGCTTATGAAATAATATATGAATAATTCTGGAGTTTCTGCCATGGAAAAATATTCACGTGGTTATGTGCCATGAAAATAATCTAATTAATATTCATGATCTTATTATTCCTTACATAATTATTCTCTTTCTGTCAAACAGTTCGGAATCTACAGTGACCCACGAGTAATCCAAGATAATGCCTTCTTATCAAAATTAACCCTTCGCTTCATGAAATAATGACATCATGAATATTACTTCAGTGTTAAATAGGTTCTGTTGTAATGCATGAGCACGTAGAGCAGTCCTTGATTAGACGGCTTATACAACAGCCGTCTCAACCGGGTCTACTCTGTTTGCGAAATCGTGAAATGGCTTCATATTCCAAAATCAGACAGAACATGTTCTGATTAGACGAGTCATACTGTAGCCGTGGGTCTACCCTGTTTGTATATATGTGAACATGTGTTTTTAATGAGGGAAAGAATTATTGCAACATATAATGACATCACGGATATTGGTTCAGTGATTTTTACAATGGCGTTTTCGCACATGAATGTTTGGCTAGAGCAAAGGGGGTGGGGGCTGTAGAATAAGATCTGTATTATTTAAAAACCAAACAGAGCAGACCCTGATCACACGGCACCTGTAGGAGCGATCTGATCTGGGTCGACTCTGTTTGTAGGGCGTTACAACGTATACATCTAAATAAGTAGGCTAAAAGCTTAACCCACTGGTGTCCAGTGTCCCTTATATGAACGCATGTAAATAGTTTAGATCTAGATCTGATATAGGGTCTACACTGTTTGCTTAACCCATCGATGTTAATAGCTTATACCAGCAACTATGTTGTATGCCCCCCCCCTTCCCAATATGAAACATGGATGGGTTCCAAACTAACATCAAGACGGGTTTACTTAAAAAACCCGATTATTATGACAAACTGTGCAGACCCAGATCAAAGGGATCTCTTGGTAACCCTTTGATGTTTGTCTACACTGTCTGCAAATGTCTCATATACTCGTTTCTCGCAAGTTAAGGTTTAAGGCCACAGTATGTTCGTGACGTAAAACTCTGCGGCTATGGTCTATAAAAAGCCTTAAATCTGATCTTCGTCAAGATTTTATTGTTCTTATTCATATCTATGCTGTAACGCTTTGCCACCCGCGAAGGGCAGGACTGCAGAATTATATAAACGAACAAGAATAAACTGAGTGCATGCTTATATTGGTTACCATTGTTAGATTTTTATCATTGGTGCAATTAGGACCTAAATGAACTAAATAGTTGTCACAAACAAGCAATTGTGTTGTAAAAGATAAAAAAACAGAATGAAGGAAGGAGGAAAAATGAATGGAAGAAAAGAAGGAGGGAAGGGATGAATGAAAGAATGACTTAATAAATGACGGAATTATTGATCAATGAATGAATTAATAAAGGGTGAATAAATGAATGTAAGTAAGTGAATGAGAGAGTGAGTGAGTCAAGGAATAATTGAATTAACGAATGGTCAATTAATGATGAAGGAATGAGTGAATACATGTGCGAATGAATGAATGAAGGAAGGAAGGACGGAAGGAAGGAAGGAAGGAAGGAAATGAGGAAGGAAGGAAGGCATGCAAATACTAAGAAAGGCGTATTTATGGAGTAAAGGGGCTCCTGTAGGGGCCTTCTGATTAGAGTCTACTCTGTTTGCTTATGACATTTGACAGTTTCTGCCATGGCATAGACCCCCAGTTTTCATGTGTTTTTATAAAAAATAATCTTATTAGTATTCATAATGTCATGATTTCTAACATGAATATACAGCTCCTTTATTTCTTTTTTACTACTCACAGTACAGGGTTTTGGTTGATAAATGACAATGGTATTATTTGCAAATACATTATCAATGCCTCTGTTTATAGATAGAGAATCTATCAAATTATATAAAAAACAAATTATATAATGTACCTTGTGAAAACATCTGGGTAGTGTGTTTTCTGGAAGGCCCTTTCCAGTTCCTCTAGTTGGAAGCTCGTGAAAGTCGTGCGGTACCTCCTCTGCTTCCGTTTGTTAAAGTCATCCTCGCGCTGATCTCGGTCATACTCGTGGATCCTCGGAAGGTTCTCGTAGCTTCAATAGTAATCAACAGAAACAAATATTGTCAAATATTGTCTGGTTTTATACTCAGTTTCATTCTGCTTTCAGAATACATTTACTTCACAACAGCAGGTGTTAAGTGCTTGTGTAGGGGCCGTAAAATGTCGCCCCGTACTTCATTATCAGTGTTTTTATATTTCCTGGTCCTTCGGGATCATTAGCTTTGATGTTATGAAAATTGAATACTGGTTAAGCCGGTGCTAGGGGTTGAGGGTAGTGTTGCACTTTTAATTACTACTCATGAACAGACTCAATAAAACCGAGTCTGCAATGTTGTCTTATCGCATTGCTACTTTCGCTTTCGAAGGATCTCCCACTTTCCGAATATATTTACCTGAAGGGTATACATGTAAGAAATAATTTCATCATGACTATTTATTAACTGAATGTTTATAATGGTACAGTCTAATCGCGATACTACGAATCGGCACCGGGTCGGGTGGATTTTTCATAGTTTCGCATTTTCGCAATATTGCATCTTTAGGATACGAAATAATTTCCACAAATTTCGTAGTGAATGCATACATATACCATACATCGACCTCGTAGTCTCATTATATGTAATGATATTATCGTAATTCAATGTTGCAAAATAAAAAACAATTCGTATTTTTTGTGTTATACAGTAAAACCTCTCTATAACGGTTAATATATTGAGTTAAATAGTTGGTATTTAGGACAGGTGGCTGCTTAGAGCAAGGTGAAAGTAAAACAGAACGCTCCTATAGGATTTAGTGGCCGTTATAGAGAGGTTTTACTGTAGTTACTATTTTTACGGCTTGTTTGACAATGTATATGAACACAGGATGATCTTGTTAGAAGCTTTAGACACATATTTATATGATTCCATAAGCAAACAGAGCAGATCAAGATCTAAAGGTTCCTTCAGAAGCATATGCTATTGGTCTATTCTGTTTGCAAAGGTATGAAAAGCATTTGTATGAGGAAAAGTGTTCAATACAAATAACAATATAAGCAAACAAAGCCTAAAATACGACCGTATTAGAACCTACAAGATATCAAGACATTTGATTATTATTGTTTAAACCTTAATACGAGTATGCCGGGATCAAGTACATGTATATAAAACATTTGCAAGCAGTGTAAACCCAGATAAAAGGGCTCCCGAAGGAGTCCTTTGATCAGGATTTGCACGGTTTGTCAAACATATTATTTTGTTTCAGTGATAAACTTTGATACAACTTTTTGTGTAATTATTATTCAGCCAGTTTTAATTAATATTCAGCCAGTTTTAATTAATATTCAGAAAGGGGAGAGCCAGTTTTCATTATTCAGCATATTAAGGTTAATGTTGTATTATTGTGCTCCCTGTTGCCTACTCAAAGGAATTACAGTAAAACCTGTCTTAACCCTTCGCTTGCTATTCACGTCAATATACCTACCTGTAAATAGTGAAGACCCAGATGAGACAGCTCCTGCAGGAGCTGTCTCATCTGGGTCTGCACTATTTACAAGTGATTGTGCAACCAGAGCACCTCACAGCAGTAATTGCACAGCGAAATACTTGTACACAGTGAAGATATATGTAATTATACAACAGGGCATGGGTAAAGAAGGAGATATGTATTTTTAAATTCAGCAAGCGAAGGGTTAAGCGGTCGTCAAAATATGCCTAATTATTGGTCTGTATGACATGTGGTAGCTCAATACTGGTCAAAAGTAATGCAGAAAACTCCTATATGAGTTTTCTGTATTACTTTTGCCCTGATTTAAGCAACCAATTGCTTTTTAAGACTCCTATATTCACTAAATGAATGGCCGCTAAATACAGGTTCTGCTATACTGCTGTCAGTGTTCAGAGGACAGTCATACTGAAATAACATGACGTCCGTCTGACACCTCATCGCTATGAGTGTGACGCACGGGTGTACGGACAGACGGAGCGACGAATTCCAAATCAGTCCCGCCAAGTTTTTTTCTCTGTTTCGAATATGTCCAAATAGCAAGGATATGGCTCATGTTCTGAACATGACACTGGATCATTAGGCTGCAATAATCCGTTTTAACTGCCATTCTTTCATGAAGAAATTTAAACCTTTCATGTTTATGTTTTTCAGTCTTCAGTGTTGATGAAACGTAACTTTATTTTACTTGATACGAACATTAATATAAAGTGTTGATCAATTTGCTAAATGGCAAAATATGATAACTTAGATAGGATTTCACTAAGTAATCTCTTTAAAATATCTATGGGAATTATTGTCATCTAGGGGAATATGAATGAGCAACTTCTGTGTAAATTGATCATGATAATTTCTATCTCAAGTGAAACTAATAGCATCTAAGTGTCGGACAAAACCATTAGCTATGTGCATTTAATATTTGCCTTTATCCAGTCAAACGTGGTCTCAACGGCATTTACAAACACCCTGCATGGATCCAGATGAGACATCATCAGGATCCAGACTGTTTGACACTTGGTGGTTTCTCAAAAGCTTGAACAAATCAGAAGTAGATAACGATGTTTCAGGTCAGATTTCTAGCAGACATCAGTTTCTTAGGTTGGATGCATGTTTGAGACGTGACTGCGAATGGAATTGACAAGTTCCTTTGGGCATAGCTTGGATCCAGATTAGACACCAAGTCACTTTGATCAGAATTAAAACTGGTTCACACCTTAGTTGCGTTTATGTATTAAAATTGAATATACCAGAACTGTGTCTTTTGAAAGAGAAATGGGCGAAAACAAACCCCCAATAATTGCTTAGCACGCTAAAGATAAGAGACCATTGAACTTTCAAAATTGCTGAGCTTTGTTATATTGTTTGTCATTGTTTAAAAGTTGAACTGGTGCACATAGCTAAAACTTCCCCTGTAAAAGTCACTCAAAAGAAGAATTGGTCTTCTTGTCTTGGCCAGGGAGTGGTAGCTTGACGCAGTGAGAAACTTATTGAGAGAGCAGTTCTACATTAAGCTTTGAACATTCATAAAAAACTTTGCCTTTAAATCGCTTTTGTACACAGTATAGACACATATCAAACTGTTCTTAGAGAAGCCGTTTGTTCATGATCTTCTTTCTTTGCTTATATAAGTACAGTAAAATCGCACTCATGCGACCACCAAAAAGAGGTATAATTCTGGGTGCTAGATGCAGGTGGTAGCTAAATGCATGACAAAAGTAATGCAGAAAGCTCCTGTCTATTGTATATAGATATAATTATTCAGTGTGTGCCGTTGTCAACATTCCCGTGTTCATCGTGCAGTTATAAATATCTAGCTAATCAATATGCATGCGTGCATTTCGTACATGAATATTCACGAGATAAAGGATTAAACACGTCTGTCTACGCCAATGCAAACGGAGAAGACCCATATCACCCGGCTCATGTAGGAGCCGTCTGATCAAGGTCTGCTCTGTTTGCGTATGGAATTATATAGATCTGGGTCCATGCTTATAAAACTTTTAGTTGAGTTTGAGTTCGTTCTCAAGATTTTGAATTTTGATTGGTCAGATTTGAGCCTTTGGCTCAAATCTGACCAACCAAAATCTTGATTACTCAAATCTGACTAATCAAAAGCTTTAGAACGAACTCAGACTCAACTAAAAAGCTTTATAAGCATGGACCATGGTTCTTCAGTGTCAACGAAAGTCGAACTTTCCTGTGTTCACGTACCTGTATGAACACTAATCAAATTAATAATAATGAAATAAAGGATTAACTGGCTGTTTGAGAGAATGTCTATCGTAGCTAATGGAATTTTGTTGAAATTTGAACTGATACGCTGTGCGAATACATGTAGTAGAATAGCACTGTTAACAGTGTTTAACTATAGAGTAGAATAGCCCATCAGTGTTTAACTATAGAGTAGAATAGCCCAGCAGTGTTTAACTATAGAGTAAAATAGCCCAACGGTGTTTAACTATAGAGTAGAATAGCCCGGCAGTGTTTAACTATAGAGTAGAATAACCCAACAATATTTAACTATAGAGTAGAATAGCCCAGCAGTGTTTAACTATAGAGTAGAATAGCCCAACAGTGTTTAACTATAGAGTAGAATAGCCCAGCAGTGTTTAACTATAGAGTAGAATAGCCCAACAGTGTTTAACTATAGAGTAGAATAGCCCAGCAGTGTTTAACTATAGAGTAGAAAAACACAACAGTGTTTAACTATAGAGTAGAATAGCCCAACAGTGTTTAACTATAGAGTAGCATAGCCAAACAGTGTTTAACTATAGAGTAGAAAAACACAACAGTGTTTAACTATAGAGTAGCATAGCCCAACAGTGTTTAACTATAGAGTAGAAAAACACAACAGTTTTAACTATAGAGTAGAATAGCACTGTTAACAGTGTTTAACTATAGAGTAGAATAGCCCAACAGTGTTTAACTATAGAGTAGCATAGACCAACAGTGTTTAACTATAGAGTAGAATAGCACTGTTAACAGTGTTTAACTATAGAGTAGAATAGCACTGTTAACAGTGTTTAACTATAGAGTAGCATAGCCCAACAGTGTTTAACTATAGGGTAGAATAGCACTGTTAACAGTGTTTAACTATAGAGTAGAATGGCCCAGCAGTGTTTAACTGTAGCGTAGAATAGCCCAACAGTGTTTAACTATAGTGTAGAATAACACAACAGTTTTTAACTATATAAAGTCCAATCAGTATGAATGACCTTTACTTGCCTTGCTAAATGCTTGTGAATGACAAACAATGCAGACCCTGGTCAGATAGTTCCTCTGAGAGTCCTCTGATCTGGGTATACACTGTTTGCTAATATAAGTATATGCGTATTCCTGCAATGAGAGGGTAAAAATAAAATATACATACGTAGAATAGCAGGCAGTCAGGAAATTTAGAAATAACACGTGACAGTACACATCATAACTGATATAGCTAATCCGAACTGTGTGTAAAGAAAAACCGCGAACGTTTCGGGCAGGTGATTGTTTAATGCAGGATGAACTTCATACAGCAAGCTCCTGTAAGATAGGCAACAGCTTAATGTAGGGTGAAAGTCGTGCAGGAAGTTCACAATGGAGCTTTCTGCGTGTCTTTCAATCTGCATTAAGCAGCAATATGTATAAAAAGATCTAAATTTCTTAGCTCTGCAGTTCAAGTTTAGAGGGGTTTGACTGTATACTGATTAAAACACGTCGCTACTACTACATCTCAAGACAATGACAACATTAAAGTCCCGTGTGACACTAACCTGTTTTCAAACACATTACCGGTGCCACCAGCCCCTAGTCCGTAGTTTATGTCAACAAACACTGATTCATCGTCAGGGCCTCTCTTGGTCTTAGAACTTGGCTCAGAGTTAGTTGGGTCGTCTTTACTATCATCCTGGTCAGTTTTATTACCGAATCTTAAATTACCTCCCTTTGGGAAGTTGGTTCCCATGTTTTTAAACAGTTTCAACGAATTTCTGAGACCATTCTCATCCAAGTCATTGTCTGCATTGTTGGTTTGATTGGCTCCAAAGTATGTCTCTCGAAATCGCGGAATTTTGAGATCAGACGGTTTCTCATTCAGTCGGAGAACCTCTGCTTTGTCGGTCTCAATTACATGCTCTTGTTGCGACACGGGGTTGGATTTTTGTTGGCCGTTGTCCTTGTCACTCTCCGTGTCTGAAACAAAAATCGCGACATTCTGAGATGACGTTGGAATGCTACAACTACCTATGTTTGAGGCCTTATGGGTAAATAAACTTTCTTTAACCCAATACCGCATAGGCTATTTTTAGATCCAACCTCTTTCATTAATTCTTCCAGAATTGTGTAGTTTTGAAACCATTGTGATAAATAGAGCATTTGCTCCTGTGGAGCAAATGCTCTATTTATCACAATGGTTTCACAAAGTGGCTTTTAGAGAAGCGTCAAAAGGCGTCTATATGCGGGAATGGGTTAAAGCAGGCTAAATGAAGAAAAAAAATACAATTTGATATACAGTAGGAAATACTAACATAATAAATATTCATTAATTTAAATTTTATTATGATACATGTATAATGTATTGGAATACCTGATGTTTGAGCGGGGCGAGAAACTGTAGAATCAAAACTATACACAGTAAACCCACTCTAAACGGGAAGTTCAACTTAGTATCAAGACCGTCTGTAAGTCAGGTGGCAGCGTAATGCAGGGTGAAAGGCATAGCTCCCGCCAAGCGAGAGAGCCTTTCATCCTGCAGTAAGCAGCCACCTGTGCAAAATATTTAAAATCTTATTTTTCACTGTAATTCCACAGTAGAGTAGACCATGATCCTATATGTAAGAACCATCTAATCTGGGTCTACTTAGTTTGCATAGGCGTCTCTATCAGGTGAATGGTCAATTTCCATTGAAACAAACTGTTCGATACTGCGATGATTAAAAAAAAATAAAAAATAAGCAGATGACAAATTTACGATTTCAGCGATCGAAATTTACCCGGCATGTTAAACGATTTTATTATTGGACTAGTTGATTTCAATATTTGATCAATTTACCTTTAACCCGCTCTAAAAATAGTGTCTGCCCAAAGTTGGATCTAAAGAAATATTGATTTCCTCCAAGTCCATCAGGCTCGTGAGAAACTTTTGACCAAGTGTCAAACAGTGTGGATCCTGATGAGACTCCCAGCGACTCGGCCTCCCATCTGGATTCAAGCTGTTTGCAAGTTCGAGTCAGGCCGCGGATAACGAGATGAAGATTTACACCGTTTTTTTTAGCGCAGCTCTTGACGAACTGTCATCATGAAGCAGTATTATCAAATAATCCAATTAAGCTTGTATTGTGAATATTTTTTTAGTTTTATAGTAAACAGTGGAATCTCTCTATTACAACCACTTAATATTCAATCATCGGCGACTTTAAAAGTATGTGATTGCTTACTGCAGAACGAAGTACCACCGGCATCTCCCATTGGAGCTTTCTGTATACAGCTGGACATGTTTTAAGCGGTCATTAAAAATTATAATAATGGGTTTGTAAGGTATGTGATAGCTTAATACAGATCAGAAGTAATGCAGAAAGATCCTATAGGAGCTTTCTGCATTATTTTGCCCTGCATTAAGCTTCTCCCTGCTTTTTATGATTCCTTTGTTCAAGCAATGAATGGTCGCTTAAGACAGGTTCTGCTGTACATTTATGCGTCCTGCGTTAAGCTACCACCGGCCCTATAGACACATTATAAGACTTGTATCTAGCGATCGTCGTTAAGCTACCACCGGCCCTATAGACACATTATAAGACTTGTATCTAGCGGTCGTCGTTAAGCTACCACCGGCCCTATAGACACATTATAAGACTTGTATCTAGCGGTCGCCGTTAAGCTACCACCGGCCCTATAGACACATTATGAGACTTGTATGTAGCGGCCCTATAGACACATTATAAGACTTGTATCTAGCGGTCCTATAGGCACATTATAAGACTTGTATCTAGCGGTCGCCGTTAAGCTACCACCGGCCCTATAGACACATTATAAGACTTGTATGTAGCGGCCCTATAGACACATTATAAGACTTGTATGTAGCGACCTTATAGTCACATTATAAGACTGGTATCTAGCGGTCGTCGTTAAGCTACCAGCGGCCCTATAGACACGTTATAAGACTTGTATGTAGCGGTCGCCGTTAAGCTACCACCGGCCCTATAGACACATTATAAGACTTGTATCTAGCGGTCGTCGTTAAGCTACCAGCGGCCCTATAGACACATTATAAAACTTATATCTAGCGGTCGTCGTTAAGCTACCAGCGGCCCTTCTGGCGGTCGTCGTTAAGCTACCAGCGGCCCTATAGACACATTATAAGACTTGTATCTAGCGGTATAAAAACTGACTTTTGTGTTAACACTTATTACCGAGCTGTGAAAAAAAAAGTATGTTTATTCTTGGATCTGATGCAATTTTGACTATTTGGATTCGGTCAAGATTGTGAGAAGTTGTTGACCGAGTGTAAATCAGCTTGGATGCTGATGAAATGCCGAGTTACTCGGCGTCTTATCTTGTTTAAAGGTTATTGCAAATGTGAGCCAGGTTGCGAATAGCGGGATTGCAGGGGTTAAATAGCGGGATATAGCGGGATTGCAGGGGTTAAATAGCGGGATTGCAGGGGTTAAATTGCGGGATTGCAGGGGTTAAATAGCGGGATAAAGCGGGATTGCAGGTGGTAAATAGCGGGATTGTAGGGGTTAAATAGCGGAATTGCAGGGGTTAAATTGCACGGAGGCAAAATGTTTAGTTTGGTTCATGCAACAGTTTATGAAACCTTTGAATAAGTATGTGGTCGACCATGCCACCGTTTATCCCATTCCCTGTTGATTATTCATTGTCAGAAATAATGACGTCATCAATATCTATAAGCGGATTATTTTTTTATACCCTTATTATACCGGCATTCGTTACTATGGCACCCTTATTATACCGGCATTCGTTACAATGGCACCCTCATTATACCGGCATTCGTTACTATGGCACCCTTATTATACCGGCATTCGTTACAATGGCACCCTCGTTATACCGGCATTCGTAACTATGGCACCCTTATTATACCGGCATTGGTTACAATGGCACCCTCATTATACCGGCATTCGTTACTATGGCACCCTTATTATACCGGCATTCGTTACATTGTCACCCTCATTATACCGGCATTCGTTACATTGTCACCCTCATTATACCGGCATTCGTTACATTGTCACCCTCATTATACCGGCATTCGTTACATTGTCACCCTCATTATACCGGCGGTATGTATTGAAACAAAATTACCGTTTATCACTGAAAAAGTAGGTGCAATGCCAATAAGACAGGTGATAGCTTAGTGCAGAACACAACAAGTGCAAAAAGCTCCCAAAGGGAGCTTTTTGCACTTGTTGTATTCTGCATTAAGCGTTCGTTCACCTGTTCGTACTAGTTTAAAACTGGCCATATGGTTCATTTCATATTTAAACTCGTTATAACGGCAACCTCGTTATACCAGCAAAATGTCTGGAAACAAACAACTCCGTTGTAACGAGGGTTCATTGTAATTGCAAAATAATGTAGGCAGAATGGTTTGGTGCTGGTATACAGGCTCAGATCTAATGTAATTTAAGTTGGAACCGTCTGATCTGGGTCAACTCTGTTTGCAGATATGTGAACACTCGTTTAAATGAGGGAAAGAGTTAGCGCCTTTGCAAAGTAAGACCCGGCTCAGCTATTAGAAGTTTTCGAATGATGTTATTTTTTTCTGTTTGCGTGTATGTTGCATATCAGACTGTATAGCTGCTGTTTGTCAAGGAATAAACCTTGGTTTTATTTTTAAAACAATAATTAAGTCAGTTAACACACATAATGGCTATAATCTTGCAATCATCAAGTACAGGGTGCAAGCAAATATAGTGCACGGACCTGATTAGATAAGATGCATGCCAAACCACTTATATTTGGACAATAGTAAAAATCAATCAGACATGCAATCATGCAGATGATGTGCGGTGTTTAATACAAGAATGAACCCTTACAATGCATGGTTGTGACCCACACAATGCAGGGCAACATCTTTCTGACGTACATATAATTGTTTCAACCCTTTATTCCAGAGATAATCTTTCAACAATTTTAAAACAGAGTTGACCAAGATCAGACGATTCCTGCTCGTTCATGAAATAATAAAAAGATCTGATCTACATTTTCTACCATGGTCAAAATATCTCTCGTTGAGGATGCTATTGTACTAAGTACAATTCATCATTTCTTACATGAATATTTATGAGGTAAGGGGCTGAATACGTGAAGACCTATCTACAGCGACCATCTAGACATCAATCCCTTTGTCTGTTGAGTATTAATGTAATAAATAATGACACCATGAATATTATGAATATTACATTTGCATTATTGCATATCGAGGGCTTGGTGCAAAACTGTTCTAACTCCTTCACAAAGTGAAGGAGTTAGAATAGTTTTGCACCAAGCCCTCGATATGTACATACGTTTTTTGGTCTTGGTTTAATTATTTCATAAGCAAGCAGAGCAGTCCCCTAACCAGACAGCTCCTATAGAAGCCGACTGATAAGTGTCTACTCTGGATATGGGTCTACTCTGCTTGCAAAGGCGTGAAAATGCATAATTCTAAAGGAAAGTTTATAAACGTTAATTCATAAAATCAGATATTTTCAAACAGGGTAGAACTACACCATAAAGCTCCTGTACTGGCTGTCTAATCAAGGTCCGCTCGGAGGAATAATTTAACTGTAAACATGTACATGTTATAATAAACAGTACAACCACGATATCTCGAACTTCAATAAATCGTATAAATTACTTCGAGATAACAGAAGTTTGAGTAATTTGATTCTAATCTAAGATCTCAAGTTCACAGCTTAATGCAGGACCTAAGTACTGCTGAAAGTTCCTGTAGGATCTTCAGCATTACTTTAGATATGCATTAAGTTGTCACACGTGTTCGAAATGCGCAGTGATACACGTTAGAACAATTATGTATCGTAATTTTGAAAGGAACTTACTTTTACCTCAAGTCATCGGAGTTCGATATATAGAAGTTCAATTGTAACGTTATTATCTATACATGTAGTACATATCTATACATGTAGTAAACATATCTATACATGTAGTACATATCTATACATGTAGTAAACATCTATACATGTAGTACATATTTACACATGTAGTACATATCTATACATGTAGTACATATCTATACATGTAGTAAACATCTATACATGTAGTACATATCTATAAATGCAGTACATACATGTAGCTATGTGATGCATATCTATACATGTAGTAGATATCTATACATGTATTAGCTATCTTATATGTAGTACATATCTATACATGTAGTACATATCTATACATGTAGTACATATCTATACAGGTAGTACATATCTATACATGTATTGCACATCTATACATGTAGTACATATCTATACATGTAGTACATATCTATACATGTAGTACATATCTATACATTTAGTACATATCTATACATGTAGTACATATCTATACATGTAGTGCACATCTATACATGTAGTACATATCTATACATGTAGTACATATCTATACATGTAATACACATCTATACATTTAGTACATATCTATACATGTAGTACATATCTATACATGTAGTACATATCTATACATGTAGTGCATATCCATTCATGTAGTACATATCTATACATGTAGTACATATCTATACATGTAATACATAACTATAAATGTAGTACATATCTATGCAGTGCACATCTATACATGTAGTACATGTCTATACATGTAGTACATATCTATACATGTAGTGCACATGTAGTAGATCTGATTAATGCAGTTTCTGTCAAGGTCAAACTTTCCTTTGCGTATCATGTGACAATACACTTGCCGTCTGATCAGGGTCTAATCTGTTTGCTAATGGAATTTGATTTACATTCTGCATGCTGCAATGCTTTACATGCTGCAATGTTCAACCTTCACTATTTCATTATAACTATTTTGTCCATGAATATTCAGTAGGTATTGAAATTTGGAATTAACGTAGTACAGCGAATCGGTTAAAGAGGAAGTCCCTACAATGAACACATATTTTCAATATTATTGCAAAGCTTGGCATTTGTTCTGTCCAATCATTATTATGAAAATTGTCAATTTGAAAATACCCCTGTGATACAAATTAACTATTTCATCAATACTTATAATTTTCGTTCTACAACAAAGTATTATCGGCCTTTTTTCGTTTCAAATTTTACGCGTTTTGACGATGATCACTCGATCCCTCCATTGTTTACGTAACAGCTTTTCTCGGAAGTGGCCGGGAAGACGCGAAGTAGCACGAACAGATACGAAACTAAAACCCAACCCGAATAATACTGAAACATCGGCTAATAACATTGGGGTCTTCGATATGAAACATAGGCAAATGGCATCTGGGTCTTCGATATCAAACACCGGCTAATAACATCTGGTCTTCGATATCAAACATCGGCTAATAACATCTGGTCTTCGATATCAAACATCGGCTAATAACATCTGGTCTTCGATATCAAACATCGGCTAATAACATCTGGTCTTCGATATCAAACAGCGGCTAATAACATCTGGTCTTCGATATCAAACACCGGCTAATAACATCTGGTCTTCGATATCAAACATCGGCTAATAACATCGGGATCTTCGATATCAAACACCGGCTAATAACATCTGGTCTTCGATATCAAACATCGGCTAATAACATCGGGATCTTCGATATCAAACATCGGCTAATAACATCTGGTCTTCGATATCAAACATCGGCTAATAACATCTGGTCTTCAATATCAAACATCGGCTAATAACATCTGGTCTTCAATATCAAACATCGGCTAATAACATCTGGTCTTCGATATCAAACAGCGGCTAATAACATCTGGTCTTCGATATCAAACACCGGCTAATAACATCTGGTCTTCGATATCAAACATCGGCTAATAACATCGGGATCTTCGATATCAAACATCGGCTAATAACATCTGGTCTTCGATATCAAACATCGGCTAATAACATTGGGGTTTTCGATATCAATCATATGGAAGTTTTGTCATTTCCAAACTTTATTCTACGGGTTTTCTTGCGCTATACTTCAGTCTTTTCAGTATATAAACAAACGAGCTTTGGCATTTGTGAAACTCGTCGAATGTAGGGACTTCCCCTTTAATGCAATGCAGAGAGCTATATAGGAAGCTCAAACATTGAATTATCTTTCTGCATTACTTTCTTACTGCATTTAGCTGCCGTTTTACCTTTAATCCATTCCTTTATATTGACACATTTGATACCTCATTAAAACTCTTTTTTGTTACCATAGTGATAAATACAATTAAATAGGGATTTTGCTCTCCAGAGGAGCAATTTTTTAATGCTCTATTTATCACAATAGTTTGAAAAGTAAAAGGTTGCAGAATTGTTCCTTTTTCCTAGTATATATGTACATGCTTCTTTTTAGTATATTTATTCAAAGAGATTTGGTCTAAAGATAACATATGAGGTAATTGGTTAAGATTCACTATACAGAGAGGATCCATTGTACACATAAGTGAAAATACGATTAAGGCTGTGGTACCCTATTTTTAGACCCAATCTCCTTGGATAATTCTACCGAAAAGAAGCATTTACTAGAGAAAAGGAAGGAAACTTTTAGAACTGTGTATTTTTAAAATCATTGTGATAAATAGAGCATTTACTCTAATGGAGCAAATGCTATATTCATCACAACGGTTTTAAAAAGTGACCTTTAAAGCGGCGTCAAATTGAGGGAATGGGTTATACAAATACAGTTGGACCCCCTTTTTAACGATCACTTAAATTTATCTTATTACTCCATAGATACAGTAGAAGCTGCATTAGGCGGCCATTCATGTATTGAACGTGGGTGTCTTAAAAAGCAGGTGGTTGCTCAATGCAGAGCAAAAGTAATACAGAAAAATCCTATAGTTTAATGCAGGTCAAGAATAATACAGAAAACTCATATAGGAGCTCTCTGTGTTACATTTGATCTGCATTAGCCTAGGCTACCGTCTGCCTAACAGATCCGCAATTAGACTTCTATTGATAACCGCTGAATGCAGATTATATTGTATGCATGTAAGAAACAATGACATAGTGAATATCAATTCAATTGAGGTGTGCGATGGTCTAGTGGTAACGCACTTGACTACCAATCCGGAGTTCCGGGGTTCAAATCCCGGTCTCTCCCGGAAATTTCAGAGACGCTTTTTAGTGTCTCCCATCCGCATCTCCTCTCCACCCAGGGGTTGAAATGGGTACCTGTGAGGTTCACTAGCCAGTACTGCGGTTGCATGATTGTTCTATATGTTAGCAGTGCTCAATATTGTATGCGAATGACTCAATGACCGGGGGAGTAAATGTACAGTCGGTTGAGCGGTCTTTCGGACTGAAAGTAGACTATAACTAGGTACTTTTTAATTAAATGATCTTTTATAAGGACTCTATATATACTCATTACAGAAACTGTAGAATCGGGTGTATATTATATCATAAGCAAACAGCAAAATAACCATTAGACCGTATGATCTGGGCCTACTCCGTTTGCAAATACGTACAAGGGCAGTATTTCTGGAGTAAAGGGTTGTGTGTCTTTACAAGCAGATGGATGATCAACCCAGGGCGTAAATACTGGACGAACCTCGTCCTGCATTCAGTTACCATCTGACTTTAAGATCCAGAATAATTCAGCATCCATGCTTATAAAACCTTTAATCGAGTCTGAGTTCGTTCTCATGTTTTTGATTGGTCAGGTTTGAGCCTTTGGCTCAAATCTGACCAATCAAAAGCTTGAGAACTCAAATCTGACCAATCAAAGGCTTCAGACTAGTTTCTGGAGATGGGTTTAGAGAGGTTTTTATTGTATACGTATTTCAGAAATATTCCCAAAATAATTTCACAAAATACATTTAACTAGCCCTAGGGACGTTGAAATAAAAACAATACACGATGTCGTAAACAGTCGATATTTAGGGAAATTTTCAGCGAAAGGACGAATGCCTCAGGAACACCTTCTTTCGAATAATTTTCAACAATAAATTACAAGTCCCAGTGTTAAGTGTGAGAAATAATGAGTTTTCAGTTAGTAACAAGATTAACTATTTGAACGCTGATCTTTCAAACGAACTATTCCAAAATTCAAATAGGTCAATCTTATTGTGACTATTCATGGATATTTTAGAAGAAAAGTGTAATATGACAAACACTACATACATGTACATGTACCCTGATGAAAGGGTTCGACTAGGAGCCCTCTCATCTGGGTCTAAACTGTAAATGTGACAATTTAGTGACTCGTGTCCCACACTGGAAGGGTTAATTTCTTGTTACAGCTTTACTTCATGTAACTGTTTTCTTTCTTTTATATTTCAAGAGTGCGTGTGGATATACAGATATATAGCTGAGTAATAAATAGTAGATATTACATGAGTGTTCATTGACTATTGATTTTTACTAAACGAGTTGACTAAATAATATTTTTATATTCATTTTAGTTAATGAGTTTGCAAAACATTTATAGACAGTGAACATAAATGTAATCTTCTTTTTTATCACATGGCACAAAAAAGTTACAACAAAAACACCAACAAAATACCCACCACCAATGAAACAGACACCTCTTCTTTTTTCTCTGTATTATTATATTTCTTCTGTTTGCAAAGTGTGTAAATATCCCATTAACTGGGACTATACTTATATGAAAATAAACTTGGAAACATTTTCCTTTTTATATGTCGATTTGCCTATGCCATTTGTGTGTTATGTATCACGTGTGTAGTATAAAACCTCTTTATATTAACGGTGTCATGTGGCAACAACATCTGCGTAGAATTACGGTTTGCTTGAAGCAGTTTAACCTTTTCCCTGTTTTATATTTATTCAACATTTCTTCACCTCATAAATATTCATGCACATCAGAATCAGTAAAATTGAACATGGAAAGTTTCTTGTCCCTGTTGTGGAGACTGCATAATCATATCTATAAAATCCCAGTATCAAACAGAGCAGACACTGATCAGACGGCTCCTACAGGAACCGTCTGATCTGGGTCTACTCTGTTTGCAAAGGCGTAGAAATGCGTATTTATGAAGTAAAGGGTTAAATAACAATAGAAAATGCTGATATACAATATAATCTCTATATAGCGACCATACCGAATAAAATGTGTGGTCTAAGAAGCACGTGACTGCATAACCCTTCTCAGTAGAACTCGTATTAAGCTTCCATAAAAAAAGAGGTTTTAGTATGGACCTATAAGCCAGGTGGTATCTTAATGCAGGTAGAAAGTAATGTAGAAAGCTCCTAAAGGAACATTCTGCGTAACATTTGCAGAAGTCGTCTGATCATTGTCTCCTCTGGCAATTATGTAGATCTTATTCGGCAGCTTCAGTCTTGTTTAAAAGCTCATTGTTCATAATGTTATTATAAAAAAAACGCCATGTTATATTCATGCATGTTATATTTATGCAGTCTCTATGTTATATGCATGCAGTCGCTGTTTTATTCATGCATGTTATATTCATGCAGTCGCTATGTTATATTCATGCAGTCGCTATGTTACATGTATATTCATGCAGTCGCTATGTTATATTCATGCAGTCGCTTTGCTTTATTCATGCATGTTATATTCATGCAGTCACTATGTTATATTCATGCAGTCGCTATGTTATATTCATGCAGTCGCTATATGTTATATTCATGCAGTCGCCATGTTATATTCATGCAGTCGTTATGTTATATTCATGCAGTCACTATGTTATATTCATACCGTCGCTATGTTATATTCATGCAGTCGCTATGTTTTATTCATGCATGTTATATTCATGCAGTCGCTATATGTTATATTCATGCAGTCGCTATGTTATATTCATGCAGTCTCTGTTATATTTAAGCAGTCGCTATATGTTATATTCATACAGTCGCTATGTTATATTTATGCAGTCGCTATATATTAAATGCATGCAGTCGCTATGTTATATTCTTACAGTCGCTATGTTATATTCATGCAGTCGCTATATGTTATATTCATGCAGTCGCTATATTTTATTCATGCAGTCGCTATATTATATTCATGCAGTCGCTATGTTATATTCATGCAGTCGCTATATTATATTCATGCAGTCGCTATATTATATTCATGCAGTCACTATGTTATATTCATGCAGTCGCTATATTATATTCATGCAGTCGCTATGTTATATTCATGCAGTCGCTATATTATATTCATGCAGTCGCTATATTATAATCATGCAATCGCTATATTATATTCATGCAATTGCTATATTATATTCATGCAGTCGCTATGTTATATTCATGCAGTCGCTATATTATATTCATGCAGTCGCTATATTATATTCATGCAGTCGCTATATTATATTCATGCAGTCGCTATGTTATATTCATGCAGTCGCTATATTATATTCATGCAGTCGCTATGTTATATTCATGCAGTCGCTATATTATATTCATGCAGTCGCTATATTATATTCATGCAATCGCTATATTATATTCATGCAGTCGCTATATTATATTCATGCAGTCGCTATGTTATATTCATGCAGTCGCTGTATTATATTCATGCAGTCGCTATATTATATTCATGCAGTCGCTATGTTTTACTCGACTATTCATGAGATAAAGGTTTACTACAGAATGAAAGTTATACAGAACTATCATCCTTGGTTATGAATATTTATTCGCTGGATGTTTATAATGGCTTGTCAACCATGTCCCTTTTCTAATATTTTAGTGTAATCAAACCAGGGTGTTTTTGTTGTTGCAGTCTTATCTACTCGAACTTTTCTTTTTTCTGAATTACATTCTTTTTTCTATGATTATGTGATGTGACTGTATGCATGTAATGTTGATGTTTACATGACCAGAAACTGTAGCCTGTTTCATTAAAGCATCTATCTATATTTATTCCCAAATTTCAATACCTAATGAATATTCATTGACAACGTCATAATGAAATATGGAAAATGGAACGTTGTAGCCATGTTAGATAGTAAACAATTTCAAAATTTCCACTAGCAAACAGAGATGACCTTGATTAGACGGTTCCTAAATGTGTGAAAACAAGTTTATATAAGGGAAATGGTTAACACAGGATTGTTTGATAGTGGCAGACACTGTATAATCAGATCTATATAATTCAACAAGCAAACAGAGAAGACCCAGGTCAGACGGCTTCTGTAGGATAATTTCGATCTGGATCTACCTCCTTGCGCCTATATTACGGAAACGGTTAAGCTACTACCTGCATCAAATCCCCCCAAAATTAAAATTATTTTATTATCTGCAGTAGAGAGGTTTTACTGTCACCGAAATCAAAAATTAATGCGAGTGACGAGTATGCCCCTAATGATGTTAATTATGCTGTTTGACATGTCATAGCAAGACAAGTCCCAATTACAATAAACCAACTGGATTAGCGGCCCTCGGGAGTCAGGCCGTACATTAGGCGTCAAGAAGAAGGAGGAAGCTGAAAAAGTGCCCGTTAATGTCATTAAGAATAACAATAGAAGAAAATTGAATCGGAATTTCTACAAATTAACGTTCTATTAGCGAATCAAATATTTATAAATGGCTGGGGGTACGACACGAGCCGAATGAAATATCAGGAAAAGCAGGTGCGGTGGTTTTATTTGGACAGATTTCGTGAGAGATTTTATCATTTTATTGTCTATTTTCGCATCTTATATGGAACACAGATTTCAAGACGAAAAGCCATAACTGTCAGAGGCAGTAATAAGTCTAGCCTTCAAATCACATCTTTTCAAAACTTACATTTTCCACTAGGTCCATATTGTATGAATATGAGTTGTGTTCGAGAAAATGTGTTGATAAAGCAATACCATATACTATAATACTGCAATCTATATAATGTCATATACATATACTATAATACTGTAATCTATATAATGTCATATACTATAATACTGTAATCTATATAATGTCATATACTATAATACTGTAATCTATATAATGCCATATACATATACTATATTACTGCAATCTATATAATGCAATATACATATACTATAATACTGCAATCTATATAATGCCATATACATATACCATAATACTGCAATCTATATAATGCCATATACATATATTATAATACTGTAATCTATATAATGCCATATACATATACTATAATACTGCAATCTATATAATGCCATATACATATACTATAATACTGTAATCTATATAATGTCATATACTATAATACCGTGATCTATATAATGCCATAAACTATATAATGCTATTTACTATAGTACTGTAATCTATATAATGCCGTATACTATATAATGCCATATACTATATACATGTATAATAATGTAATATGTATAATGTCATATGCTATATATTGACATATACTATAATACTGTAATCTTTATAATGCCATTATCCAATAGATTTAATTTCATAAACAAAAAGAGCAGACCCTTACCAGAAGACCCCTAAATTATACAAAACATTCCTTCGTTGAGCTTTGTGCAAATACAGTTGTATTGCACTAACACTTCTTTTGCTGTCACTTTAGAGGAGTTTTTCATGTATGTTAAGCAAACTCCGTGATTTCCCTTGCCTCATTTACCCATCATCTGATAGAGACATCTTTTCATCCTTTGAAAACAGAGTAGAACCAGATCAGACAGCTTCTGTAGGATCCATCTGATCAGGATCTGCTCTTTTTTCTGATGAAATTATATAGATCTGATTCTACAGTCTTTGCCTTGTCAAAAATCTTATAAAATGTATTCCAATTTAAAGTTTCATCTACTTAATATTCATAATGTTTCATTTCCTACATGAATATTTAACAAGTAAAGATAACGGTCAATTTAGAAGAAAAAAACAACTTCATTGTTTACTGTTATATTTACTATGCTCTTTATGTTTCAATGAGCTGTACATACATACGAGATCTCTTTATAGAGATTATGTTTTATCTGCCCTGAACATAACATGTACAGTCGCTTCCGATTAATCGGCCATGATCTTTAAAGTGCAAGAACCGAATATATAAAACATTTGCATAGTATAGGCCCAGATCAAAGGGCTCCACGAGGAGCCCTTTCATGGGGTCTCCACTGTTCGTCATAAAATACTTTTCTTCAGTGATAAACCTCGACGCAGGTTTTTGTTTTTTAAATATTCAGAAATGGAGGACCCAGTTTTAATTATTCAACAGCTTAAGGGTTAAAAGCGTTGTGATTAATTGTCGTTAAATGCTATATTACGATGATGCGCTAAAAGCCCATCAAAGCAATTCATTAAAACAGTAAGTATAAATTTTTATTGCCAGGAGGTCATAAATTTTAAACTCAGGAACGGGACAAAAAAGATGATTAGAAATGTAAACGAAATTGATAATGGTGGACCCTGCATGGCGCTTTTACACTCTATGCCGGAAATCAGCATATCAAATTTAATGCGATGTCATTTTCAGAAATTTCTTGAACAAATACTCTCGTGTGGTTCCTATAATGCCCCTATTATAGAATGAATTAAAATCTAATTGACGGTCGATACGGGCGTGGTACATGAAATACGCCGCCGTGTAGCCTGAATTACCGGCCTTTATGGCGCCTTTGGTGAGAAACATATCGTCTATATTGTCCGTTAATTCCTGATAAACATGACTAGAATATATACAGCAGAACCTGTCGCTAAAGCGTTCACTTAATGATTAAACATAGGTGTCTTTTAAAGTACATATATGTGATTGCTTTTAATGCAGGACCAATGTAATGCAGAAAGCTCCTGTAGGATATTTCTGCATTACTTTTATCCAGCATTAAGATACCACCTGCCTCTGTGTCCCATTATTATATCTCCTTTTGGTTGTCGTATCACAGGGGTGTTACTGTACAGAGCCAAGGATATTATTGTAATAAGCACAATGCAAACTTTGAAAAGAATCGAGATTGTTCGAAGTGCCAAGAACATATTAATAGCTTTCCTTTCGTAAGAACGGAATATGGTTTAATGACTTGAACACCTTGCCTTATAGAGACGCAATATCACACCTTTGTAAACAGCGCTGACACTAATTCAGACCGCTCCTGTAGAAGCCGTCTGATCAGGGCATTCTCTATTAGCTTACATGTATGGAGTAGTATAGATCACATTTGACAGATTCTGAAATAGCAAAATAATTCCTTGTTCAATGGCTACTATAAAGGGTCAGTTAATGAATATTCATAAAGTCATAAATATTAATGGGATAGATCTAATTGGTTAGGTTTTAGAGTGTCGAATAAACATTCACAAACTTAACAAACTAATTCGCATATACAGAAAAACATCTCTAATGGGGCATAATTCTTGGTCTTAACCGTTTCCTTCATATAACCTTGCATTTTGCACAGAGTGGTAGATAAATGCAGAATAGGGGAGCTTTCTGAACTGCTTTCAGTCTGCATTAAACTTCTACGTGTAATTATAACGGGGTTTAGATGTATTATTAATATTTAACCCCCCCCCCCAAGAAGTAAGGATGCGTTGATTAGCGTGAGGCGTGTATTAGAGTAGAGCGTGTATTACGCAGAATACGATATGTGGTATCACTACCTTATAAGCACTCTCAACACAGTCTTAACCCTTCCCTTTATATAAACGTTTTTCTCGCATTTGTAAACAGAAGATCCAGATCAGACGGCTCCTGACGGCTCAGGGTCTGCTCTGTTTGCTTATGTAATTTGATTGATCTGTTTCTTTAGTTTCTAAATACCTGCAATGATCAACATTCCGCATTTCATTATAAGTATTTTGTCCATGATTTGAAGAAGTAGAACTTGTTCCGTGCACGGAAGTACATGTAAATGTCGGATACAAACAACAACAACAGCAAAAACAAAACAAAAACAAATCTTGATGAAGTACATACAGGTAGGATCTACAACTGTTCGTGTACAGCAAAACCCACTAAACCAGAATTATAGTACAATAGACTTTAGATACTTTTAGGCAGGTGGCTGCTTAATGCAGGGGGAAGTCATGCAGAAATTCTCCTTTCGGAGCTTTCTGTATGACTTTCACCCTGCATTAAGCTCCCACCTGTCTCCAAGACCGATATTTACATTAAATTTAACATCCGGTATAGAAGGGTTTTTACTGCATTGTGATTTTTCGTGGAATGACATATTTCATACCCGTTTATGCATAAGACTAATGCAACAGCCGACGAATGCTGCCATTGACATTAAACTGCTGCCAAACTATGTCGTCTGCTAACTTTGTCGTCTGTATAAAATTTCATTATTTTTTATTTTCTTCATTTTTGTTTCAAAAACATAGTAACAGTAACAAACAGTTTGGATCCTGATGACACGCCGAGCTACTCGGCGTCTCATCTGGATCCAAACTGTTTGCATAGATAATCACAGATCCGGCATTGGCAGCGAAAGGGTTAAACAATGTATGCATTTGCGCAACACTACCATTGAAGACCTAGCTGCTTTGTGATTCTTGTATTTATTTTGTTCATTCAGTTTGTCTTTGTTACAATTCGTGTGCATATTTGTGAATGGCTAAAGGCAAATGTTTATTGCCGATATAAAACTTTGAAACTGTGTAAATAGGCAAATTATGACGTCATTGTCATGAAAGAAAGTTACCAATAGCCTGTTAGTCTGTTACATAGGTGAATTTTCAATCTCTTGCACCAGGCTTAGAAGTGGAAATACAGTCGTACAGGGAGCGTCGCACACAAAAGGGCAGACCACCCAAAAGTTGAATATGAAACAGTACAGTTAGAAGACAAAGCGTGACGAAACGCACAAAAAGACATAAAACATTTGCCATGTAAACGCTAGACCATAAGGTGCAAGCAGGAGTACCGCCTTGGAACGGCCAGTACCTAAAACAGGTTAGCTCTACATGGAGCTTTAACCAGGTTTGTGGGTACACAACCATACGCTTATCTCATCCCAACCCCTTAGAGAAAACTACACAGTATGATTCATTGTGCCAATACCAAATAATATTCAAATAAACTTGAAGGTGTAAAACAAGTGAGGTCATAAAAGTGACGTAGTTTCCACAACGACATTACAAAAAGATGATAATATACAAAGGGATTTAGACTAATTTTGGGTGGTCGCTGTAGACTCGTTTTGATGTAATTATATTATAATGTAATTATATATAGCGTAGCAGAAATCTATACACTTTTATATTTCGTAGGATCTATTTCGATGTCTTTTACGTTCAATTGTACGATAAATGTGCAAACTGTAGATAAATACAATTTGATTTATGACGTTAAGTTATGAAGACGACGTCATGAAGACTTGAAGTTATGTACGGTCCATACAGGTGGGTGAGATAGGGTACAAGAGATTACATCTATACTACTACCTCTAACTTTCAAGACTCGCGGTTGTAAACAGCTTTGATCCAGATGAGACGCCGAGTAACCCGGCGTCTCATCAGGAGCCAAGCTGTTTGACTCTCGGTCGATAGTTTCTCAGGAGCTTGATCGAATTGGAAGTAGTCAAAATTGCATGAGATCCAAAATGGGAGGCCCCCGGTTTTTTTCACAGTGGGATAAGAGTTACTAACAAAGAAACTACTGGGACTGTCGTCATTGTGATGCACAATATAGAGAACAGAACCGATCATGTCATTAGTTCACCTGCTATCACCATATAACGCCAATTTTAAGTATCATCTTCAAATTAGTCTATTAACCCTTCTCTTGCTGAATTTTAAAACACATATCTCTTTCTTTACCAATGCCCTGTTGTATAATTACATATACATGTATCTTCACTGTGTACAAGTATTTCGCTGTGCAATCACTGCTGTGGAGTGCACTGGTTGCACAATCAACTTGTAAATAGTGTAGACCCTGATGAGACAGCTCATGCAGGAGCTGTCTCGTCTGGGTCTTCACTATTTACATGTAGGTATATTGACGTGAATAGCAAGCGAAGGGTTAACACTTTCCCTGTTCAATATGTAAGACATTTCTATTACATGTAGCTGTATAATGTAAGCATTTCAAGGAAACCTTTTGCTTTGACAAAATCTGTTAAATCAGAGCTATATCATGTCAAAAGCAAATAGAACAGACCCTGATCAGACTGCTCCGATCTGGGTCTACTCTAGTAAAGTCTTTTGCACGTCTTTGCGAACAGAGCAGACGAAGATCAGACAGATCCTGTAAAAGTGTCTGATCAGGTTCTGCTCTGTTTGATTTTGGAATTTGTCGAAGGTTTACACCAAACATTCTTTTAACAGATTTAGATCTACATTATAAAAATTAGATTGGTGAATATTCATTAAGTAATCAATTCACATATACGCGTTTATAATGGAAGGAATAAAAAAAAACAGACAAATTTATGAACACCTCTGTGAAATGGTCGTCGTAGCCCTATTCGTTCCGACCAAATATGATTTCGGCCTAGGTCGTTGCGACCTTAACACAAAAATAATACTACGTGTAGCTATGTGTCGTGAAATCCAAAAGGAAGAAATTAAAATGAAAACAATATATAATAAAATGATAGTAAGAACAGAAAATAGTATAATACGTTTGTTCACCTTTAGATTCTTCATAACAAATTTACTCATCTGCGTATAGAGCTAGGCACATGAAGAAAACATTTTATATCTAATTGCCGCATGTTTCCTTTCTGTTCATATATTAGATGCATTATTTCTAGTGACCAATACAAATACAAAAATGATATACGCGTACATATGAACCTTTACTTAGTGAATATTCATGTCAGAAAAAATAGGACTATGAATGTTGATTAACCCATTACGTCATAGGCTATTTTTAGACCCAACCTCTTTGAATAAATCTACCGAAAAGGAGCATTAACTAAAGAAAAGGACTATTTTAGAATTTTGTAGTTTAAAACCATCGTGATAAATAGAGCATTTGCTCCTCTAGGAGCAAATGCTCTATTTATCACATTGGTTTCACAAAGTGACTTTTACAGAGTCGTCAAGAGTCGTCAATATAAGGGAATGGGTTAACTGAAGTTGTATAACGGCATAGAGATATATATATTCATGTCAATATTGTGCAAGTAACATGGTTACAATAGCAATACATTGAAAAATATAAACACTGTGATAATTAAAGCAATGCATCATGCACAGGTGATATTTTACGAAGGCGGAAATAGATTTAAATGTTATTTCATATGCAAATAGAGCCGACCCGGATTAGACAGCTCCACAGGAGCCTCTGGTCGAGTTCTTCTCTGTTTGAATGGATGCCAAAAGGCGTCTGTATGGAGTTAAGGGTTAGGAAAGAATGTAAGATATAAACTTGCTTATTTTTTCTATACTGAACTTGGATGCATTTTATTTATAAAATCAAGACTCTATTAAATAATTAAATCAGAACAACAGATAAAGATGCGTACACGTATACTAAAATCGTCTTTTCTCCACAAAACCCTATGTTGTGACCACTCTGTAAAGTCGTCGCGAAGAGGCGAATCTAAAGAGTGGTCACAACACAGGGTTTGGTGGAGAGATACATCTAAGTTATCAATGGAAATGTTTTAATTTACGCATCAGAACTGGACGTCTGATACAGTAAAACCTCTCTATAACGGACATTAATTGTGTTAATTAGGTGGTATTTAGGGCAGGTGGCTGCATACAGCAAGGTGAAAGTAAAACAGAACGCTCCTATAGGAGCGTTCTGTTTTACCTTCACCTTGCTTTAAGAAGCCACCTGCATTTAACACAAAATACTTAATGCAATTTAGTGGCCATTATAGTTCACTGTACTTTTATTATTTTAGTTCCATGTGATACACTTACTGTAGAAATTTGTAAGTGGGAGGACCGTAACTAATGTTGTTCCAACTTGTGGCCCGATCCTTTTTCATGAAATGATAAATGAAATGAAATATGTTTATACCAATTCTTTATATTACATACAACAATCTGTTTGAATTAATTGTTAACACACAACTCTAGTCTGATCGCAGAGCTAATCCGCCTGGTTTTTTTCTTAAGATATACACAGCTGACCGAAATAGATACGGGAATCTTTGCTCACGACAGAAGCTGTATAATCTTATCAATATCATGTCAAAAGTAAACAGAGCAGACCCAGATCACACGGCTTCTATAGGAGCTGTCTGATCTAGGTCTACTCTGTAAAGGTACAGAAAGGCGTATCTATGGAGTAATGGGTTGAGAAAATTGTAATTTGATAAGCAGTGCAGGTCCAGATGATGGGGCTCCTCGAGGGGCTCTCTCATCTGGGTCTATACAGTTTGCCATGGATATTTGCGACTCGTTTCCAGTGTTAAAAAGGTTAATTCAATAAATACGTTTATAGTCAGAAAATACTTTTAATTTCTTTATCTGATAAACATGCCATTTCACATCGTTGCTACATGTAACAGAGTATTTTGCTATCCGAGACCTTATGTAGGGACTGTCTGACAGGGATCTGTTTTGTTTACTAATGGAATAATACACATCATAATAGATGATTCCGTAGACTCTGACACAGCCAATATATTTCATACACCATTATAAAACTTAATTTCATTGATATTCCTTAAAAATAATAATGTCTTACATAATAATAAAAATAATAATAACAATAATAATAATAATAATAATAATAATAATAATAATAATAATAATAATAATAATAATAATAATAATAATAATAATATTATTATAACAATAATAATAATAATTATAATAATAATTAATAATAATAATAATAATAATAATAATAATGATAATATTAATAATAATAATAAATCTTTATCTGTATTGCGTTAAACATGCATAATACAGACAGACAGACAGACATAATAGTTTATTAAAGTGTCATGCATCAATACAGCCAGTTATAGATATATAAAGACATGTACATGTACTCTATAGATGCAGATATATTCTCTATTTGTGAAACACATCTAATAAATAACGAGTCTATTACTATCGATAATTACACGTGGTTTGGGCACAATCGTCAAAACATACATAGAAATGCCCCTAAAGGATCGGGTGGTGTTGGCTTGTTAGTTAAAAACTCCATTTGTCAAGACTATGAAGTGATCATTATTGACAAAACGTTCGAGGGGATTCTTGCGGTAAAATTTATTAATAAAGGTTCCGACTTTAACTTCTTAATATTTACATGCTACTTACCTCCTGAAAACTCTGTCAGAGGTAGAAATGCTCAAAGCTTTTATTCGCACATAATGACTCAAATTTACATGAATGGAGATTGTGATAGTATCCTGATCGCGGGCGACTTGAATTCGCGAATAGGTGCTTTAAGCGACTTGATGGACGATATCGATGAGCTCTCCACGAGAAACCCCATTGACTCAAGTGTAAACTCTCATGGTCATGATTTTTTGGAATTTTTAAATGACTCAAAATTTTGCGTTTTGAATGGGAGATTTAACGCGAATGATGATAATTTTACTTCAGTGTCCGGTAGAGGTAGATCAGTGGTTGACTATATATGTGTGCCGCATGACGTATTTCATAGCTGTAAATACTTTAAAGTGCTAACTATACAGTCTATTGTGGATAGCCATAATTTGCACGGGTATATTGGTGAAAGGTCTCGCCTACCCGATCACTCGGTACTTCTCGCGGAGTTTACGGTTTCTTATTGTGAGCAAATAAGTGACTCGACCACGCAAGCTCAACAGATCAATCGTAATCGCTACAAACTGAACAAAATACCTGACAATTTCATGGACAGAGAAACTGCAAGACAAGCAATTCTTCAGATAATCTCTAGGATTGAGGTATGTAGGGAAACTCAGGATGAGGTAGATAGCATATATGACAATTTGTGTAACACTATACTCTCTGAAATGCAAGAAAGTGTCCCAAAATTTAATAATTCATCGAAATCGCGCAGGAAATTCAGGCATAAAAAGCCATACTGGAATGATAATTTGTCTGCATTATGGAAAGACATGCGCGAAAAAGAGCGTTTATTCCTGAAATCCAACGGCAACAGGCGCGCGCGAAACTCATTGCGACAGGAATACATAAATGCAAGGAACAGTTTCGACAAAACTCTGAAACGTACCGAGCGATCATACAGGCAAACAAAAGCTATAGAAATAGAAGAGATCTCGACCAAAAACCCGAATGATTTTTGGGATAAAATCCGTCGACTAGGGCCTAGAAAAGACACTTCAATACCAATACAAGTGATTAATGAAAATGGGGGAACGGAATGCGGGGAAAGCCTCGTTTTTGAAAGATGGAAACGAGATTTTAGCAACCTGTATAACGTAAGTGACGTGGATAATTTTGACCAAACTTTTTACGAGCAAGCTAAAATGCATAAATATCTGCTGGAGCATGATATTATAGACCCATTGTATACCCCGAATGTTACTCTCAACAAAAATATAAGTATTGAAGAGATCGCAGAGATAGTAATGGGCTCAAATTCTCGTAGTGCTTCCGGATATGACAACATACCATACGCAGCTTTGAAATTTCCCGGAGTAATAGCGGTATTACATAGATTGTTTCAAATGATTTTTGATACAAGCATAATACCGACAGAATGGCGTAAAGCAGTTATATGCCCTATATTGAAAGACCCAATGTCTGACAAACGTATACCCATGAACTATAGAGGTATTAGCCTACTCTCTTGTGTAAGCAAGTTGTACAGTGCATTTCTTAACAAAAGAATTGTTAAATATCTAAGCGATAATGACATTCTAGCTGACGAACAGAATGGGTTTCGTGCGAATCGCTCGTGCGAAGATCACGTGTATACTCTCGATAGCATTGTCAGAAACAATAGATCGGTATTTACTGCATTTATTGATCTAAGAAAATGCTTCGATTTCATAGACAGAGATATGATGTTATACAAGCTTTTGCTTAATAAAATTGACGGTAAGGTGTATAGTTCTGTTAAGAGCATATATCAACATTCAGTGTCATGCATAAAGATAAACGATAAAATAACAGAGTGGTTCGATTGCAAGACCGGAGTCAAGCAGGGAGATAATTTATCGCCGACAATTTTTTCTGTCTTTGTAAACGACCTTGTGGCTGAAATAAATGACCTTGACCTTGGTGTTAAGGTTGGGGACAGTAAAATTTCAATGCTGTTGTACGCAGACGACATTGTGATGATTTCATTAAGTGAAGATGGGTTACAGGCAATGCTTGATAAATTAAATAATTGGTGTAAAAAATGGCGTGTACTTATCAATACCGATAAATCAAAATGTATGCACTTTAGAAAAGGTAGGAGTATACGAACAGAGTATATCTTCAAGATTGGGAATAATCAGCTCGAGATCGTTGATAGATATAAATACCTTGGGGGTGATCATGAACGATAAAAGTGACTATTCTTTTAACAGTGAAACATTAGCAAAAGCAGGAAGTCGTGCCCTCGGTAGTGTCATTAGTAGGTTGAGACATTTAAAAGATTTTGGATTTAAGACATACGATAAGCTATACAACTCGTGCATCGTTCCCATATTAGACTATTGTTCAAGTGTCTGGGGTTATAAAACCTACAAACCGATCGACAATGTCCAAAATAGGGCAGCGCGTTTCTTTCTCGGAGTACATAGATTCACTCCAAACTTGGCAATTACAGGTGAAGTTGGATGGCTGCCAAGTACTTATCGTCGCTGGGTTAACATGGTGCGATATTGGAATAGACTTGTCCTCTTACCCGATGAACGTCTCACAAAGAAAGTTTTCAATGCAGATTACATCATGTGCTCCAACTGGTGTAGTGATATCAAATCAGTATTTGTACAGTTAAACATGGAAAACCTTTTTTATTCAAAGGCTGTTGTTGATATAGGACTTGTAAAAGCAAGAGTACACGCATATTATAGTCAAATATGGGGAAGTAATGTATTAAATGTTCGGAAATTACGGACATATGTGTCTTTTAAGAACACTTTCGAAACAGAATCTTACCTAAATCTAAATTTGAAACGATGTGAACGCTCTTTCCTAGCTCAGTTCCGTTGTGGTGTTCTCCCTTTAAGAATTGAAACTGGACGATATGTTGCTGAGTCGCCAGATCAAAGACTGTGTAATTTATGCGATTTACGGTGCGTTGAAGACGAGTACCACTTTTTATTGCACTGTCCGCTATATAATGACTTTAGACGGGAGATAACTCATGATATACCTAATCACATAGACAGTAATACTGAAAAACTCATTTTCTTACTACAAAAGCGGCAGAGGAAAATTGCCAAGTATATTATGAAGAGTTTTAACAGACGCCGAAGCGTCTTATTTAACCTTTAGCACGCTGAAATAAATGTGTCGGGGTGTTTGTAAACAGTTTGGACCCAGATTAGATGTCGAAACACTCGGCATCTCATCTGGTATCAAACTGCCTGACACTGTTAGTATGTTTTAGGGAAATGTTTTTAGAAATTTAAGTGGAGGGGAAAAGAGTAGCTAGACAACGTTCTAAAGGTTGAATAAACACGCTAAGGGAATTGAAGTTATCTATTTTCCATATTCAAGATATTCTAATCATGGTAATCATGAAAAAACAACCTCTACCAGCCGCCATAATGACATTAATTCATGATAGACTGGACTTAATATACATGCCATTTGTATATATATATATATATATGTATTATGTATAGATATATATATTAGTACTTATATTTCAGGTGACTTATAGGCCCAGTGGGCCGGGTGTCTTACATATATTTTTGAAAATATGTTATTCTTGTACATGTACACATGTCACTATAATACAATATTTACTTACTTACTGTACATTTTATACATTTCATCAATCAGTATTGACACCCGGCCATTTTCGACCTATAAGACACTGTAAAATTAAAACACACATAGCGTCATTTAAAACATATTAAACTAAACACATATAATATAAATATCCTGAAAAGTCAGGTAAAACACTAACCTACAACATTAATGCACCACTGGTACCGCTAAAAAGGTTAACGATACAAAATAATACAAAGCTGAATGGATAAAAGCAGTAGAATGGCACACGTATACTTATAGGCTGGGTCCTAGTAGTGGTTACCGTAGCATCCCCCCCTAGACTTTTTTTCATGGGTACCAAATTGTTCCTTGGGGTCCTCAGAACACATTTTGAGTATGCCCCCAAAAATAATTTTGTCCCAGCTATGTTTTATTTAACGGTTTCCATGGTAACCCGAGGTAATTTTCGAAACTACCTTGGTTCAGAAAATGCGCCATAACTTTGTTTTTAGAAGCAATAGAAGGACAAAACAAGTACCAAAGTAAAGCAGAGACATATAGCTTGAATATGATATATGATTTAATTAATATTCATAAATGCATTCTTATGAATATTAATGAGGAAGTAAAAAATGTGTTTTTTTTTTAGAAAAAAGGAGTTTGTTGTTTAGTCTGAGAGGCTTATTAATGCACAGAAATTATTGAATTTAGGTTTAAGTTGTTAGTTGGAGTCCTCAGAAGACATTATGAGTATTTCCCCAAATAATTTTGTCCCATCTATGTTTTATTAAACGGTTTCCATGGTAACCCGAGGTAAATTCCGAAACATCCTTGGTTCAGAAAATGCGTAATAACTTTGCTTTTAGAGGTAATAGAAGGACACAACAAGTACCAAAGTAAAGCAGAGACATATAGCTTGAATATGGTATATGATTTAATTAATATTCATAATGCATTCTCATGAATATTCATGAGAATGTAAAAAAAATGCGTTTTTTAGAAAATGGAGCTTGTTTTTAGTCTGATAGGCTTATTAATGCACACAAATTATTGAATTCAGGTTTAAATTGTTCGTTGGGGTCATCAGAACACATTTTGAGCATTCCCCCAAAATAATTTTGTCCCATCTATGTTTTATTTAACGGTTTCCATGGTAACGCGAGGAGGTAAATTTCGAAACATCATTGGTTTAGAAAATGCATAATAACTTTGCTTTTAGAGGCAATAGAAAGCCAAAACAAAAACCAAAGTAAAGCAGAGACATATATCTTGATTATGATATATAATTTTAAAAATATTCATATATGATTGCTTATGAATATTAATGAGGAAGTATAAAAATCCGCTTTTTTAGAAAAATGAGTTTTTTGTTTAGTCTTAGAGGCATATTAATGCACAAAAATTATTGAATTCAGGTTTAAATTGTTCGTTGGGGTCATCAGAACACTTTTTGAGCATTCTCCCAAAATAAATGTGCCCCAGCTATGTTTTATTAAACGGTTTCCGTGGTAACCCGAGGTAAATTTCGAAACTATCTGGATTAAGAAAGTGCTTCATAACTTTGCTTTTAGAGACAATAGAAGGACAAAACAAGAACCAACGTAAAGTAGAGACATATAGCTTGAATACGATATGTAATTCTATTAATACATATAATGCATTCTTATAATGCATTCTTATGAATATTAATGGGGAAGTAAAAAATGCGTTTTTAGTTTGACGAGTTTGTTTTTAGTCTGAGAGGCCTAATAATATACAAATAGTTATTGAATTCAGATTTAAATGTCTTAATATCAACATACAAATAAAGGAAAACATCTTTGGTTCATGTAATATTTCTAAAACATGTATATTTAAGCTAATTTGCATATAACGTGCGTAAATGAATAAGCAATTTAACATACGCCCTATATTTAGCATTGTTTCGAGTGTACTATCTTTTCTATTATTTATTTTACGTAAAACACCAGAACAACAAACATTGACAAGAGCAGAGGGTCATTACTTTGGGTTCTTGAATATTAATGCATATTTATGAATATTAATGAGATGTAAAATAAACACACTTGAATGAGCTGTTCTTTTTATCTGAGATTATTTTAGTTACCCAGTATAGAGCTTGATACTGACTGAAACAGCGATATTGATGTTCATGTATATAAATATGTAGATAATGAATATTATTTCAAAATCATGAATATTAATGAGAATGTAAACTGTTGTAGGAAAGTAAGTTTTTCTATTATATTGCAATATACATGTATGTGAACAACACATTTCTTGTAAGAAATTACAGCAGAGGAATTGAGCCTCATGCATGTTTTATGAAGAATATTACTGTTATGGGTGTTTTGCAATGCAATAGAAAATATATAGCAGCTCGACTGTAATCATCAGCTTATGTTTACCCATATTAGCCTTGCGTGACTTCTAACTTACTCGCGATGTCTTATGCATTTGCTTGATTATTTACCACAGCATGCAAGAGCAACGCAAGATTTCTTGCGAGCATTTCGCGACAGGCTGGACAACTCATTAAGTGTGTCTGGCCTGCTGCGGATGCTCCGCGTCAGCTCCCTGTCCAGTTTCATCCCTCTGGACAGGGGAGACGAGGGAGCTTGCTGCCCGACGGAAGAAGTATTCTTCTCTTTGGTCAGCGACTCCCTCGCAACAGACAAATCACTGTCCTCTAAAGCTCAGAAGAAGCCTGCTTCTTCTTTAAAATCTCTTTCGTCAACAGCCCCTGTGGTGCAGTCGATTCCCCAGTTGTTAGTTGAAGATCGGCACCCAACTGCTGGCCCGGGCGCGGGTTCCCCGTTTACCACTTGAATGGTACTCTTTGTTCTGGTCCCAGGTACTATTGTTGCCAGGTATCCCGATCCGCTTGTTGTGTGAAGAGTTTTGCCTGGATCAGCTGAATCTAGGCCCAGTTATCCGTCACCGGTCCCCGGTGTCCTGGCGTTAGTGCTTCCGTTTCATGACATCACCAGCAGACCGGTCTACCGAGCCCCCACCCAAAGATGTCACTGTGTATTCTTTGGCCCGGTGTCCTAAGTTTGCACTCCAACGGTCCTCCGGTGGCCCGGTCTGGTCCTTTGGACCAGGATACCGAAGTGGTCCGGTAAATCTACCAGTCCAATCTGTCTCTACACCACATTACAGTGGTGAAAGTCAACAGGAAGCTGCTCTGGCTAAGTCTAGACGTTCTTGGTCGTCTAGACCCTGCAATTACTCTTCATCTTCTGAGTACACCTCGGACTCCCCAGCCCCCATCCCACCCACCCCGTAGGAGGCGTAAAAACCTTCTAATTCTTCTAATGGGAACCGGCACTCGCACCGCTCTCATCGCAGATCAAGGTCTTACCATTACTCTTCTATGCGAAGACATCGCTCTGCCTCCTCAGATTCGCCGGCTGGTCGCTCTCGATAGCCGACACTCATTCTGGGAACTAGCAAGCTTCACCTAGAGGGAGAATAGCTCTCACGTGAACCCACAGTCCACACTTCTATGTCTGTGGCGGGTCCCATTCTTCCCGGGTGCTGCCATCCATGGCGTTCACCAGGGCGGATTCTGAGGGAGAGCAGGAAGACACTTTGTCCATTATGGCTCCTATGGATGGTCCTATTTTTTAAGGGAATCAGACTTTGTGGAAGCCTCTCACTCAGATTTAGACGGGACTTAGTCCTCTTTTTCTTAAGATGATTCTGAACATTAATATTTTCTATTGAGAATGCGTGTGAAGATTGTTTTAGAATCATCCCACCCTCTGTCTGCCCTAGACCCCCGAATCCTATTCACAGGGGTCCTCTATCCTCTTCCGTGCTAGTGTCAGTCGAAAAAGTGGAACTCCCTAACCTAATTAAGTCTAGGGAGTCTCTTTCTCCTTCCATGGGACTTCTTTCCCGTTTGCCTGACCTGGAAGAAGATTTTTGTGCCAGCCTGGCAACTGGGTGGATCATGTCCGCTAAACTCTTACGGACAAGGGTTCCCTGGGTATCTCTTAGGCCTCCGGTTTCAAATGAAAATCGACCTGGGATGTTTTATCAGATCCCCTCACTTGATTCCGACAGCCCCAGGGGTGGGCATTAGGCCCCCCTCTCTCTCTCTCTTTCTCTCTCTCTCTCTCTCTCTCTCTCATTCACTTCTTTAGCACCGGCAGTTGCATCCAACAGATGGGATTCGCTTCAAACATTGACGTATTATCATTGACGTGCGTATTATTATCGATATTTAAGACAGGTGACAGCTTAATGCATGGTGAAAGTCATGCAGAAAGCTCCTAGTGCAGCTTTCTGCATGACTTTCACCATGCATTAAGAAGTCACCTGCCTAAAAGGGTCTTAATGCTTCTATAAGGAAATTTCGAATAATCGAGATTTTACCGTATACTCAAAATAATACTAAATACAATGCTCATGGAAAATTGCTTATTCATATACGTACATCATATACAAATAAGCTGAAATACGCATGCTTTATAGAAATATTACCTGAAACAAAGATGGTTTATTTTCCTTCACATGAAAACATTCAAACATGAATTCAATAATTCTTGTTTATTAATAGGCATCTCAGACTAAACAATAAACTCCTTTTTTCTAAACAAAAATCGGATTGTTTTACTTCCTCATTAATATTCATAAGAACACATTTATGAAAATTAGTTAAATTACATATCATATTCAAGTTATATGTCTTTGCTTTATTCAGGTTCTTGTTTTGTCCTTCTTTCGCTCCTAAAAGCAAAGTTATGACGCATTTGTTTAACCATGGATGTTTCGAAATTTACCTCGGGTTACCATGGAAACCGTTAAAAACATAGCTTGGACACAATTATTTTGGGGAATGCTCAAGTGGTGTTCTGCGGACCCCAACGAACAATTTAAACCTGAATTCAATAATTTTTAGGCATTAATAGGCCTCTAAGACTAAACAAAAAACTCATTTTTCTAAAAAGCGGATTTTTATACTTCCTCATTAATATTCATAAGCAATAATATATGAATATTTTTAAAATTATATGTCATAATCAAGATATATGTCTCTGCTTTACTTTGGTTTTTGTTTTGTCCTTCTATTGCCTCTAAAAGCAAAGTTATTATGCATTTTCTGAACCAATGATGTTTCGAAATTTACCTCCTCGCGTTACCATGGAAACCGTTCAATAAAACATAGATGGGACAAAATTACTTTAGGGGAATGCTCAAAATGTGTTCTGATGAACCAAACAAACAATTTAAACCTGAATTCAATAATTTGTGTGCATTAATAAGCCTCTCATACTAAAAACAAGCTCCTTTTTCTAAATAACGCATTTTTTTACATTCTCATGAATATTCATAAGAACGCATTTATGAATATTAATTAAATCATATACCATATTCAAGCTATATGTCTCTGCTTTACTTTGGTACTTGTTGTGTCCTTCTATTACCTCTAAAAGCAAAGTTATTACGCATTTTCTGAACCAAGGATGTTTCGGAATTTACCTCGGGTTACCATGGAAACCGTTTAATAAAACATAGATGGGACAAAATTATTTAGGGAAATACTCAAAATGTGTTCTGAGGACTCCAACAAACAACTTAAACCTAAATTCAATAATTTCTGTGCATTAATAAGCCTCTCAGACTAAACAACAAACTCCTTTTTTCTAAAAAAATCACATTTTTTACTTCCTCATTAATATTCATAAGAATGCATTTATGAATATTAATTAAATCATATATCATATTCAAGCTATATGTCTCTGCTTTACTTTGGTACTTGTTTTGTCCTTCTATTGCTTCTAAAAACAAAGTTATGGCGCATTTTCTGAACCAAGGTAGTTTCGAAAATTACCTCGGGTTACCATGGAAACCGTTAAATAAAACATAGCTGGGACAAACTTATTTTTGGGGGCATGCTCAAAATGTGTTCTAAGGACCCCAACGAACAATTTGGTACCCACGAAAAAAAGTCTAGGGGGGGATGCTACGGTAACCACTACTAGGACCCAGCCTATTACACTTTAAAAGAAAGAGCCTTTAGGATCCTAAAAATACTTTCCGCCTTTTATACATACGAGTTAAAGTACTTTCAAGCAAGCGTTGTAGACCATAACAATTCATTAGAAATACATGTGTCACATTTTCAAATTAATATCACGAGTTTAACGCTTTCCCTTTTGAATATTCATTAATGAGTTTATTATATTGTGAATAATATATATCACATTTTTACAATGTTTCATGCTAGTACAATTTATTGTATTGTATTGTGAATATTCAATGTTTTTAATAATGCGTTATGAAATTATATGGGGGAATTGACATTCATAGAAATGTAGAATATTTTTTTTATATAAATATGTTAAGAACACAGAGCAGATATTGATCAGACAGCTCTTACAGGAACTGTCTTACCTGGTTCTACTCTGTTTGCAAATGCGTTGAAAAATAGGGACACGTGTTAAGACAGGTAACAGCTTAAGGCAGGATGAGCGTTATGCTGAAAACTACTAAAACAATTTTCTGTTTTACTTTCTCTCTGCATTAAGCAGTCACCTGCCTAAAATATCTAAATATTTTTTTATTTTTTTACCAAATATCCCGTTTAGACAATTTTCACTGTACATATAGCGGGTATAAAGAGTTCTCCATACATGAAGTTAGGGAAAAAGGGAGACTCAATGAGCTGCCTGATATGTTATACCTGTTTTCATGAAGTTGATGAATATGTATTAGCTGCATTTTTATACTTACAATATGAACACATGCTGCCTTTGCCTTTGGAAGAATTTGTTGATCTTTATAATTTAATAACCAAACAGGACAATCCCGGATCAGAGGGGCTCCTCTGATCCGGGGCACCAAGGGCGTTTCTTTCATGTAGAGGGGTAGAAGCATTTTAACTATACAGTAAAACCCCTCCAATGCGACCACCAAAAAGGGGCATAATTTACAGTGGCAAAGAAAGGTGGTAGCTTAATGCAGGACGAAAGCTATGCAGAAAGCTCCTATAGGAGCTTTCTGCATAATTTTCGTCTTGCATTAAGCTGCCACCTGCTTAAGAAGAAAGTCATGTTTGTTCATAAGTAGTCGCATTAGAAGGGTTTTACTGTATATACTATTTGATGAATGGACACTTTGTCTTTGCATGTACAAGTATAACAACAGCTAAAGGTGCGTACTCAAATACTAAAACTTCATTTCTCCATCCATTGTCACGTTGGTATAAAGGTGTGTACTCAAATGCTAAAACTTTATTTCTCCAATCATTGTTATGTTGGGATTATTCTGTAGAATCGTCTCTTAGAGACGATTCTAAAAAGTGGTCACAATATAGGGTTTAGTTGAGAAACAAAGGAGCTATTCTTGAAAATGTTTTGATTTACGCATCTTATCTTGACATCTGTATAAATTTATAAAATTAAGTGATATAATTCTAAACATTGTACTGATACAAAGTCTATCTAGACTTAACCAACAACCCAAAGACACGACTCATTTGCTTTTATTCTGCTCAGTTATAAACCGTCCGACAGAGCCAAACCTACAGTATTAGTCATGGACAAGTATCCCTGTAAATAACAATTGACCTCTCTAAAAGTTTAGCTAATTAATATTCATGACGTCATAATTTCCTACATGAATATTTATGGAGTGACGGGTTTTACACCTTTTGAATATTTCGTTCATACTTTCCCGTTTTCTATTTTAAAATGAATTATATTATATTTCTACGTATATTATTAAACGCTAAAATTCTTAGTGTCCCTTAACCATTTCCCTGGTCTATGTTTATTTCAATTTTCAATACCTACTGAATATCCATGGACAGATAATTATAATAAAATATGCAAGGCGGAACAGTGAAGACATTTAAAGAACTAAAGAAACAGATCTTTCAAATTCCATTAGCAAACAGAGCAGTTCTTAAAGCCAGGCGGCAGCCTAATGCAGGGTAAAAGTCACGCAGAAAGCTCCTCTAGGAGTTTTCTGCATGACTTTCACCCTGCATTAAGCAGCCACCTACCTAAAAGTGTCTAAATTCTTCTATATTCGAATTTCGAATAATCGAGATTTTATTGTACATATTTGGACGAGTTCAAAAACAAAGTTAACCCTTACCCCCCTATAAAAATAATGTCTGCTCAAATTTAGATATGTTTCTTTGTTTGATTATTTTCCATTTGATCAAGTTGTTAAGAAAACTATTGACCGAATGTCAAACATAGTGGATCCTGATCAGACACCGAGTAATACCGTTTGTGTTTACATGTCATGTTGCGTACAGCGGTATAAATATGAATTAACCCTTTACTCCATAAATACGCATTTGCAAACAGAGTAGACCCAGACGACACCTCTAAGAGCTGTCTTATCTGGGTCTGCTCTGTTGCTAATGGAATTTGATAGTTATGTTCTGTTTGCTAATGATATAATATAGATATGATTCTACAGTTTCTGCAATGGTAAAAAAACTCATATGTCCATGTGATATTTTAATATTTGATTAAACCCTTTACTCCATGTAAGAAATAATGACACAATGAATGTTAACCCTTCTCTTACTGAATTTTAAAATACATTTCTCCTTCCCATGTCCTGTTGTATAATTACATATATCTTCACTGTGTACAAGTATTTCGCTGTGCAATCACTGCTGTGGAGTGCACTGGTTGCACAATCAACTTGTAAATAGTGAAGACCCTGATGAGACAGCTCCTGCGGGAGCTGTCTCATCTGGGTCTTCACTATTTACAGGCAGGTATATTGACGTGAATAGCAAGCGAAGGGTTAATTACAGTATTTTTTTTACAATGGCACACCGCCATAGTTGGCCATGACAGAAACTGTACATTCAGTATACATGTAGATAGATCTATATCATAGCATAAGCAAACAGACCAGACCCTAATCAAGCGGCTTCTATAGGAACCTTCTGATTTGGGTCTACTCTGTTTGCAAAGGCGTAGAAATGCGTATTAATGGAGAAAAGGGTTAAATCAAACGTTTAACTCTTTCCCTTTTGAATATTCGTGTCAGAAATAACGATTACAGTAAAACCCCGCTAATGCGACCACCAAAAAGGGGCATAATTCTGGGTGACAGAGGCAGGTGGTAGCTTAATGCAGGACGAAAGTTATGCAGAAAGCTCCTTTCTGCATAACTTTCGTCCTGCATTAAGCAACCACCTGCTTTAAACGGCGCCAGTGGCTGTTTATTAAGTGGTCGCATTAGCGGGGTTTTACTGTATTTATTATCTGAAGTATTACAATGACACATGTACACACAAATGTTTGATGTTGGCTGAAACTAGAGAGTTAGATGAATTGTGATTTATAAGCAAACATAGAGAACCCTGATCAGACGTCTCCTACTGAAGCCGTCTAGTCTGGGTCTACTCTGTCGTTTTATGCATGTGGCTGCTAGTAAATGCCCTCTTCAGTAGATTTATTCCAAGGGGTTATGTCTAAAAGTACTCTAGGGGGGAATAGGTTAAAGAGGGTGTGTCTATAGTTAATGAGGTTGTGTCTAAAAGTACTCTATTTAGGGAATGGGTTGATGCAGATCGAAATTCATGCACAATGTTACTTTGGGGGTTTTCTGTATGGCTTTCGCCCTGCATAAATCAGCCACTTGTCTTTAAAATCGGCATTTATACTATAGCCGAACCTGCGGGAACACGGATGTCTATAACAGCAGATGGCTTCTTAATGCAGGGCGAAAGTATCTCTGAAAGCACCTCTATGTGATATATAGACGAAACTGGCAAAATACACAACGGAAAATAAACAGTGTTTGAAACCCACGACAATAAACACGAATGCGCATATTTAAAACTACAGTAAAACCTCTCTATAACGGCCAATAAATTGTATTAAGTAGTTGTATTTAGGGCAGGTGGTTGCTTAAAGCAAGGTGAAAGTAAAACAGAACGCTCCTATAGGAGCGTTCTGTTTTACTTTCACCTTGCTTTAAGCAGCCACCTGCCTTTAACACAAAATACTTGGTGTAATTTAGTGACTGTTGTAGAGAGGTTTTACTGTAAACCTTTACTCCATGAATATTCATGCAAAACATAATGCCATCATTTTCATTAAATAGCTCATTGTTTACAATGGCACTGTGGACAAGTGGGCTCTTTATCAGGACGGAAACTGTAGAATCAGATCTATAGTAGTTCATAGGTAAACAGAGAACGTCCTGATTAGACAGTTCCTACATGAGCCATCTGACCTGTCGTTACTCTCTGTCTAAAGGTGAGAATAGGCGTTACAGCGTAAAATGGCATATAACAGCGTAAAATGGCATATGTATGGAGTAAAGGGTTATAACATTTTCAAAATGATTTAGAAAAAAGATATAACGAAGAATATCAACCAACCCTTCTTTGAAACTCTGTTATCTTCTGTCGATTCCTGTCCAATAAGAGAATCGATATCATAAGATCCTCGTTTTGTTGCCGCCATGTCGCTAAACAATTTTTAAAAAAAATAATAGCTTAATTAATCTGATATAAGAAATTATTTGCTTTAAACAGTCACAAAGTTCACTTATGGGCGTATAAGTATATAATGCAATAATACACTGTAATCAAATAATGAAAGTATATCACATGTACTTCAAATTACAAAGTTACAAATCAATGTTTTAATGTATCTGATATAGCTTCGAATGAAACTTCCCCTTTTCAGAAGCCTTTAAATCACAGTACCAGCAGTTGCTCTTTATCAAACATCGCTAATTGGTCCGATTTTGCAACCTCCAACTAATTACAATTGATTACCAGGGAAATCAAATAAACATCGCGGAGTTGAATTTTCAGGTAAAATTGCAAGGATTCTTCGTATGATTGACATGTTTAATAGTGAAACAAGTTATAATCCAATTCCATTAACATCACCTAGTGTCAGTTTCACTTAGAAGGTCACGTGTTGTTACGATTTATCATGGGATTCTGTGGAGCGAACGACAGCAAGGGAAATTACAGCCAATTAGATTGAAGAATGGCAGAGATCATTTGTAGACAGGGAGCGGTCGTTTTCCAGATACTCCGCCTCGTGTAGGCACTGCTCCCGGAGAATCGACAATAAAATCTCTTCGATGAAGTAGGGAAAGTTTTATCACCATATTATGATTTCTCCCTGATTATGTTGCGAGCGAAAAATAATATAATGGATTAATGCTGTTACTTTATATCAATTGTTCCGTAACGGAAAACTGTCAATATAATATTTCGTCTTAAGCGACTGTGATAACTTTTGTTTTATATTTTATGCACGTGTAAAATGTCTAGATTAATAAACCGATATTCTATTATAGAAATTCATTCAGTCTGAAATGCAGAGATAAAAATATTTAAGGCTGATGATTTGTCAACAGAGACAATTAAAAGCGAAAGATAATGGCCATACCATGGGTCAAAGAGTGTATACCCAGACTAGAGGGCTCCTGCTCAGATCAAAGATCATTGCACTGTGCTTGACAATTTATTTTTCCAAAGGCAGAAACATTACTCGAAATGAAATAAGACACCTTCAAAGTATATACATTTGTATTTCGACTAGTTCACTAAAAAATACAAATTAGGTTAAAGGCTAAACTTAAAAAGGTTAGAACAATAAAAAAAATACTAAGACATAAGACGACAGAGATGGAAGAAACATCAGCTAATCAGGACAATAGTTCATACACATGTAATATAATTTTCAATTCTTTTGTTATATTTGATTTCAAACTTGTCTGTTTGATGTTTTATGCAAGTCTCAGTTACACCTGAATTATAACCTCAGGTATTATACATTTTATTTTATCATTTCAACGGTTTTATATCGTGCAAATAGTGAAGCTAACGTCTAGCCTGCTGAGCAATTTAGTTTCACGATCAACAGTTTCAAAGTTCAAGCTATACTCAGCTTGTCTACCAAAAATACAACCACGGTGTCAAACAGTTGGGATCCTGATGAGACGCCGAGTTACTCGGCGTCTCATCTGGATCCAAACTGTTTGCAAAGGTAACAATGAACCCGACGACAGCAGAGTATAAGTTAAACAGTGGAATGCGGCAAACGGGTAAACTGATATTTGCAAACAGTGTATACCCAGATTGTCCTTCAAAATCCCCCAGAAAACTTACTTGCTGAATGGGCTCTGTTTTAACTCTTCGCTTGCTGAATTTTAAAATACATTTCTCCTTCTTTACCCATGTCCTGTTGTATAATTACATATATATCTTTACTGTGCACAAGTATGTCGCTGTGCAATCACTGCTGTGGAGTGCACTGGTTGCACAATCAACTTGTAAATAGTGCAGACCCTGATGAGACAGCTCCTGCAGGAGCTGTCTCATCTGGGTTTTCACTATTTACAGGAAGGTATATTGAGGTGAATAGCAAGCGAAGGGTTAACCCTTTTCCGTTATATAAACGCTTCCTCACGCCTATGCAAAGAAAGTTTGCTTATGAAATTATAACAGGTCTGACTCTACAGTAGGTCCTATCAATTCCAAACAATCTTGTGTACAATTCATATGCCATTATAAACAATATATATCCATAGCGCCATTATCTTATACATGAATATGCATCAGGGGAAGATTCAACACTTATGGACAAATTCACAATGAAAAACCAGTACAATGCAGTGCTTCATGGTATTGAATACATGTACATGTAATTGGATATCACTGCTAATTCCGTTAATAACAGGCCCGTGATCGTGTGATATCTAACAGGCCCGTGATCGTGTGATATCTAACAGGCCCGTGATCGTGTGATATTTAACAGGGTCGTGATCGTGTGATATCTAACAGGCTCGTGATCGTGTGATATCTAACTTTATAAAAAGTATCTATATTACACTTTTCCTTTTACTCCATGAATGTTCTTGTAAGAAATTATAACATCATTAGATCTACAGTAAAACCTCTCTATAACGACCACTAAAGTGTGTTAATTAGTTGACATGATGGGCAGATGGTTGCTTAAAGCAAGGTGAAAGTGAAACAGAACGCTCCTATAAGCATCCACCTGCCTTTAACACAAAATACTTGATGTAATTAAGTGGTCGTTATAGAGAGGTTTTACTGTACTACTAATTTGCAGATTTTCTATAGAGCTATATGAACTAATAACAGTTTAGCCAAAGCACACACTGTACACTTAGATCTATATTATTTCATTTTACTATTAACCTTTTACTTCATATATACTCAAGTCATTTTATGCCTATGCAGTCAGAGCAGATCTTATATAGGGGCCGTCAGATCTGGATCTTCTCTGTGTGCAAAGGCGTAAAAAGTCGTATTTCTGGAGTAAAGGGTTACCTTATTGTCATGATGCTGGTATGAATTGCTTACAATTTTCGTTTTAGCTATTTCTTATATTGTCATTAACATGGATAGCGGCAATGTCTGTAGAAGTCAGAGGCAACCGTGGCCGAGTGGTTATCACTAACCCCGTTCTGGACATTTTGGATTTTCATGTGAGGAACCCTTCCAGCTCGGTGGATCGGGAGTTCTGTCCGGATGTTCTTCGGTGCACGGTACAAAGCAATTTGTTCGACCCTCTGCGGTCTTCCTCCACCTGTAACTAGCTGGACGTCACGATGTGGCTGAAATACTGCAAAAGCGACATACAGTCCGGCACAATGAAATTATAGATCTGATTCTACAATTTTTGTCATGGCTAAATATTTCTCTGCGCATATGGTATAATTCAAATCAGCTATAATTTCTAATATGAATATTCACCAGGTAATAGATTAGCACGTGTCTGATTTATTTATACTGTCGTATACAGCTATAGATATTTAGCCCCTTTGGATATTCAAATTGGAATGGTCCACCAGTGTTGAATATTCATGTAAGAAATAATGTGCAATGAATATGTATTAGCTGATAGTTACTATATCTGGCGATTTATTCTACGAGGGTATCTAAGGACTACACGTGTGGTTCCTTCTCGCAAAACATGTTGACCCTTTCCACTACGAATTTATTACCTCTTAAATATCCATGGAAGTACGCATCAGTAAGGCAATTAGCTATGACAGAAGCTTAAGAATCAGATATACAGCGAAACCTCTCTATAGCGACCACTAAACTACATCAAATATTTTGTTTTAAAGGCAGGGGACTGCTTAAAGCATGGTGAAAGTAAAACAGAACGCTCCTATAGGAGCGTTCTGTTTTACTTTCACCTTGCTTTAAGCAACCACCTGTCCAAAATACCAACTAATTAACACAATTTAGTGGTCGTTATAGAGAGGGTTTACTTATTATTGATCAGACAGATTTTACAGGAGATGTCTGAGCTGGGAATACTCTGTTTGCAAAGGTGCCAAAAGTCGTCTACAGCAAAACCTCTCTATAACGGCTACTAAATTACATCAATTATTTTTTGTTAAAGACAGGTGGCTGCTTAAAGCAAGGTGAAAGTGAAACAGAACGCTCCCTTACTTTCATATTGCTTTAAGCAGCCACCTGCCCTAAATACCAACTCATCAACACAATTTAGTGGCCGTTATAGAGAGGTTTACTGTATATCAGGGAAATTGTTAAATTTTATCCATTAGCTTCCACATCCAATAATAGGACATATGTAAACAGTGTAGAGACAGGAACGGTAAGAGGACTCTTAAAGAATCCAACCAATCAGGATATATACAGTTTGTTTTATCAGCCAATGGTAATGGTTTTCACCCTGTTTGCTCTATCAACCATTGGTAAAGGTTTTCATCCTCTTCGCTATATCAGTCGATGGTAATGGTTTTCACCCTGTTTACTATATCAGTTGACGGTAATGGTTTTTACCCTGTTTACTATATCAGTCGATGATAATGGTTTTCACCCTGTTTGCTATATCAGTCGATGGTAATGGTTTTCACCCTGTTTACTATATCAGTCGATGATAATGGGTTTCACCCCGGTTACTATATCGACTAGTCGATGGTAATGGTTTTCACCCCGGTTACTATATCAGCCGATGGTAATGGTTTTCACCCCGTTTGCTATATCAGCCAGTCGATGGTAATGGTTTTCAACCACCAGTAAAGTAACAAACCTCTACACCGGGCGTTAAATTTAGTATACATGTTGGTCTTGGAGACAGGTGGCAGCTTAACCCATTACCTAATAGGCTATTTTTAGATACAACCTATTTGAATAAATCTACCGAAAAAGAGCATTAACTCGAGAAAAGGAACATTTTAGAATTTTATAGTTTGAAAGTTCGAAGTCGTCAATATGAGGGGAATGGGTTAATGCAGGGTAAACGCCATATGAGCTTTCTGCATGAATTTCGATCAGCATTAAAAGCAATCGCCTGTCTAAGAGTATCCAATTTCCTCTCTAGTAGAAGTCCGGTTTAGATGGGTTTTACTGTATACAGAAATATTGCTGAAACCCCTTATAAGATAAATAGGTGTGTTCCAAATGTCTATTCGGACGAGTCTACATGTATCTTATATGATATGAGGGTTAACGGTTTGATAATGCGATAAAACCTCCCTTAGCCGGAACATATAGGTCTCTTTTGGCAGGTGGCGTCTTAAAGCACCATGCATTAAGCTGCCACCTGTCTTAAAGAGTATATTTACCTATGTAGACACTGATACCATAGCGGGTACAACAGTTAACTCTATTTTAACCCTTTCCCTGTTCTATGTTTGTTACAAATTTTAACACCTAATGAATATTCATGGACAAAATATTTTCAATGAAAGATGAAACAATTTTGGCATTTTAGAAATTAAAGAAACAGATTTATCAAATTCTATTGGCAAACAGAGCAGACCCTGATCAGACGGCTCCTATAGGAGCCGTCTGATCTGGGTCTACTCTGTTTGCAAATGCGTGAAAACACGTTTATATGAGGGGAAGGGTTAATGTAACATGGTTTGAAATTACATACAGCTGTCAGAAAAATAAAAATGATAGAAACAAAACTCATATTGCCTTTTCAGATGTGAATAATAAATATTTGCAAAGCGGTTCTTCTCTTCAAAATATCAACATAGGTATTTTTTCTTTTCGCGACTGGTTATATTTTCATATCAGTTCTTTTAATCCCTCCACTGCCATGAAGACGGGTGTGCGATATCATATGCAAACAGTTTGGATCTAGACGAGACGCCGAATGACTGTTTGACACTGTGTATCTCTTATAAAGAAATTGGAACTAGTTACAGCAGACGAAAATGTGCCCAGTAGACGACACCTGCTGACACTGAGATCATTAATTGTAGTTTATAAGGATGTTAAAATAGTTTTGTTGAAACATACCAAAGAGGGGATTGATTTAAATAAAATTAAGTCCATTTCAATGAACAACTTCAACGACATCCCTAAAGGTTTCTAGAGAAAAATGAATAATTGTTCTATAAGAAAGGACAGGTTGAGAAAGAATTGTATATTTACTCGAATTTTAAGGCAGTTCTATAAGGACCAACGCTTCATTCTCGTCTACCTGAATAACATTTCCGAAATGTTATAATAGATATCGACTGCCTTAATGGGTCCCAAATAACCGGAAATACTGGAGTGGTGCGGAAAACAAACAATAAAACATCGACCGGTGGGCTTCTTTTAAATGCGTGCCCCAAAGCCGGTGGAAATTCAATAAATGGAAGAAGTTAACCCACTTACCTCTTCTAATGCTAAACGTGCCTCGACTCACATTCGCAAACAGTTTGGATCCTGATCAGACGCCGAGTAATTCTGCGTCTCATCAGGATTCAAGTTGTTTAACACTCGGCCAATAGTTTCATAAAAGTTCCACTGAATTGGAAGTAAGTAAAAGTTCAGCAGATTAGGGATTGTGCAGGCTTTATTTTTGTGAACATGGGAAGGGTCAAACAGACACTATGCAATGATGGGTAAAAAAATAATTTTTTACAAATAGAGTGTCAATTAGGTTAAAATCGAATTTTATTGAGGTTTAACTAAATATTACATTTCCTCTCTTCATTTGAATTGTTTAATTTTGTCGTGGGAACGTAATTTAGAGGTTGTGCAAACTCTTTAAGAACAAGAAGATTTCTAAATATGCATTTTTAGATGTGTTTCTTCTCAATAATCATTGAATATTTTTGAAAATGCTTCCGGTGAGAAAACGAGTCTTACACGTACAAGTATACACGCGTCTTACACGTACAAGTATACACGCGTCTTACACGTACAAGTATACACGAGTCTTACACGTACAAGTATACACGAGTCTTACACGTACAAGTATACACGCGTCTTACACGTACAAGTATACACGAGTCTTACACGTACAAGTATACACGAGTCTTACACGTACAAGTATACACGAGTCTTACACGTACAAGTATACACGCGTCTTACACGTACAAGTATACACGCGTCTTACACGTACAAGTATACACGCGTCTTACACGTACAAGTATACACGAGTCTTACACGTACAAGTATACACGAGTCTTACACGTACAAGTATACACGCGTCTTACACGTACAAGTATACACGCGTCTTACACGTACAAGTATACACGCGTCTTATTTGTCGTTAGGCGTTCTGTTTCTAGATATTGTTTGGGCAGAAAAATAGACATAAAGGTTGGTATTCAGTTAACCCTTTCCCTAATGAACATCTATGAGAAAACTGGTTTCGTCATGAATACTCGCTAACTTAAGTATCTGATGTATTTTTTTGCATGGAAATTGACCTTTGAGATCTATAACATTCCATAAGCGACCAGGGCATATACTGATCAGACGGCTCCTACAGGAGTAGTTTGATCAGGATCTTCTTTGAAAAGGTGTGAAAAGCGTTTATCTGAGGGAAAGAGATACACCTTTCCTTAATGTAAACGCCTTTTCACGCCTATGCAAACAGAGTAGACCCAGATCAGACGTCTCCCATAGTAGCCGTCTTATCAGGGTCTTTACTGTTTGCTTATGAAATTATATAGATCTGATCCTACAAATTTTGTCTAAGCCAATAATTCAGTTGTAATGTTTTATCGTATAAAACCGAAGTTAACCCTTTCGCTGCCAATGCCGGATCTGTGATTGCTTATGCAAACAGTTTGGATCCAGATGAGACGCCGAGTAACTCGGCGTCTCATCAGGATCCAAACTGTTTGTTAGTGTTACTATGTTTTTGAAACGACAAAGTTAGCAAACGACAGAGTCTGGCAGCGAAAGGGTTAATGAATATCCTGTTTCAGCATGACGGTCGCGGGTGTACAGATGCACACATGGAAGGACGAGTTCACAACAATAACAAATGGCATTAAAGTTTCCGGCAATGGTATAGTTCGATTTTGACCCGTGAGTTGTTACCTACCGTTCACGGGAAAAGGATATTGTGCCTGCTGTGTCGAAATTAAACCGATACTCAACTTAATGTTTGAATCCTGACTTGCTTATCTCAGTTTATACTTCAAAATCGGAAATATAATGTCCATTCTAATCCACAGTAATCGTGTTATGGTAGTTCCTGCCAATGGGAAGTATTGTATGCATTAACTTTATTGTCAAGATTGTGTTGGTTTTAACTCTTCCTTTACATAATGATACTTTCATGTATGTTAAACAGAATAAACTCATGTCAGACAATTCCAACTGGAGTCGTCCGATGAGGGCACAATGCCTGTTTACGGATTGCATATATTTGATCAGTCAGCTTAGTCGTTTACCCTGAAAAAAAAAACCCGGAATAGTTGTCGAATACTCATGGGGTGAGCAAATTTTGCGGAAATTTTCAGTAAGGAAAGGGTTAAGGACATTAGCCGTCTCTATGTGTTTCGTTTCGACAGAGTAATGGCACATGGTGTCTATATCATAGTCATAACACATATTGAGGTGTTCGTTTTGGCTTGTTATCATAAATGTCGCAATCAGCATCATCATCATCATCATCACCGTCACCATCATCATCATCATCATCATCATCATCATCATCATCATCATCATCATCATCATCATCATCATCTTCTTCATCATCATCATCACTATCATCATCAGCATCGTCGTCGTTATCATCGTCATAAATCTCGCCTGTAATAGTCGTTTTACAGTCATCAACTCCGTTATAGTAGTCATGATGATAATGATCGTCATCAGCGGCAGCATCAGCATTATCATTGACACTCATAGTCATCATCACTTTCATCATTATCATTGTAAATCGTCGCATTCATGTTTTGTTCAGTGTTCATCGTACTGTAAATATCATTTGTGATTGTACATGTACCTGTTTACTGTGTATGTGAAATATTCCTATGTTCTCCTGATCTGGAGGAAATAAAGATTATTATTATTATATTATTATTATTTTATAGATAGAAAAGTGTAGTCACGGCTCAGCACTCGGACCCTAAGACGTTCTGTCTCCCCTCTGTGTGATATTCATGTATATACATGTACATATACTAATTAGTTATTTGGTTAAGTATACATGTACATGTATATGGTAATTAGACTGAAGAACAAATTCACAGTGGTACTGTGAAGAACATGGTGTGATGCCTTTTGGGTTAGTGTTTAAATATGTTACGGAGAGAAAGTTTCTGCACTGCAGTCGTGTGACTCTCTATCGTTTATTTATTAATAACGATCGATTGATCGAAGTGATATTAAGATGGAATGTGTTGTTTGTGTCTTGTTGTGTGTACATGTATAGTCAAAGGTCGTATGGACGGAGGTATTGAGTTATTATTCCCTTACATTGACCGACAAACATAGCTGATACAGTCTCGTAAGGAGTCCCCTCATCTGAATCAGCACTAGTTGCAGACATTTGTTTCACGCGCTTTTTGTTTTACCATGTATGTAGAAACTTGACACATTAGAAAACTACAAAAAGTACCTATATGTTTTGTATATATATTATAAAAAAATGTGGTGACTTATAGGCCCAACGGGCCGGGTGCTACCTGTGAGTTTGTTATTTAATTTATTGTTATTGGAATATTTGTGTAATGCACAAGTCACGATAATAAAACATTATCTTATCTTATTCCGCCCACACCATTAACCCCCCACCTCCAGGACCATAGCAATTACGTGTTTATGCCCCGGGGCATAATTGTTCTTGCTCTATTGGCCGGTGTGTTGGTCGGTGTCCAACTTTAACGTTGACGATAAGTTTGTAGCCATTGCTTATACATAATTCAAACTTGGCATGCATGTGCAACTTATGGAGGCGATCATTTTAAGGGATGACTTATTAAGGTCAAGAATCCCCATCTCTCAACAATTATTTTCTCATCATAAAATATGCCCTAGATAAAGATTTTTAGATTATGTTATTCTAAAATCATGACTAGACTTTTGTCCGTACAGATTCTAGGACGAAGGCCCCCGGACACTTGCCCCCGGACCTTTGCCCCCCCCCCCCTATTTGAGCATGGGAGGATATTTGCCCCTCCCCCTGGTGTTGTGTTTTAGCTTGGGCGGGCATTTGCCCCCCCGCTGACATATGCCCAACTTCCTGTAAAATGTTTTAGGGATACTGATGATGCAAAAATTGAATAAGACTGACAAAAGGTCCGTCCTGGAGAAAATTAACTGGGGGCGAGGGGCAAATGTCCGCCCAAGCTAAACCGCTAGGGGCGGTGTCCGCCCAAGTCTAATAGGGGGGGGGGGGGGGGGCTATGCCAGGGGCCCAAATGTCCGCCCAAGCAAAAACACAGGGGGGGGGGCAAATGTCCAACCATGCTCAAATAGGGAGGGGGAGGGGGCAAAGGTCCAGGGGCGAGGGGGATGAGGGGGCAAATGTCCGTACATGTATATATACCGAAGAAATACTTTAAATAAAAGTTACATCAAACGAACCGCGTGAAGATACAGTAGAATCTGACTTATTCTCTCCTAGGTCATTTTTAGACCCATCCTCTTTGAATGAATCTACCAAAAAGGGTCGTCTGCGCATAACTGAAATACTGTTGGTCGGACGTTAAACCCAACTCACTCACTATCAAAATGGAGCATTAACTATACAAAAGGAGAGTTTTAGAATAATGTAGTTTTGAAACCATTGTGATAAATAGAGCATTTGCTCCTATGGATTTAGATATTAAACTTAAAGGTTCAATTTTAGTGTGCCTCCGTAGGCTTTTATAAATTAATTTATAGTCTACATTGTGAGTTTAAATGTAGATACTACAAAGCCAAGCACAACGCAAATATCCAATTTAACGAAATCTAATTATGGGTGCTAGCTTATCGAAAAACGAAGGAATAAAACTCTTAATGAAAGGTACGCAGAACCTTTGTGCTTACCTCCCTTTGCAATATCGACCAAATTGCATACAGTGAATTTTGCATTAGTTATCACTGTAACTTGAACTTGTAATATTAATAAGTACGAAATGTAATGATTTTGTTTCTTTTGTATGGTATAGACTATACATTGCATGTAATTTGTAAAACACTAAGAAATTAACTACATGTATGTGAATATGCACGTACTGTAATAATAAACGACATCATGATACGGCTACATGCACGAGAAGCCAAGTTTATTGCAAACGAGATATGGACCAACTCCTTTCCTTGTGTACCCTTCCCTGGCTTCTCGTACATGGTTGGCTCATACATGTATATGTACTGATCAAAATGCAAAGTACACTTGTGCTCGTACATGTATATATTAGTAACCACACACTACTCTACTTAAATACCCCTTTCCATAAATTGGCAACTAGAGCAGAACCAAATCAAATGTATTCAGGAGAAGCGGTCTGATCAGGGTCTACTCTACTAGTTAATGGAACTTTAAAAGGCTGTCTCTAAAGCTTCTGTCATTGCCAAAAATGTCTCTTTATTTAATTTATGTTATTAAAGTCCAGTTGATGAATGTTCATGAAGTGATAGATTCTTGCATTATTATTCATTAGTTTAAAGGGGAAGTCCCTACATTAGACGCATTTCAAACCACTTAAAATATACAAAACTCATTTGTTTACTGTATATGCTGAAAAGTAGTATATTGCAAGAAAACCCACCTAATTATCGTTTATAATGACAAACCATCCATGTGTTTGATATCACCGATCCCGACTTTACTCCCCTATGTTTCAGTTTTATTTGGGTTTGGTTTTAGTTTCGTAACTGTTCGCCCTATTCGCGTTTCTCCGACCACTTCCGAGAAAAACTATTACGTAAACAATGGAGGGATCGGGTGATCATCGGCAAAACGTGGAAATAATTAACGGAAAAGGCCGGTAATATTGTGTTGTAGATCAAAAATTATAAGTATTGATGAAATTTGGTTATTTGTCTCACACGGGCATTTTTCGATATAATTTTCAAATTTGCAACCTTCATTATAATGATTGAGCGTAATACCAAGTTTTATGATATTATTGAAACTATGCGTTCATTGTAGGGACTTCCTCTTTAACACTAACTCAAATAACCCTTTACTCCATGGATATTCATTTAACAACCAAGGATATCATCAGTATTAATTATATAAATTGCTATAAAAGCACATGGACCCAGGAATGTTTGACCATGGCAGAGATTATAGAATCATATCTATATTATATCATTAGCAAACAGAGCCGACCCTGATCAGACGGTTCTTATAAGAACAGTCTGAACTGGGCCTACTCTGTTCGCAAATGCGTAGAAAGGCCTATTTATGGAGGAAAGGGTCAAGTGTTAAAATATGAATTGCAACATTAGTTACTTTTTGCCATTTATTTTCAAGCTACATTTCTCTAACTCTTTGATTCGAGTGAGATGCCGGGTTATACCGCGTCACATCGTGAACCAAGTTGTTTGCAAACGTCATTCGGACATGTCACAGCAGCCTAAGTATAAACTATAACACAGGGATACATGCGACTCGTGATAGTATTTGCAAACCGATTGGATCCAGATTAGACGCCGCCAGATAATTAAGTTTGAAAATGATTGGAAGATAGTTAACAGTCAGATAACAATAATCATCAACCTTTGATATGCTACAAGTCGTACATAAACGAGCGATTCGGTGATGACGCATGTCTCGTATTGTCTGTGATGACGCATGCCTCATATTGTTTGTGATGACGCATGCCTCGTATTGCCTGTGATGACGCATGCCCCTATTGCTTGTGATGACGCATGCCTCGTATGGTCTGTGATGACGCATGCACCTATTGCCTGTAATGACGCATGCCTCATATTGTCTGTGATGACGCATGCCTCATATTGTCTGTGATGACGCATGCCTCATATTGTCTGTAATGACGCATGCCTCATATTGTCTGTGATGACGCATGCCTCATATTGTCTGTAATGACGCATGCCTCATATTGTCTATGATGACGCATGCCTCGTATTGCCTGTGATGACGCATGCCCCTATTGCTTGTGATGACGCATGCCTCGTATGGTCTGTGATGACGCATGCACCTATTGCCTGTAATGACGCATGCTCCATATTGTCTGTGATGACGCATGCCTCGTATGGTCTGCGATGACGCATGCCTCGTATTGTCTGTGATGACGCATGCACCTATTTCTTGTGATGACGCATGCCTCATATTATCTGTGATGACGCATGCCTCGTGTTGTCTGTGATGACGCATGTCCCTATTGTCTGTGATGACGCATGCCTCGTATTGTCTGTGATGACGCATGTATCGTGTTGTCTATGATGACGCATGCCTCGTATTGTCTGTGATTACGCATGCCTCGTGTTTTCTGTGATGCCGCATGCCTCATGTTATCTGTGATGACGCATGCATCGTGTTGTCTGTGATGACGCATGCCTCGTATTGTCTGTGATGACGCATAGCTCGTGTTATCTGTGATGACGCATGCCTCGTGTTGTCTGTGATGACGCATGCCTCGTGTTATCTGTGATGACGCATGCCTCGTGTTTCCTGTGATGACGCATGCCTCGTGTTATCTGTGATGACGCATGCCTCGTGTTGTCTGTGATGACGCATGCCTCGTATTTTCTGTGCAGTTCTTACCCTTTCAGTACGGGACACGCATCATAAATGACATTTGCAAACAGTGAAAACCCAGATAAGAGGACTCCTAGAGGGGCTCTTTCATCAGTGTCTGCATTGTTTGTCATGTTACAGCGTTTATTAAAACTATCCCTGAATATTCACGGTTCAAGCATTCATTTTTTCGACTTTGAAATAAACCATTTGATTTATTGGAATTGCAAAGGTGAACTCTTTACTCCATGATTATCCAGGCATGAAGTAATGACATCATTAATTCACTGAATGTTTATCATGTCACTATGAAAATAGTATGTTTTTATCGTGAAAGTAAGTGAAGAATCGGATCATTACTAGATCTCCATATCAAAAGCAATCATAGTAGACCCTGATCAGACAGTTTCTATAGGAGCCGCCTGATCTGGGTCTACTAAGTGTGCAAAGGCGTAAAAAGGTTTACTTTTATGGAGTAAAGGGTTGAAGAATTATCGTCTGCAAAACATGTCGTCTGCTTTAATTCTAGAATTTCGTATAAACAGAGCTAAACAGTTAGGTCCCGGATGAGACGCCTGTTTACATATTTATCCAAACTGTTTGCCTAGGATATGTATAGAGGATCTTACATGAGTGTTCTTGATTATTATATTGGATTTATCAAATGAGTCTTTTTAAAACGATAAAAAACGAGCTTTAGCCAATAATCATGAACACGAATGCAATATTCTATTTATAACATAACAAACAAAAACGTTTTTTTCAGCCAATATTTCAGCAGTAACGTGGATTGTTATAAATTCTCCTTACATATAGAAATGATGAATGAAAGGTGTTATTAGGTTCGCTAAGTAACTGGGACAAATGTTTTTTGACTTACTGGTCATAACAATCAGGATCTAATTTAGACCTCTCTAATATTCAATTTAACTGAATTAGTTTATGATAACAAAAGCCTACAGAAACACGTCAAAATAATTTTTGAGTTACAGTTTCGACAAACAAACACGTCACATTATGACGTCACTGTACGCAACATGTGTAAAGTGCGCCATTTGCTAATAGTTTAGATAAAGACTGCTACATGTCTGACACACCTCTTGTCAATGGGATTCAAAATGCGCATTCGTTTTGGTATATTAAGCCCCTCATCAGTGTTGTATACAGATTGACATGGACATTTCCGCCGCGAAAAAGTTTATTGAAATGGACAAAGATTCAGTAGAGTCTACGAACTGCTGCATAAAATGTGTTAGTCCAATCAGTACTTAGTTTCACCTCGGACTAATTCGTACAGAAATCATTCTCCCAACTCACGAAACCACAGCATCCAAATAACAACATATATAAAGTCTAGTAAAATCTATTTGGTGGAAGTTGGTTAAAAATTGTTTTAAACTCGCGCATTTCTGTCTTCTCGTTTACGGCCCGTTTGTCTCACTATACTACGGTTTTGTTCATCAAGCGTCTGCAACGATCATGAAGAATGTCGTGTGCTAAAAATTGGATTAATCGGAAAAATGGATAAAATCATGGATTACAGTAAGTATTTGTTTGTCTTATTGATAAATATTCGATAAAGAATAGATATATCACGTATAAGCTTTGATACTGACTTTTCATTGTTTTATTTACTGCTGGTTTGAAAGTTGTCACGAGTTTTCGTGGTAAATGCATAAAATTTATTTGTATTAGAAAAAAAAATAATTTCCTGCCTTTCAGCAGCTGAATTTCTTATTACGTTGCACACATGTAGAATTATAAATCAAGGAAATGCATTTTTGCAAAAAAATATGGCATTTTCCTAAAACAGCGTGCGCCCGATTTTTTTTAAACTACGGAAGCCAATTCGCGTCATAAGGTTAACCTGAATAATAACTGAATAATAACGAATTGTCGAAATTTAACATGTTTTGCAGTGTATGATGACGTTTTCAAGATTATTAAAAATCAGATACGGAAATAATCCTAAAATAACACGAAAGTTGGCAATTTCATTTAAATTATTAATATCAAAATATATTAGTGATTATTGTGTTTAATATATATCATTTTTATTGTCATCATGTTTTCATATGTATCAAGTGCACACAATCAGTATTAATAGCATGATTAGTTTAATGGTGGCATATTCTAATTATACAAATAAACGAGATACACTGAAATAACTCTTAATATATCTATTCAACGAATTGAACAGTATCATTTTTCTTATACATGTACATGTATTTTTAAGAATGGTATCCATAAAAATAAAGTTTTGAGGAAACTGATCATATCTAACAGTAAAATCTGGTTTACTTTGTGCGAACAAATAAATCATATGGCTGCATTGTATTAGATTCTGCTACAAAATTTTATTTCAGATGGATGAAACAGACGAACTATGCATCATATCATTTATGTAACATGCAGATCTGGAGAAAAGACGCAGCATCAAAACTTAGACAAAAATGATGTGATGGACTAAACATCGCCAATGCAAAGCGGGAAGATACATTAAATTCCAGCCCTGGACAGTTTGTACACATAGAATGTCACAGACTTTATTAAAAACCAAATAATATATTCTGAAAGTGGGTGATCATTCGAAAGCAAAATAAAAGTACTAGCAATGCAAAAAAGAAAGTTGCAGACTCGGTTATATTGAGTCCCCCCAAGCACCGGTTTAAGCGGTATTCCATTTTCAAAACACTAATAACATCAAAACTAATATCAAGTATGACAAAATAAACTCTAACAAAGGATGTATACGTGAACCACCTCGAAACCTCAGATCAAGTGATGCATTTAACTTTAAATACCAGTGTTTGTTTTGTGGACATGCCGCCAAAATATCAGGGAAAAACGTGGGTATGACGTTTATCCATTATGAACTTTAAAGTTTCAGGAATGAATTCACAGAGTATTTGACAGCCTTGCAGATGTCTGGAGAGACATAGTAAGGAATCGGCTAAACACTGGTAACGACTTGCCAGCTGCAGATGCTAATCACCATCAACATTTCAGTGTACAATTTCGAACAAAGAATAATTTGCCAAATTACCAAACTGAGTTTTCAACTTGTAAAAGACCAAGGGGTATACCAGATCTTTATAATGTTAAAGCACCGTTTAATTCTGTTACACAGTACATTTACAGAAGAAAATATATATACATACATGTACAGAAGAAAATGACACTGAATTAATTACAAATCAAGGTCTGATAGAGAAGATGAAAGAATGGTGTGGACATGACGCTTTTAGTGCTAAACATACGAAAAAGAAAGTGCTGGGGGCACTTTGGAGACTCAATAACCATCACTGAGATAAAGTTTAAAACGGAAAGATCAATGCTGTAACCCTTAAACGGACAGCTTCTTCCCGTCTTTATGACTTTTATATACATCAGGAGAATGAAGGGAGTGAGGAAATGAAACAGAAAATAATAGAAACTGCTGCTAAACTCATCAAGTGCGATATTAAAACAATAAACTGTGACACAGGTGAATTTCCTCCGGTTGATATTTAATCTGTCGAAACAAATGTTGCATACGAAACTAATGTAAGCCGAGGTTTTGCATAGACTGCACTTTGTTTGAGTCAAGAGGAAGCGAACATATTTTGGAGAAAATAGGTAGTCAGTAAGTTATATGTTAAATCCATACTGAATTCTGCTAATGGCGAATCTGTCAAACACTTTTTGTCTCACCTTCCGAGAGACAGTGTGTCACTTAGGGATAACTTTTCCGTCGTCTGTCTGTCTGTTTTTTGGCTGTAATTTCTAAACTAAACATTATAGAGCTTTCAAATTTCACACGTGTCTTTCTCTCATTGAAGACCATAGATGTAACTAAGGTCTATCACTCTGCATGCAATACTTTTTGCATTATTCCCCTTAGATCTGATTTTCGTCACACTTTCTTTTTTTTTGGCTGTCATTTCTAAATTAATTGTGATAGAGCTTTCAAATGTCACACGTGTATTCCTCTCATTGAGGACCATTGATATAACTAAGGTCCATCACTCTGCATGCAATCCTTACTTAGGTTTTCCCATTTGTTCTGATTTTCGCACTGCAGCATATTTACAGTTTTTGTGTCAGTTGCGAGCAGGTGACACGTGTTTCTCCGAACACTCTTGTTTAACATAACATGTACATTTGGAGTTTGATATCAGATAAAGCACACAAAGACCCGATGTTTCATCTGATTCCAAACTGCGTGTTTTATGTAAAAATATTGAATAATAAATAATGTGTCATTCATTTGACTAATAACTAATAGTAACATAAATAGAGGGGTCAACAAGAAGCAAACTTGTTGTTTGTCTTTTACTTTGTAAATATGAACCGTGTGATGCATGAAGACCGAATTGTAGCATATTAATTAGTTTCGCTGCAAAAACGGTACTATTTGGTTGTGCATTAGTAAAAAACGTCTATGGGTGGGTGGCCGAATTTGATAGTGCCTTCCTGCATCCCTATACACATTTAAATGGAACAACCCTCAGTCATATAAGGTGTTATCGCCTTGTATGTTATCTCGAACTTCAATTGACCATACAAATTAGTTCTAGATAACATAAATTTTAGTTATCTGGTTTCTGAGTATGACAATTTTGTAAGTCCACAGCTTAAAGCAGGTCTAAAGTAATGCTGAAAGCTCATGTATGCTCTTTAAGCATTACTTTAGACCTGAATTAAGCTGTCACACGCAATTCTAGATATGCTTAGTCATATATTTTAGAGCAATTTTGTACTGTAAGTTTTGGAAGGACGGAACGCTTAGTTCGAGTTATCCCAAAGTTCGAGTTATCCGAGTTCGATATATCGCAGTTCAACTATATCTGGTATCATCATTCTTAAAATAGTTTCAATATTGCTATGGTATGTATTTGTATTACAATAGCTTTGATCCGAGGGATCAAATTGTTCGATTTTCAATTTAATCCCTAGCTGATTGTATAGTATAGAACAGCCGTGTTTTGGAGGATCAATGTTAAATTCAAGGTCAGATGAATTACTAAAGGTTAAATAAATGATTGTACTGTTGCAAACTAATACAAATGTGCTGTTTCTGCTAACTTTACATGTATATCAAATTTTGATGATAAACATGTTTTGTCCTATACCGTTTATATTAAAATTTTGTTGGTGGGTGGGGTAATCAAACACCTTACATCTTATATTATTTAATAAAAGGACAATTTTTGAATAATTTTGGCACCATTTCTTGTTTTATTAGCATTTAAGGCATTTCTAAATATAAAGATTTAATCAAGTATAGTTGTGCGAATGTGTTGTTCGTGTAAAGCGATTTATTGTAACAATATGCAAACACGACTGATAAGGAAAATGTATTATTCCGCACTGACAGTCCTTATAAAGAACTTTGAATTTGACCGATTTCCTCTCACTATATTTTACTAGACTTTTTTTTGGTGATAATAGTGGCATTGAACTTTCAAACCTTGATAAAATCATTTCTGTACTTATTAGTCCGAGGTTTAGCCTTAATTTCGCCTTTACTGATTGGACTATGTTGGAACAGGAGGAAGATTTTCGCGATCAGCTGATTTGGAGTATAACATATTTGAAACATGTGTATGCTGTGCTGGATTCAGATGACTATAGTTGTTGATTGACGAGATATTTTTATGAGTAGAAATCTGCATAAACAAAAGGACATGCGGAGAAGAAAATGTAAGGTTGTGGAGACAAATTTTTTTAATGGATCGGTTGGGTCAGAGTAGCTGGTAGGTCTTTTTTGCATACATTTTTGTAGATATTTACTGACAGCGATAACAATTTGTATTATTTTATCTCAAATTAAAGCGCAAGTGCCTTCGTTCTTTCTTGTTCTAATGTTAAATGTGCTCTATCTTTACGGTGTACTCTCCCAAGACTCCCATTACGGAGGAAAAACGACCAATCAGCCAACTTTTGCAAACAGAGTCGATCCAGTCATGGTTGTTTGTCAGGTCCTAATACTTGACCCCGTCCCCTGTCCTAAGACGCTACGCATTTCATATGCAACGCTTAGATCTCAGACGAAGGTGTTTGTAGATCTTTACTCTCTTAACCCATTACCTCATAGGCTATTTTAGATACAACCTCTTTGAATAAATCCACCGAAAAGGAGCATTAACTAGAGAAAAGGATAATTTTAGGATTTTGTAGTTTGAAACCATTGTGATAAATAGAGCACTTGCTCCTATAGGAGCAAATGCTCTATTTATTACAATGGTTTCATAAAATGACTTTTAACAGAGTCGTCAATACGAGGGAAAGAGTTAATGCGTCCAATCGACTGCCGTGGATTTTCAAAATATCGACCCACTCTGCAATAAGTAATCGTAAAGGACAACTTTGGATATCGAGGGCTTGGTGCAAAACTATTCTAACTCCTTCACAAAGTGAAGGAGTTAGAATAGTTTTGCACCAAGCCCTCGATATGTTTTCTAAAAGTAAACGAGAGTTCACCTCAAACTACGTCATCGAAAATACCAATAAACACATATGCGTAAATAGTAAATTACAGTTACAGGCCATAGGCGCGAAACCGTGATGACTTTAGAAACGTTTTGAGTCCAGATGAGTAGTTCGGCGCCCATTAACCCTTTCACTGCCAATGTCGCGAAAGTGAACCACGACAAATAGTGCAGTCCAAGATCAGACGCCGCCTGTGATCAGGGACTTCAGAATGATTTAACAAAATTGGATTGCAGACGACAATTAGAAATTTGGCGCCGAAAGGGTTAATATCCCAGCCGTTTTACACTCTATGTGTTTCGAAAATACATTGACGACAGCTCAAAACTGATACGTGAAGCAGACGATAATTTTAGCAGACGAACCTTTTTTGGAGGAGAAAGGACTAAATTTAACCGAATGAGTAAAGTTTTTCGGCAGATGGGTCCTTGATCCTTTCCTTCATACAAACCCTGTAGGAGCCGTTAGATCAGGATCTGCTATGTTTGCTTATGAAATGATGAAAAGTCTAATGCTTCAGTGTCTACCAATTCTAAACTATCATGTGTACATATAGTCATTAACTCATTCCCTCCTAGACTATTTTTAGACCCATCCCTTTGTATTAATCTACCGAAAAGGAGCATTATCTATAGAAAAGGAGGGTTTTAGAATTGCGTAGTTTTGAAACCATTGTGATGAATACAGTTGATCTTCGATATCTCTAACTCGGATAACTCGAACTTTGGGATAACTCGAACTTTGGGATAACTCGAACAAAAAGGTTAGCTCTTCCCAAACTCACAATACAGAATTGCTCTAAACTCTATCGCTACAGATATCTAGAAACACAAGTGGCAGCTTAATACAGGTCTAAAGTAATGCTGAAAGCTCCTACAGGAGCTTTTAGCATTACTTTAGACCTGTATTAAGCTGTGAACTCGAGAAATTATTCAGATTAGAAATCAGATCACTCGAACTTCTGTTATCTCGAACTAATTTGTATGGTCCGTTGAAGTTCGAGTTATCGAAGTTCAGCTGTAGAACATTTGCTCCTATGGAGCAACTGCTCCATTTACCACAATGGTTTTATAATGTGACTTTTACAGAGGCTCCAACATGCGTCACTAGGAGGAACTGGGATAAATGATTTATACAAATATTTGAGATGTCAGTATTTCTTACATGAATAGATAACAGAGCAAGGGTAAATGCAGGATAAAAGTCTTGTAGAAAGCTCCATTAGAATTTTTCTGCATTACTTTCAGCCTGTCAACTGGCTTAACCCTTCACGTCATGAATATTCATGCTAATGATAATGATGACGTCATGAATAATATTAATTAGATGCTTTTTCATATGAATGTCTGTTCATGAAAGACACTGTCGATTCACATCTACATGTATATAATTCAATAAGCAACCAGAGCAGACTGGAAAATGATCTAGGTCTACTCTATTTGCCAATGCGTATTTATGGAGGTCACAAAGTCGTCAGCTGACGAAATGATACACACTTTTTATAATACTTAAATCCAACACTATTCTGAAGAAAAAACAAGAAGTAATGCTGACTGATGTATTTCGTTTATATCGAGTCAAAGACTGGACTGGGCGTCAGTTACTATGGTCCATGGTGCTCTTTCAAACAATCGCAACCTGAGTCTACACAGTGCATGCGTTCATCGTGATGATCACAGACAAACCCCTTACCCTGGCAATCACTAGCAATCAAGCATGCTGAAAGTATAGGAAACGTACAGTAAAACCTCTCTATAACGGCCACTAAATTACATCAAGTATTTTGTGTTAAAGGACAATTTAGTGTCCGTTATAGAGAGGTTTTACTGTACATAAAATTATCAATATCAGTCACATTTCAGCAAGCTAATAACAGTGTCATATAACTTGGATCCAAGCTGCTTGCACATACATGTAAAACCCCACTAATGCGACCACCAAAAAGGGGCATAATTCACAGTGCCAAGGGCAGGTGGTTGCTTAATGCAGGACGGAAGTTATGCAGAAAGCTCCTATAGCTTTCTGCATAACTTTCGTCCTGCATTAAGCAACCACCTGCTTATGAAAACAGCCATGTTTGTTTAAGTGGTCGCATTAAGTGGTCGCATTAGCGGGGTTCTACATGTACGAGATGCGAGGATGTCAAGTAGTTTGGTTCCAATTGAGATATCGAATTACTTGGTGTCTTATCTGGAGCCAGACTGTGTGCAAATAGGATTACAGATCCGACCGTAACAGGCTAATAATTAAAATTCGAGTAAAGACCCAGATGTGTTGTCCTCAACTCGATGCCTGATCAGTGCTTTAATATTTGCAGCAGTGGCGCAAAACTCTTTGAAGCTATGGATCAAAACAATGTTGATCTTCATCAAACACTGTATTCAAACACATCGGTTCGTCTGGGTCTTCACTGTTTGAATATAGTCAAGTGCCCCTTCATGATAAGTCAAACTTGATTGTCCTTTCTACTATATCTGTATTACCGACCGTGCCTTCATCTGGCGGCTCCTTCAAAGGTCTACACTGCAAAGACTATATGACGGACAGTGTTATACGACTTTACAAATACATGTACTGTTGAAATTCCATATCTGGGACTCGGGTCACTCGAACTTTGGGATAACTCGAACTAAATGTTCAGTCCTTCCAAAACTTATAATACATAATTGCTCTAAAATGTATCACTATGCATATCTAGAACGCATGTCACAGCTTAATGCAGATCTAAAGTAATGCTAAAAGCTCCCATATGAGCTTTCAACATTACTTTAGACCTACATAAAGCTGTGAACTTGGGAAGTTGTCCAGATTGGAAATCCGGTAACTGGAATTTCTGTTATTTCGAACTAATTTGTATGGACCCTTGGAGTTCCAGATATCTCAGCACAACTTTACTTACGAATGGGTGCATCAACACAGGTGCACACTTCATGTTCACAACCGACAATCTCATTCGAATTTGTGCATGTCATATTTACACAGTGTGTGGTGTCTCCGTGAGAGCATTTGCGGGACAAAACCACGGCTGAAAGAAACAAGAAATACAGGCATTTGTACTGCAAAAATGCCCGACGCATGCTTGGACTCACCCATGGACCCCCCCCCCCCCCAAAAAAAAAAAAAAATGCGATCGAAGTATGTTAAACTAGCCTAAAACTATCTATTTGAACCTTAAACCACTCCGAAAAAACAAGAAAAACACGACCCGGAAAAAATTTCCTTTCGGGTCTATATAATTTTTTATGTATTGAAAGGTACCTAACTACGTCAGATCAGTGGCGGAAAATGCAACAGTCATGTTCTTCAAAGTCTTACAGCAAAGCCAATTCAACACCGATTTCAATAATTTTGGTCTTGATCCGTTCCAAATTCCATATGCTAAGCGGCACAATTAGTGCTTTCCTTAAATATTGCTCCGTCTTGTCGCTGCAAGACTGCGAATTTGAAAATACGCTAGAGCGAAACGATGACTCCCGCCTGGATGCATAGAAGTATATAGGGGGATCTGTATTCGTTAAACTTTTCAACAAAAACGCGAATTATGCTGAAGCACATTCGAAAAACATTCAACTCACCGCAGTTAAAACGGTGCTGGCTATTTCCAGTCTGCTACGAGACGCCAGTTTTCTTTCTCCTACTTTCGTTTTGAACGGAGGTGGCCATTTCGCTGCGGCCCGGAAGTAGTAGTCAATTTGCATATCGAATCGGTTTATGAGCCGGGTCACAGCAAAATGGTCGCATTCGTTCAAAAGGAAAGTTTGAGAAAGAAAACTGGCGCCTCGTAGCAGACTGCAAAAAGTAAACACCGTTTTAATTGCGGTGAGTTTAATGTTTTTCGATAGTGTTTCACCGTAATTCGCGTTTTTGTTGAAAAGACACTATTTACGGTTTACAAACCAACCATTTAATATATCGTGGCATGAAATTAGCGATAGAAAAACTATTTAAATCAATTAATTTAAGTATATCAGAATTTACAATTTTATTCCCCCTTACATCAACATTCTATTCAGAGAGGAAAACGGTTCGAAACCAATGTATAACTGCCTAAATAAATCACCTGAGTAACCAGCATGTAAAACCGCATGGTGTACCAAATTAGACTCGTGCAAAAACTTAACTATAACTGATTGAAGAAAGATTTTCAGTTTGCCTTTTTCAATTTCATATGATTCCTTTATGCAGTGGTTTCAAGTGAGAAGTCTACACCGCATCTTAGGAACAAACTATTTCCTGCATAAAATAAAGCTGTCGGAAAATGTGCATTGGATTTTTTGTAAAACAGAACCAGAAACCATCGAACATCTATTTTGGCATTGCCCTATCAGTCAGTCCATCATAAGAGACTTTTTGACTTTTGAAGAGAGCCCTTTTCTTCCGATAAATGCCAATGTTATAATTTTCGGTTATTTAGCCGATATGGACATAGCAAAAAATAACATTATTATTTTTATTAAAATGTACCTTTTTCAATGTAGTAGTAAAGACAACATGCCTACTTTGCTCGGTCTAAAGAGGTATATCTCTTTTAAATACAATATTGCACATAACGTAGCTTTGGCAAAAAACAAAGAAACAGAATTTAAAAATAGCTGGGATAAAGTAATACATCTTACAACTTAAGAAAATATACAAATACCTGTAGCAAACAACAAAAATATCTTTAACACTAAAATATACTGGCCACAGAGGGTTATTTTTTGTTATCTTTTTTCATTTATTTGCTCTTTTTTTTCAGTTTATTTTCTTTTGTTTTTGTCCCTTTTGTTTTTATCTATCCCCTTTGGTATTTGAAGGTCCTGTAGATGTTTTAAATTCACTCTTTGAGCAAACATTTATAATATTTCAAATGGGTATATAATATAACATGCTATATGTGTTTGTGAGGTGTAGAGAGGGATGGTTCCCCGACCCTCATACACCAATTACGGGGATAATAAACGGTTTAAAAAGAAACACAATACAGCGTTTTAAGTATACCATTATATAGAAACATTTATGATAATTGAAACAGTCTCTTATAATTCCTGTGATGGAATGGCTTTGTAATTTTAAAGGTATGCTTATATCATGCGTAATTTATCATTGTATAGAGATGAGACTTTAATAAAATATGAGTTGCGTTGAATTTGAGTTGCATTGTGATGAGACGCCATTTTACTCAGTGCCGCATCAGGATCCAAACTGTTAGCAAATACCAGTTAGGTTGCTCTTAGCAGTCAAAAAGGTTAAACATGAATAATTATCCATTGTTAGTGTGTTCTTTCTAAAGGGGACTATACTATTTCTATAGGTTTACATGTTTAAATATTTGGAATAAATACAATACATACAAGAGTTCCAATTGGTCTACATAGCCTTCTATCAATTTATTTTCATCATGTGATTATTACTTATATGTTAATCTTTTTACAAAGGCGCAGGTTCAGAAACTACCAAAAACGGCCTCATCTCAGATTTAAACAAATATGTATCAGGGCATATATATAGTTCGTGAACGTGCGCCTTTATGCTATAGTTTGTATTTTGAGGGGCAGTCATCATATGGGGCAATAACCCTATGGGACTCTTTTCCGAAGAGGCAATAGTCCATTGGGCAATCATCCTATGGGGCAGTCATCCTACACTCCATGCATGACACGATAAGCGATGTCATTTTTGTCCTGTACACATACAGTAAAACCTCTCTATAACGGCCACTAAATTACATCAAGTATGTTGTGTGAAAGGCAGGTGGCTGCTTAAAGCAAGATGAAAGTAAAACAGAACGCTCCTATAGGAGCGTTCTGTTTTACTTTCACCTTGCTTTCAGCAGTCACCTGCCCTAAATACCAATTAATTAATACAATTTAGTGTCCGTTATAGAGAGGTTTACTGTATATACATAATCGTTTCTATTGACAAGGCAGACCTGGCCGCTATTGTTTTTGCATTAACCATTCCTTCACACTAAGGTTTCTTTCAAACCTTAAAAACAGTGTATACCCATATGAGACGGTTCCTATAAGAGCCATCTGATCAGAGTCTTCTCTGTTTTATTAGGAAATTACATATATACTAGACCTGAATCAACAATAATTAGTTGTGCCAATACCAAAATACCATGTGCACATATTTCTCAGCAAATAAATACATGTAAATATATACATTAAACCAGTAACCCTTTCGCTGCCAATGTCGCATCTGTGATTACCTATGCAAACAGTTTGGATCCAGATGAGACGTACAGTAACTCGGCGTCTCATCAGGATCCAGAATGTTTGTTACTGTGATTGTTTCTTGAAACAAAAATGAAGAAAAAGAAACATGAACGATTGTAAGCGAAAGTGAAAGTGTTTATGAAAGAAATAATGACGTCATGAATATGAATTGCTTGAACTTATATAATGAGTTATGAAAACAGGAAGTTTTGGTCCTTGCAGAAACTGTAGAATCAGGTCTATACCATTTCATAGGCAAACAGAGCAGACCCTGATCAGACGGCTGCTGTAGGAGCCCTTTGATCCGGATCTACTCTATGTGCCTACGTAATTGGTACGCAGAAATGAATTTTGTCCGTTTTAACCATTCGCTTGCTGTTCACGTCAATATACCTACATATAAATAGTGAAGATCCAGATGAGACAGCTCCTGCAGGAGCTGTCTCATCAGGGTCTGCACTATTTACAAGTTGATTGTGCAACCGGTGCACTCCACAGAAGTGATTGCACAGCGAAATACTTCCACATAGTGAAGATATGTGTAATTATACAACAGGTCATGGGTAAAGAAGGAGAAATGTATCTTAAAATTCAGCAAGAGAAGGGTTAATATGTTCAGATCCTCTGGGAGCCGTATGATCTTATGTCTACTCTGTTTATGGAGATGTAACGGGTAAGGATTGAAAGCAGGCGGACAGTTCAGCGCACTCGATGGTGAACGGCATAAGTACGACATGATAAGAGATGCCATTTTTGTCCTGTACATGTATATAGATATCGTTTGTATTGATAAGGCAGACCGGACCGTTATTGTTCTGCATTGACCCTTTCTTTCAAACAAACAACGTTTCTTTCACGCATTTTCACCAAGAGTAGACCCAGATCAAACGGCTCCTATAAAAGTTATCTGATCAGGGTCTGCTATGTTTGCTTATAAAATTATACTTGGCCTCAATCTACAATTCGTACTAATACCAACATACTCTGTGTGCATATGTCGCGACACATAAAAACACGCATTAATGATACCATTAACCCTTTCCCTCATATAAACGTGTTATCACACATTTGCAAACAGATTAGACCTAGATCAGACGGCTCCAAGAGGAGCCGTCTGATCAGGGTCTGCTTAGTTTGCTAAAATAATTTGATAGATCTGTTTCTTTGCTTTCTAAAATGTCTACAATGTTCCACCTTCTATATTTCTTTATAACTATTTTGTTAATGAATATTCAGTAGGTATTCATAATTGGCCCTAATACAGAACAGGGAAATGATTAACCCATTCCCTCATATTGACGACATTTGACGACTCTGTAAAAGTCACTTTGTGAAGCCATTGTGATAAATAGAGCATTTGCTCCTATGGGAGCAAATGCTCTATTTATCACAATTGTTTCAAACTATAAAATTCTATTTTTTTTCTTTTCTCTAGTTAATGCTCCTTTTCGGTAGATTTATTCAAAGAGGTGGCATCTAAAAATAGCCTATGAGGTAATGGGTTAAGCCTCAATTATATTGAACAGGTAAATAGTTAAACTGTTCGTGTAAGTATGTACTTTGGGGTGTCTTCAAAACTGGACATACTGGAATCTGTGATACGCACCCATTTATTGATCGGACACGGGAATATAAAAACAAATGGTTGCTTAATGTAGGGCACATATAGGATCGTTCAGTATTACGTTTGACTAGCATTAACTCTTTCGACGCCCTTGTCGCAAAATTGCACCACGACAACCAGTGCGGTTCCAGATAGACGCCGACTTTTTAAGGCGGCGTCTGATCAGAGACTTCACTGTTTTCGCCAAATTCTAGTTCCATGTCTGCAGTTTATTCAATTGAAACTTTCATTTATTCGTTCCCAGTTCTTCATTTTACAAAAATGTTTTAACGAAATTGGGCTGCAGACGCCAACTAAAGCGTTAACCTTCTACCTATTCTACTGATTCAGAATAAGACTTCTATTTGGTGGTAACTTAACCCTTTCCCTCATGTAAATGCATTTTCACATAGTTACACAGATTAGACCCAGATCAGACGGCTCCTATATGATCAGCTCTGTTTGCTAACGGAATTTGAAACGGATCTGTTTCTTTACTTTCTAAAATGTCTACACTGTTCCACCTTCCTTATTTCATTATTTCTATTTTGTCTGTGAATATTCAGTATAGGTATTGGATTTTTAAATAAACTTAGAACAGGGAAAGGTTTAACTCTTTCAAAGCCAATACAGTAAACCCCCTCTAAACCGGTCGTTCAATTTAGTATAAATATCGGCCTTGGAGACAAGTGGCAGCTTAATGCAGGGTGAAAGTCATGCATGACCTTCACCCTGCTTTAAGCAGCCACCTGACCTTCACCCTACTTTCAGCAGCCACCTGACCTTCACCCTGCATTAAGCAGCCACCTGCCTGAAGATATCCGAAGTCTTCTCTATTAGAATTCCGGTTTAGAGAGGTTTAACTGTATACCATCAGAAGTCACTTTTCAAAGAGTGCAGACCTAAACCAGACGCTGTACAGTAGAACCCCGCTAATGCGACCACTAAATGAATAAACACGGGTGTCTTTAAAACCAGGTGGTTGCTAAATGCAGGGCAAAAGTAATACAGAAAGCTCCTCTAGGAGCTTTCTGTATTACTTTTGTCATGCATTGAGCTACCACCTGCATCTAGCATCCAGAATTATACCTCTGTTAGGTGGTCGCATTAGCGGGGTTTTACTGTATTTGCAAACAGCATGGTTTCACATGAGATGTCTAAGTTCTCCGCGTATGATCAGGGATTGAAACTGTTGGACACTCTGAAAAACTTAGCTCTAACAATTTTACTGTTATTGTAATTACATGTATTACTTTCCTTAATGCTTAATTATACATGAATCGACCATTTCATGAATATTCATTTACTTATTTTTAATAAGATACTTTTTGGCTTATACAAAAGCTGCAGGATCAAATCTATATAACTTCAAACAGAGTGGATCCTGATCAGACGGCTACCACAGGTTCTACTCTGTTTGCAAAGGACTGAAAAGGGATAGGAGCCGTCTGATCAGGGTCTGCTCTAATTGCTTCTGAACTAACATATACAGTAAAACCCCTCTAATGCGACCACCAAAACCAGGTCTAATTCTGGGTGTTAAGGGCAGGTGGTTGTTTAATGCAGGTCGAAAGTTATGCAGAAAGGAGCTTTCTGCATAACTTTCGTCCTGCATTAAGCAACCACCTGCATATGAAGACAGCCATGTTTGTTCATTAAGTGGTCGCATTAGAGGGGTTTTACTGTATCTCATTCTACAGTTTCTGCTATGAGCAAAATGGCCTGTGTTCAACTGTCATTTTAAAAATGAATCTAAACAATATTTATAACGCCATTATTTCTTCCATGAATGTTCATGGAGTAAAGGGTTAAATAATATAGTCACTACTTTTTTGTATTCAACCCATGGCGTATGAATTATTATACATGTATACAGTTGAACTTCGATATCTCGAACTCGGGATAACTCGGGGTAAAAGTTCAGTCCTTCAAAATGTACATGTACAATACAGAATTGTTCTAAAAGTTATTCTTACGCATATAGCTTACTGAACTTTCATCATTACTTTAGACCTACATTATGCTGTGAATTTGAGCATTGTCCAGATTAGAAACTGGATCACTCGAACTTCTGTTATCTCGAAGCAATTTGTATGGTTTCTTGAGATTCGAGATATTGAAGTTCATCTGAAAAAGAGAGAGAGAGAGAGAGAGAGAGAGAGAGAGAGAGAGAGAGAGAGAGAGAGAGAGAGAGAGAGAGAGAGAGAGAGAGAGAGAGAGAGAGAGAGAGAGAGAGAGAGAGAGAGAGAGAGAGAGAGAGAGAGAGAGAGAGAGAGTTTGAAGATGAAGATGAAGATGAAGACGAAGAGCCGATTCATTTGGTATCTCGTCAGGATTCAATTTGTTTAAACACTGTCATTCGGCGGAGAAATGGAAGACTTACTAACTTATACAATTGTTGCAGATGGTGTGTTGAAAACGACGGGACGAGTGTATGTGAAAAGTATGAACATGACCGTACAGTAGAACCTGTATTAATCGGCCATCAAAAAGAAGTTATAATTATTGGTTAGTGAGACATTTCGTAGATTCACCCATTCCCTCATTTGCTAGTTTTAAACCCAATCTATTTGAATTAATCTACCGAAAAGGAGCATTTACTAGAGAAAAGGAAAATGTTAGAAGCATGTAGTTTTGAAACCTTTGTGAAAAATAGAGCATTTGCTCCTATAGGAGCAAATGCTCTATTTATCATAATGGTTTCATAAAGTGACGTTGACAGAGGCTTAGAAAGGCGTATTTATGGAGGAAAGGGTTAAGCAACCTGCTGGTTTTTAATAAATGATTGGCCGGTTAGGAGAGGTTCTACTGTATTAGTCACGAGATAGGAGGACAAATGAGTCTGCTCTGTTTGCTTATGATTACATATAGATATGATTCTACAGTTTCTGCCATGGCTAAAATTTCACGTGCCCTTGTGCTATTATAACAATTAAATCTAGTCAATATTCGTGACGTCATTATTTGCTACATGTCCACACCTCTGTTCCAGTTAAACCCAGTATCTAGACAGTCATGACTATCTTATCGCTAATACATGTATATGTCGTGTTCTATTATCGAAATGTTCCAAAAACCGACTTAGAGCAACAGATAAAAATCCGTACTCAAATACTAATCAAATCATTTCTTCACTAAACCCTATGTTGTTGCCACTCTTTAGAATTGTTTCGAAATAAAGAAGTTATATCCTTGAAAATAGTTTAATTTATGCATTTTATCTAGAACTTTGCCGACTTATTCAGTAACACATTGCTTAAGATTTTCAAGCAAATATCACTCAGTAAATGAATATTTTTTACAATCCCGCCCTTTACTCCTTGCAAACAGAGGACATCCAGATGAGATAGTTACTACATGTATAACTGCTATCTGAGTAGATTATCTATTGTTTACCATGAACATAAATTTCCTTATGTTATGTTTTATGCCCTTTAATACTAAGAAGACGAGTCTGTGATGCTAACAGTTTGGATTCAAATGAATCACGATCGAATCACTCTTGTCGGCTCTGTTTGCAAAGGCATGAAAAGTCGTTTATATGAAGGAAGGGGTTAAAATGCAGGAGATTCTCTCTAGACGGACCACTTAATGAATTAACCCTTCGCTTGCTGAATTTTAAAATACATTTCTCCTTCTTTACCAATGCCCTGTTGTATAATTACATATATCTTCACTGTGTACAAGTATTTCGCTGTGCAATCACTGCTGTGGAGTCTACTGGTTGCGCAATCAACTTGTAAATAGTGCAGACCCTGATGAGACAGCTCCTGCAGGAGCTGTCTCATCTGGGTCTTCACTATTTACAGGTACGTATATTGACGTGAATAGCAAGCGAAGGGTTAGTATAGATTTGTTTAGAAGCAAAGGGCTGCTTAGTGCAGAACGGAAACAGAACAGAAAACAAGCAGGAAATTAGAAAATGACACACGCAAGTCCTCAGCAACCCCAGAAGCACTGATGACGTGCGTGGCAGCACATACATACATACACGACCTTAAAGAGGAGGTCCCTACAATGATCGCATATTTTCAATAATACCATAAAACTTGGTATTTGTTATGCTCTATCATTATTATGAAGGTTCCCAATTTGAACTTATATCGAAAAATGCCCATGTGATACAAATAAACCGATTTCATCAATAACTGATAAGTTTTGTTCTACAACACAATATTATCGGCCTTTTCCGTAAATTCTTCCGCGTTTTGCCGATGATCATCCGATTCCTCCATTGTTTACGCAATAGCTTTCTCGGAAGTGGCCGGAGAATCGCGTATAGGGCGAACAGTTACGAAACTAAAACTCAACCCGAATAAATTTGAAACATCGGGGAGTAAAACCGGGATCGGGATGGATGTTTTGTCATTATAAACGGTAATTGGATGGTGCTTTTTGTGATATACTACTTTTCAGCATATAAACAAATGAGTTTTGTACATTTTAAGTGTTTATGAAACGCGTCAAATGTAGGGATATCCCCTTAACATGTATTTCCCTTTCTTGTTTCACATCGACCGTATATTAGCAGAACGGTAAAACCTCAAACAGACTCACCGAAACAAAATACAAAGATGTAGCGCCATAACTTACACTTGTAAATCTATGAAAAGACAAAACGTCACAAATGCCTTAATTGAACAGTAAGTATCTAGGAAACTGCGACTTTAAATAGCATAGTTTGGAGTTAAGAAGACTACGGCACTGAACAGATCACGTAGCGCAATCGTTAACCCTTCCCTCCATAGGCTATGTTTTAGATCCAACCTCTGTGGATGCATCTACCGAAAAGGAGCATTAACTAGAGAAAAGGATTTGTTTTAGAATTTTGTAATTTGAATCCATTGTGATAAATAGAGCATTTTCTCCTGTAGGAGCAAATGCTCTATTTATCACAATGGTTTCAACAGGTGACTTGTACAGAGGCGTAGAAAGGCGTATTTATGGAGGAAAGGGTTAAGCAATCAGTTTGGATCCAGTTGAGACGCCGTGTAACTCTGCTGAAAATTAAAACAGACGACAAAATGTGCAGAGGACAATACTTTGCAGCGAAATATTAAACATGTTCTTACCAACACAGACCAGTGCGACAGCTACCAGAAATACTTTCATGTTTGCAGAACAATCTTACCACGGCAGAACTTGCAGTAAAACTGGTTTAAGAGTTATGGCTACGCGTTTTTATTTAGCTGATCTTTTAGATAAGATATTGCCCTATATAATCTCTTTCGCTGGCAAATTCTGTCGTCTGCTAAACTTGTCTGTTACAATTTTCATTTTTTCATTTTCTTCATATTTGCTTAAAATAGTCACGGTAACAAACAGTTCGAGTCCTCATGAGACGCCAATATACTCTGCGTCTGGTCTGGAGCCAAACTGTATGCATAGGTAATCACAATCACAGATAAGATAGGGAATCACCGATGTAACATTGTCAGTCAGAGTTAACGTCCTGTTACATCTTTATGTGAATTAATGTCCGCCCTAAATTAGCTCTCAAGTGGCTACGTATGAGCTTTTGTATAGAAAATAAAACCCAATTATGTTTGTGTGCTCAAAAGCGACAGAGGAAAATATCGCGGAGCAAGCAGAACTATCTAAATTTGGCACGTATATGATGTCAGTGAAGAACTTGACTGCGGGCTGTAATTTTTATAGAAATTATGTTTTACTTTTGAATCCTTCAGTTAGTGCGACTAAACCACAAAAGAGAAACTAGACTTGAAAGATGCAAACAACGGGTTCCATATTCCCCACATTTCTTTGTTTAAACTTAACTGTCTCTTTATTTCCTCTAATATCAGCTTTGAATGCAGACCGTTAGTCGCCATTTGTGTTTACTTTGTTTTAGAACAGACGTCACGTGACTATTACACTATAGTATCTCATTTACATTTAGTGGAATACCTGTCAAACTAGGGAATCGCATTTATTTCTAATGAAATAATTTTCGAACATCTCGAAACCGTCTTTGGACAAAACAAATCACAAGGAAAAGTGATGCTAGAATACAATAGGAATCTAACTATATCGATACGATTAATTCCGTCGGGATCCCTTGACAAATTCGCCTAAGAAACCTCGGCCTTATGTGGGCTTTCGTTAATACCTCGTTTACCCCGGTGATCCCATAAACTGTGTTGATCAGGATCATGGTATACCCTATTTGCTCAACTTATCGATGTTTGCTGTGCCCCTCAACATGACAATAGATTGGATGGGTTCCAAAATAACATCTAGAGTGACGAGTTTTCCTTAACGCTGTCCTGTCCCTCTTACACACGATTTTCACACCTTTGCAAACAGAGTAAACCCAGATCAGGTGGCCCCTGTAGGCACGGTCTGGTCCGGTTCCCGGTTCTGCTCTGTTTGCTTATGCTGTACAGTTTCTACAAATGTAAAACCCCATGTACATATGGCATAAAATGCAGCTAATAAACATGCTTGATGTTATTAATTCTTAAATAAATATTAAACAGGGAAAGGTTTAAATAATGTGAGAATAAATGGTTTGAACGTATGGTGACCACATTGATCGTGTCACCGGTGCGAGTGTTTTTGAAGGTATACATATCACTCCGTTGTGAGGTATGATAGTTGCATATTTGACCTTACTTTTATACGCCGAACAAGTTTCTTTAAAGATGTATTCTTCGCACATTTTCGCACATGTTGCGTAACACAGTGAATTCAGAATCTAATTAGAGCTAAAGAGCATTGTAAGAAAATAGTTATTTGTATCGAAAATGTGAGAAACTTTGATTGCGAAGGAAACCATCTGGAATGTGTTGTAAAATCAATTACTGCTGTATGTACTTATTTGAGAGGTCACCAGAGATTGCCGACGTTTTAATTCAAATAAACATGATATACAGTGAGATCCTGAAAGTACGAACATTTAAATAACTCGAAGTAAGCCCATTGACAATGTTCACGACAGGTGTTGGCATTGGGCGGGATGGGATGAAGCGGAGGGCTCTTACAGTAGCTTCCTGCTTTGCTTCCGTCCTGCTTTGGGCAATCACCTGCCTTTAACTATATCAAAATTTTTCAACGTGTTGTTCGAATTATCGAGGTTTTACTGTGTTACTTTAAATAATCTTCGTGTGTTTTATTGTTGCTAAATTGACTTTTGTAGATGTTAAGAGGGCCGCATGGAGGATTTTTTTTACCAACTGCATTCCCTCTTTAAATAAAGTCTTTATTATTATTATTATTTAATTGTCAGACGCTCTCTGAGCAAAATGCAATGATTATTTTATTCCGGACAAAATTCGGGCTACGGGCGTCTCAGTTTCTGCTTTTAGACATACCTCCTCAAAATCGATGGATCGGAACAGATTATTTAGGTATATGTCGTTCCCCGCCCCTTTAAGAGCTTCTTAAATGAAATTATCAAGCGACAAAAAAGAAAATATAACTCTACTGTTTATCAATTAATATTTGCTTCCTTACTTGATTCTTTTAAAAAACGCCTTTCCTCAGCGATGGAATAAGTTATAAATATAAATGATACATTTGCGGTGTTTATCATTGTTATAATACATGTACCACACGTATATAGCGCCCTTTTCACACAGGATATGTGCGTTCAAAAGCGCTTTACGTGGATGAAATCACTCACCGGAACGAAATGTACGATTATCTATCCAAGCATTGAAAGATATACAAAAGATATACAATATCTATATAATCACTAGCCGGAAGCAACCGCATGATTGTCTATCCGTTCAATGAAAGATATACAAAAGATATTCAATATATGTGAAATCACTTACCGGAAGGAACCGCATGATTGTCAATCCAGTCAATGAAAGATATACAAAAGATATACAATACATATAAAATCACTAACCAGAAGGAACCGCATGGTTGTCTATCCGGTCAATGAAAAATATGCAGCATATCGTTTCCTAAACTGTCCTAGACTAAGTACTAAATGTTGAAGAAGTGCGATTCCAGACACATTTTGAAACATGTCAGTGACCTTGCATCCCTAATGCCTGACGGTTGAGCATTCAGAAGATCTGGAGATGCATGCATGAAACTTCTCTTGCCGTATTTACCATACGACCTTTTGACACAACCAACGACAAGGATCTACTTGCTGACCTTAAATCTCTGCGCGGTCTGCGCAAGTCAAGCATATCGACAATGCACTTAGGAGTGTCAGAATTTTGAATTCAATCCGATGTTGAACTGGAAGCCAGTGAAGTTCCTTCAAAACCGGCGTGATATGATTATATCGAGGAGTTCTGGTTATGAAGCGGGCTGCTGTGTTTTGCACTTTTGATAATGTCCATGCAGCAGTGAATTACAGTAGTATATTCTTGATGTAACAAGAGAGTTCACCAAAGTCTTGGTAGCATCAGGTGAGAGGTACTTTCTCATATGACCTATTTGTCGGAGCTGTGCGTAACTAGACCTACACTCGGAATTGACATGTGATGTCATATCCATTTGTGAATCAAGACATGCACTGAGATTCTTTATACACAGAGATGGTTTAATTTTAGAGGGTCCTACTTGCACATTAATCTCTGCAGGTACTTCTGTGTTTTTGTATGAAACAGGATGACCTCAGTTTTGTCAGTATTGAGTTTCAGCATGTTCTGTTGCATCCAAGAGACTATTTCTTTGAGACAGTTCTCAACTCGCGATAAAACTTATTGTTGACAGGAAATGCCCTTTGGCTTAAAGGATGGGTATAACTGTGAGTCATCAGCATAGAAATGGTGGTTAAGCCCATGGTTTTTGCAGATTGAGCCAACAGGTTTTGTGTACATAGTGTAGTGTTTGGGTCCTAGGACCGATCCCTGTGCCACGCTATATTTCATGTTACATGTAACTGGAGTGGACAATTCCCTATCTACTGACACTATTTGATAGCGGTCATTTAGATAGAAGGTTATCCACTCAAGGGGTTTCCCAATGATTCTGAAGTCTTTTTCCAGGCGTTTTAGCAACGTTTCATAATCGATAGTGTCAGAATTGTAATTTCGTTTTTATCTAGGGATTGAAGGATGTCGTTTTCAACTTTCAGGAGAGCAGTCTCTGTTGAATGATCTTTTCGGTATTCCGACTGATAGTGCTCATGTAGTTCATTTGAGGTCAAGTGGAACCCAATACGTTTGTCGACCACTTTTGCTAACACTTTGGAGACAAATTGCAGATTCGATACAGGCCTATAATTCTTAAGCTCATTAGAATCGAAATCCGTTTTCTTCAAAAGAGGTCTGACATGTGACATCTTGAAACTTTTTGGAACGTAGGCAGTGTTTAAAAATAAGTTTACAATTTTGTCAGAATCGGTAGAGGTTCACCAAGGCATGCCTTTAACAGCCATGTAGGTATTGGATTCAGTTCACAAGACTTGCAAGGGGATGTCTTAATAATATGTTCTACTTCTACTGTAGCTGTAACAAATCTATCTAACGCGTTCGTTGCACGCTGCATTTCAGTGGTAACTAGCGCACTGGATACGGTGTCTGGTGCAATATCTGCCCGTAATTTGTCCACTTTGACAACAAAAAAGTCAATGTAGTCTCGTGCGAGCTGTTTTAAGGACAATGTCTTAGGCAATTTGATGTCACTAATTGAACCTAGCAGGTGCTTAGTGAATTTGAACAGGCTCTTTGAGTCTGCCTGGCATGATTCTTCTTTCTCTGGGTAGTAAGCATCCTTTGACTTTGTCAACAGCTTGTTTACTTTGGCACACTGTTTTCTGTACCGCTAATGGTCTATTGTGAGTCTGGACTTTTTCCAATGTTTTTCCAACTTGCGCCGTACATGTTTAGCATCGTTCAATTCGTGGGTATATCACGGGCATGAATGTCTGAGCGTTATTGTTTTTGGAACACAATGGTGCATGTTTATCGGCAAGTGTCGCTAGTGTTTGTGTATATGTTTTAAGCAGCTCGTCAACATCTGCCATTTGCAATCTTGCTTTGATGGATTCTAAGTTGAGGAGATCTCTTTTAAATGAGTCGACATTAAATGTCCCAAGTTTTCGAAATAAAACAGTTTTTCTCACTGTTGGAAGTTTAGCCGCCTTTGCTTCGAAAGTGACAGAAAATTGATCGCGCGAACTTTTACCGGTACTGTCAGATAGTCCTGGGTCAGTGACTTCAATATTGGACACACAATCATTACCGTTTCTCGTCATAACACCATCATCAAGGGTACGTCCACCAATGTGAATGACTTTATCCACCAGTGTGAACGACTTTATCCACATGCCGTTGCAATCCAAATGAGTCTAGTGTACTAACAAAATTTGCTGTGTTCCTGTCATTTGGATTGTCAAGATGGATGTTTAAGTTCCCCACAATGATGACTGGTATGTCATGGGTGGCAAATTTGGATAAGAAAAGTTGTCATTCAATATCAAGAAAATCTCCGGTTTTAGACAATTTCCCCGCAATGGTGGTTGTCTGTTAACGACTGCTAGGCGCAGAGTGAAATCCCGGATACTTAAGGTGCAGTCCATGTACTCAACATTTGAGAAATCATTATCTCTTGTTGATGTATGGAGGCGAAGTCCTGTTGAAGCCTGATGTATGACTGCCACCCCGCAATCACGGTTGCCGTGGTAGCGAGGGACATGTTCAATTTTGTAATTGGTTGGAACCAGTTCACTTAAGCACGATTTGTCTTCAGACTACCGAGCCAGGTTTCTGTAACGGCTACCACATCTAAGTCATTTGAAACAATACAGTCGAAAGAGCCTTGTTTTTGACTGATCTAGGGTTTATATTGCATACTTTTACTAAAAGTCTGAACTCTGACTGGCGTCGGGGTTTCACGTTTTACAAGTACAAGATTTTCGTTTCCTCGGAAAAGGGCACTGCTGAGAATTTACCAGTGTTTTGGTGAGGTTTTGAAACAAAATCATCGCGGACTCAGTAGCGTAATGGGCTACCTTGCTGCCCGTTGTGTAGTAAAATTGCTTTTTGAATGTTCCGGTGTGGATTCGAATCCACATGTAAACAATATAATTCATATATTTTTATTTATTTTTATTTATATAATTATGTTGGTTTATTTTCTGTTATTCCGTAAACACATGCATATTTACAGAAAATTAAAACAAAATTATATGGTTTTAGAACCATAATGCCATAGTAACGGCTACTAACCCAGAGACATGTCTGTATATAATGTCTCTGACTAGCCTAATAAACCTACTACCGGAGGTAATCTAAAAGGAGAATCTGGCTAACTTGGAGGAGTTTGCTAGATATCGTAACCAATGTTTGGATAAGCGTTCCGTGTGACTTAGATCTTCATGGGGAAGCAAGATGAATAAAATGTATTGTTGTTTATATGTGATTTATCAATATGTATTTAAGTTTATTTATGATACACATGCTTTAGCTTCATGTCAATTAAATTATGTTCAATCATAAATATTTTAGTCTGTATTTATTTGTAACTCGAAATGGCCTATGATTGGTAAATAAAATATATTCTATATTCTATTCAATTCTATTCTAATAAACCTATTCTAATAAACCTACGTTTATCCGCATACGTCACAAGAGAATACGACTAGATAAATTCCAATACACATAATTCTTTTTTTTAAAGAATTACTTAACCATTCGCTTGCTATTCACATCAATATACCTACCTTTAAATAGTGAAGACCCATATGAGACAGCTCCTACAGGAGCTGTCTCATCAGGGTCTGCACTATTAACAAGTTGATTGTGCAACCAGTGCATTCCCCAGCAGTGTAGCACTTGTACACAGTGACGATACATGTAAATATACAACAGGACATGGGTAAAGAAGGAAAAATGTATTTTAAAATTCAGCAAGAGAAGGGTTAAATGACCCAGAAGTGAACGCCTAGAGGGCCGACGCCGTATATCAGACAACTTCATATTATTTAAAAGCATTTCATATCTCCTAGGCTGTGACGCTTGATAGACACCGTCTTCGTCCCATTTACGACCCGGTGCCAAACAATTCAAACGGCGCCTGTATATAGCAACTGTTTGATAAGAATTACTGTAGACCTCTCTTTGGCTTCTTTTGAAAGGAAGCCAGCTTGTTTCCCCTTTTTCTTGGATCAGTCATTGATGTGAACAATAATTAAGTGTGAAATTGTTATTCTGAAATCAATTCGTGTTCCGGTGGAACTTTACCGAACAGGTTTGTTGATTTACGTAACCATCGACGAAGTTTTCCGTCATTTAAAATGTCGGCGGTTTTCTAAAATTAAGCACTATTCAGTTATCGTTAATATGTTACTGAAAATATATACAGTAAAACCCCTCTAAACCGGACTTTCAATTTAGTATAAATGTCGGTATTGTTGACAGGTGGCAGCTTAATGCAGTAAAATCCCTAAAAAACGGATGTTAAATTTAGTATACATATTGGTATTGGAGACAGGTGGCAGCTTAATGCCGGGTGTAAATCATGCAGAGAGCTCCTCTAGGAGCTTTCTGCACGACTTTCACCATGCATTAACCCTTCGCTTGCTATTCACGTCAATATACCTACCTGAAAATAGTGAAGACCCAGATGAGACAGTTCCTGCAGGAGCTGTCTCATCAGGGTCTGCACTGTTCACAAGCTGATTGTGAAACCAGTGCACTCCACAGCAGTGATTGTACAGCGAAATACTTGTACACAGTGAAGATATATGTAATTATAAAACAGGGCATGTGTAAAGAAGGAGAAATGTATTTTAAAATTCAGCAAGCGAAGGGTTAAGCAGCCATCTGCATAAAAGTACCTAAAGTCTGTTCTACTAGAATTCCACTTTAGAGGGGTTTACTGTACTCTTATACACTAGATAAGACCTATATTGTAGGTCCGTTCGCTTTTCCGGAATTAGACGAATATTCCCGACTGTCATAATATCGGTCAGAATAGATTAGTACGTGACAGGTCTCAATTTCAAATATGTTTGCTTTGGACAAGTCTCTTTAGAACAACTCCACCTTATCGGTTGCGATGACATACATGTAATATCTCAGAGCTGTTTTAGACAATTTTTGTCAGTAAAGGAGGTTAATAATTAGAAATCTTTATCCTGTACTGTATATACGCTTGCTTTTGACGTATTGCAGTTCAGACTGCTCATATTGAGGTGTCTGATCTGGGTCTGTTCTGTATGCTTATATGTTACAGATTATCAACTTTTTGTCACAGAATGCAATTCTTTATTTCATATATTAGCACAAGAATAATATTGATTTGTACAGCAAGTTCCCTCTTAACCGGAATTCTAGTAGAGAAGAATTAAGATACTTTTATATAGGTTGCTGGTTAATGCAGGTTGAAAGTCATGCAGAAAGCTCCGGTTTAGATGGGGTTTTGCCGTATTCAAAATGGCCCAGGTCTGGCACAAATATTAATGACAGAAGGGTCAACATTTCTAAGGGTCTATTTCAGTTTATTTGCTATTTGTTGCAACACGACCTCGCTCATCAGCATACATACAACTTTATTTAAACACTTTCCCTAATGAGTATTCTTGTCACGGAAAGCAATTCACCGTCGAAGTCGCCAGAAATCAACCCATAGTATACGTGCTGCAATGGGCTGTAATGGGCGAATCTAGGTGTAACTCAGCAAAGAATTGGATTCAAATGAGATTCCGACTGACTTAGGGACGGAGAAAAAGAGGGAAAACGGAGGGAGCGAGGGAGGGAGGGAGGGAGGGAGGGAGAGAGAGAGAGAGAGAGAGTATTGGAAAACAACAAGGAGTTTACGAGAGAACGTGGAAAGGGACAAAGACACAGAGCTGACCTTTTTTATAAAATAGAAGAAGTAAAAACACTTTCAATCAACATCCCATTTATTTTACAGTATATTCTTTTTACATATTTTGAACTTGCATGCATATGTAGCGATCATTTACATATAATGATAAACATTAGCGTGTTAACCCTTTCCCTCATAGATACGACGCCCCTTTAACGACTTTGCAAACTGAGCAGACCCAGATCAGACATCTCCTGCTCTGTTTGCCTATAAAGGAATATCTAGATATGATTCTACATTTTCTTTAATGACCAAAAGTTTATCTGTGTCCACATACGTTGTACCATCATGATATATACATGTATAAACCATCATAATAATGTAATATATATTTTTCGTATGTAACAAAAAAAAAATCTTAAAAAAGCTGATTTATATATTCATAGTGACAATATTTCGAACGCGAATATTAACTATTATGTGTCACATTCACGAAGTAAGTGAAGTGACGCATCGGCTTGTGAATCCACTCTTTGTCCGTTACTTTTTCATCTGTAACAATTGTCCTCTGCTTCAGTTCTTAAATTAATTTCTCTCTCATTTCTGTGCACTGCCATGGTCAAAGTGTCAAACAGTCTGGATCCTGATGAGACACCACATAACACGACGTCTCATCTGGATCCAAACTAGTTGTAGAGGTAATCACGTTAGCGAGCAAAGTTAGGGACGCAAAGAAACAATGGTTTAAATCTTCCGCCGTTATTGTCGCATCTATAATTATCTATTCAAACAGTTTAGATCAAGATCAGACATCGAGTAATTCGGCGTCTCGTCAGAATCCAAACTATTTGTTACTGTGTTAAATGTGTTTTTGTAAGAGATGTAAGGAAATTAAACGAACGAGAACTGTAGCAGACGATAACTTTTTGCAGACGACAATATATGGCAACGAAAGATCTAAGTACAATAACAATTAACCCTTTCGGTGCCAGCAATGTCGTCTGCTGGGCACAGTTTCGTTTATTTTTAGTGTAAGTGTGTGCATTTCTTCCATTTTCTTTATAAAACAGTAAACAGTGTGTCAAACAGTTTGGATCCTAATGAGACGCCGAGTTACTCGGCGTCTCATCTGGATCCAAACTGTTTGCATGTGGTCCCATAAACCCGTCATTGTGGCACGGAAGTGGTTAAATCTTTTCATGCAAACAAGGATGTCGGCTAATTTTCTGGGGCAATAAACGACTGAAATAATCGTACGTTCTGACATACGACGATCGCAACTTCCAGTTGTAACTTCCAGTTGTAACTTCCAGCTGTTACAGGAACAGTTGTTGTAACTTCCAGTTGTAACTTCCAGTTGTACCTTCCAGTTGTACCTTCCAGTTGTAACTTCCATGTGTACCTTCCACTTGTACCTTCCAGTTGTAACTTCCAGTTGTAACTTCAAGTTGTAACTTCCAGTTGTAACTCCCAGTTGTAACTTCCAGTTGTAACCTCCAGTTGTACTTCCAGTTGTAACTTCCAGTTGTACTTCTAGTTGTGACTTCAAGTTGTAACGTCAAGTTGTAACTCCCAGTTGTAACTTCCAGTTGTAACTCCCAGTTGTAACTTCCAGTTGTAACCTCCAGTTGTACTTCCAGTTGTAACATCCAGTTGTACTTCCAGTTGTAACTTCCAGTTGTACTTCCAGTTGTAACTTCCAGTTGTAACGTCAAGTTGTAACTCCCAGTTGTGACTTCTAGTTGCGTTCATCGTATTCTAGAACGTACGATTATTTCAGTCGTACGAAGATAATCTAAATTGCCACATGCTATGTGAATAGTAACGGCCGGCGTAACTTAGGATTTACGACTAAATTGGTCGCACAATCTTTCATGAAATAAAACCATGATCTCGAGTAATGTTCATGCCCTTTCGTTTCTTCATCTTTATATTCTTTTTTAAAAAAGAGCACAATTTGTAACCTGAATCATGATGTTTGTCTACGAATTAACTTAACCCATTCTCTCCTATTGACGCCTTTTTGAGCCTCTGTAAAACTCATTTTTTGAAACAATTGTGATAAATTATTTCAAAACTACACAATTCTAAATTTCCCCTTTTCTACAATTAATGTTTTGGTAGATTATCTCAAAGAGGTTGGGTCTAAAAATAGTCTAGGAAGGCATGGGTATCATTATCCCCTATCCGGGACCTGACTCGCATACACAGCTTGGATCCAGATGAGACGTCGTGGAACTTTTATCAGGACCCAAGCTGTTTGGCACTTGACCAATAGTTTCTCAAAAGCTTGACCAAAACGTAAGGAGACAAAAGAGCACATGGTCCATATGTCGGCAGACATTTTGTATTCTTCTTCACAGGGTTAATGGCAACATAAAGAAAATATATAGTAATACCTCTCTATAACGGAGACTAAATTGTGTTAATTGGTTTGGTGTTTAGGGCAGGTGGCTGCTTTAAGCAAGGTGAGAGTAAAACTGAACGCTCCTATAAGAGCGTTCTGTTTTACTCTCACCTTGCATTAAGCAACCACATGCCTTCAACACAAAGTACTTGATGTAATTTAGTGACCGTTATACAGAGGATTTACTTATATGATCTTTGTGAGAACCGTCAAACTATATAACTCATTTTTTCCGCTGTGAAAAAAAATGTTGCATGCTCATTTTAGACCTGTTGCAATTTTGACTACTTCCGATTCAATCAAGTTTTCAGAAACTATTGACTGAATGTCAAACAGCTAAGAACGTGATGTGATGTCGAATTCCATGACGTCTCATCTTGATCTTCTCTGTTTGCAAATGGTTCTAATTTTAAGCATGCCAGTCTTATATATATATATCGCTGAGAACAGTTAAGTCAGGTCCTGGGGTTATAAACTTCAGAGTTTGAATCTGAGTTCATTCTCAAGTATCTGATTGGTCAAATAGGCTACATGAGAATGAATTCAGACTAAGGCATTTTGACAACCTCGGAACTTGAAGCGGATTTTCCTCGATTTATTTTCTTTGACGCAATCAGAGTGTAAAACAGTTTGGATCCTTATGAAACGCCTACCTTCTCATCTGAATTGCGAAGCAGTTATAAAAGTAATTACATATCTACCCGTGCTGAAAGGACAAAATCTATATACAATTATACAAACATGTATGTACATATATAATTGCGAATAGCAGCAATTGTGCTGAACAGCAGCACAATTAAAATGCATTTACAAACAACATGGGCCCAGATCAGCTGTCGAATCTAACCTAAGGCCCTCTTTTCATGATATAAATCACTTTATGGCCAATCAATACATTACTGACTGTCACACACTCCATCTTTCTAACATAGGCGAGCATATGGGTACATGTATACACTTTATGCTGCCACAATGTATGAATACTGTTTGGTGTTGAGATCACAGGTGGCAGTATCAAACATACTTACAGCGGGCGGTACTAAATATACTTTATAAATGATACAGCAAGACTTCTCTTAACCTGAATCTTAATAGAGAACAAATTTATGTTTTTGTAGGCATGTTGTCGCTTAATACAGGGTGAAAGTCATGCAGAAAGCTCCCATAGGAGCTTTCTGCATGACTTTCAATCTGCTTTAAGCAGCCACCTGTCCAAGAGACCGACATTGATATTAATTTTATTGTCAATTTCAGATGGGCTAACTGTACATAGAATAACCCCTCATGAAGCGACCGCTTGGACACTAGACTAGAGAGCCTAGACCTTTTAATTTCCATATGATATACATTGAACTCGTCGAAATCGGATTTGTCATTTTTCATCTATTTGTCATTTTGAAGGGGTATAGTAAACAAAGAATATATTGTTATAAAACCATTGGCACCCATGGACTCAGCAAACAACCTTGACTCTGATCAGAGGGCTCCTGGTCTGCGTCAAGATTGTCTACCTATGTCCCATTCATGTGGTCGTGGGAAGAAGAGGTTTAACCCTTTCCTTTATATAAACACCTTTTCACGCGTTTGCAAACAGAGAGGACCAGGATTAAACGGCCCTGGTAGGAGCCGTCTGATTAGGGTCTGTCCTGTTTGCTTATGAAATTACAATAGATCAGACTGTACACACTATTCCAGTACAGTGCTCCCTCTCTACAACGGCCCTCTCAATAACGATTCCCTCCTTACAACAACGCATGTCACTGTTTCCGAAACAACAAGGCTCCAGAAACAACTTTTTTCCATCGTATTTTCTTAATGCCTCCATCAAACCCTATGTTGTGACCACCCTTTAGAATCGTCACTTTGTGACGATTCTAAAGAGTGGTCACAAAATAGGGTTTGATGGAGGCATAACGGTTTTAGTTCTCGAAATACACCTTATCTGGGGATCTGCAAACAAGTTAATTATGTTTGATTTCCCTCCCTATAACAACTCCCTCTGAACAACACATACAATCTTCGTATCCCAAAGGGTGTCGTTGTAGAGAGGGAGCACTGTATCTAAACATCCTGTATAAATATTCCATAATAAAATATCACATAATAAAAATTAATGATGCAATTATTTTTACATGAATATTGAACACGGAAAGGCTAAACAAACAGGTTGTTGCATATTGTTGTTGTCTTCATGAATGAAATGTGTCATCTGTCTTTGAGACTCAGACTTTTGCCTCTTTTAGTTGGCGACTCTAGATATGTTTTAACATTGCCTTCATATAAATGTGTTTTCACGCATTTACAAACAGAGTAGACCCAGATAAGACAGTCCTATGGGAGCCGTCTGATCAGGGTCTGCTCTGTTTGCTAATGGAATTTGAAAGATCTGTTTCTTTATTTTCTAAATGACTAAACTTTTCCTATTTCCGTATTTCGTTATAACTATTTTTTTATGAATATTCAGTAGGTATTGACCTTTGAAATAAACACAGACTAGGGAAATGGTTCAATGTATTTACATCTGGATAATCATTCTGAATTCTACTGAATTGAAAAATCATTATTGGCCTAGTTTTGAAAATGCGTCCGATTCATTAGACACACGTGTCATTTCTATTGATTTTCACTAATACTTTGAATGCATACGTACAATCTGGCAAACAAATGAGGAATGTACTAAAAGCCGACATTTCAGACCTGAATACAGCCCGAATAATGACAATATACCGAAACATATCCCTAATCAGTCCAATGGTCCTGAGTATGTATAAGAATGAAAATAAGACTAGGCTTCAAAACGGAACTACGTGTAATGGGGTTCAAAAGGATAACGTGAGGATAGGGGTCGTATAAAAAGTCATATCCATTGCATATATTTAGCGCAAACTTAAACAAAAGGTTTTAAGAATGGTTTAAAGAGAAACTCCAAAGTTACAACAATAAGTATGTATTGTACACTGTGATAATGCATGCATGAACATGTATTAGCTTGATGCACGTATTTATAATGTCATATGTGACTAAGAAACGTTTTGGCCCTGGCAGGAACAGTAGACTCGGATCTTTATAATTCTATAAGTAGACAAAGCAGACCCTGATCAGGCGGGCCCTACAGGAGCAGTCTGATCTGGGGCATCTCTATTTGCAAAGGCATGGAGAGAAAAAAGTTTAATGATTTTTATTTCAATCTCGGCTAGTATTTAAGTTAAATGATGTATAGCTTTGATTGGAGGGAGAAGTATGCCATTGCGCTATATCGGTGAAACAGAAGAATTTTGCAAAATCTTCCAATATTGACGTTCTTTCAGCTATGCATGGTCTGGTGTGATTTCACCCATGTGCATACTTGAAACAAATAGTTCGATACCGCTACCTGTGGGTTTGATGCGATTGCTTCAATACAAACTAAAGACACATTTAATTTCGACTGTATCCTCTAAAGTCTAAAAGAAAATAGAAAAGTAACTTAACGACACCACTGGAACTTGTTCAGAGGTGAAAATGTCAGCTTGTCAATTTCATAACAGTTTTCCAGCGGTTGACAGTATAACTTGAGCAACACAAACGTTCGTTTTGGTTTATTGTTATAGAACTAGTTTATTCTTTCTCACGTTGTCCTCACTAACCCTATTAATGTTGGAGAATACTGTATTGGTATTTGCAAATAGTTTAGACCCAGATCAGAGAGCTCCTAGAGAAGCCCTCTGATCTGGATCTGCACTGTGTGTCATAAGTAAATTCAATACTTTCTTACTGAATGGAATCTGTCTTAACAGTGATATACCATCTCTCTTTGAATATCCAGCATTAAAAGGACCAAACATCATTCTACACAAAAACGTCATCATTTTTATCATCCATGCTGTCTGCCCTGATGTAATCTCCTTTACGGGTCTTTGACGGTGTCAGAGGGACGACGGCGTGGTGTGCATCGGATGCTGTGGAATGAATGCTCGTGGTCTGACTTAGAATCCTGTTCCGGCTGAAAACGGAGCTGGAGCATGATGCGGTCCTGTTCACGCTGTTCTTACGAGAAGAGATCGAACCAGAGAAGGTACGGACGCGTGCCAGGCCACGATAAAACACCCCGCATGTAACAAACTTTAAGAAAGCGTTGCGGAAGTCATGCATCATTGAACAATAGATCCAAAAGTTTGCGTGAAAGCTTATCAGGAGAACGATTTCGTAGATAGCAATAATTGTGTGATTTGTCTCTGTGTCAGCATGGAGACCAGTACGCAACTGTATGGAGACAGCCAGAATCAGTTTGTAGATGCCGTTTGGCAATTCTGGGATGAGGAAAACTAGTACAACAAGCGTTGTTGTGATTGTGATTATCCTGTCTCTCGTTGAGCGCTTGTGGGTGGATCTAAGAGACATTGACGACACTCGTTTGTTTGCCTTTTGCAGTTCTATTAGCGTTTTTATCGTCAGTGCAACCAGAATCAAACATGGCAAAAAGTGTTGTAGAACAACAGTGCACCACAGAAAAAGGCACGTTCCCTGGCAATTGTTTTCTGACGCCCATGCGCAATTCATGTTATCCTCCTTAACTTTATCATCAAGCACGTGATACAGGTGCATTAGACACGCAAAGACATACATGACGACGATAGAAACAAACGTCTTTCCGACGGTGCATATTCTTCCAGATATAAATGGATGACAGACGCACATGTAACGCTGAATTCCAAGAACTACCGTCTGCCAGATGGATACCGTATGGAAAACGGGAGACAGGAAGAATCTTGTGATCATATAAAAATTACACCAGTTGCGACTGAGGATGTCATTCTGCATGTAGTACACATAGATAGAGTTGGGAAACAGAACGAGGCCCGTCATGGTATCGGAGAACGCAATACTGACGAACAGGATGTTGGTAGCGCGTCCACGATTCTTTTTTGTCATGAAAAACACGACGACAAAGATGTTGGCCAGTGTCGTGATCAGTGCAAGGGTTGGTCTGACAATCCCTAGAACGTAGATCTCAAAATTGTAAGCACTCAAATAATATTCATTGTCCTCATAATACTCGTAGTAGTAGTCATCATACGTTTGGTTTCCCACAGAGGTGTTGGTCAGACCAGTTGGCGTTATTCCGTCCATGACGTGCATTGTTGAAAGTGTGGAGTTTTTGGACCCTGGAGAACCAAGTGTACTTCCATCATCAATGCCAAAATCTTTCGTCGATATATCCATTTCAGTCGAATCGTTAGAATACATTTTCCTCTTCTTTTTTTTTTTAAATCTTACGCGAAGCACCTAATACCAGCCAAGTTATATATGATAATAAAGTCAGTAACACATTGCCCACGAAATACCCATTAACACACAATTATTTAGAATTGTAGAAGCATCTACATGGACAATTAGTTAATAAAAGGCGATAAGTCCAATTTCACTTCTCAGCCATTTAGTCTCATACTGGACAGATGTGTTGTATGTCTGAGTCCCAACGATCTGAACCAGCAAATGACTGTACAAACACGGAGCAGCGACCTTTAGCAAGCTACAGTAATGTTGCTTACAAATTATGAAGCACGCCTACATAACTTTTTGTCCCTTTTCTCGTCTCCAAAACTTTTTTATAGAGTATGACCCAATTGAAAACTGTCAAGACACTGGGTTATTCGGCGTTAAGTCTGTAACTAACTGTTTTGATATATATTAGCACTAACTCGGCCACGGCACTTTAATTACTGAGGTTTCAAAATGGAACGGTCCATTATTATGTACTGATGATGTCCATTCAGTCTGAAAGTGTATATTTTGCGAGAGGCTTTTGGAGGACGTACAATGCAAAACTCTAATCAGAGGGCATCTCTACGAGCTCTCTGATCTGGGTCTATGCTGTTTGCAAATGTCAGTTTGCTCGTGTCCGACACTTAAAAGTTTAACATTCGAATGCTTAAATGGTCATCTGCTATTAAAACGCGATCTGCTTAAAATACAATCTATAACAGTTTTTACTTTTATTAAGATTCATTCAAACACTTGGAAGTGTTTATTACCGAATATCAAACAACTTGGATTCTGGTGATATGTCGAGTTACTCGCCGTCTAATCTGGATCCAAGGTATTTGCAAAATGAAAATCAAGTCTCTGTTTTCAGGATAAGGGTTGAACTTGAAGGTCCGCATTATACTAAAGAGTAACCCGCACTTAGTATTCTAACTGTGTAGTTCCGGTTTCTACTTAAGTATTTAAGCCAGGAATACAAAGAACATGTTTACTCACCCCTTTTTAAAAATATCTTCCGCGTTTTGACTGTTTGCTAAAGCTCATTTTCACAATTTAAAGATTGGGTTACTAGGGAGATGAGTAGTTATTTCTTTTGTCGTTAACATTTATTATAATTTGGGGGGAAAACGTCACAATTGTCATGATTGAATCTGAAAATATTTGTAAACAGTTTAAATCCAGATGAGTCGCCATGCCAGATGGAAGCAACGCACATAACAACTGTCTATAACGTTGAACGTGCAAACATAGTTAAAAAAAAGTACCTAGTTATAGTCTACTTTCAGTCCGAATGACCGCTCAGCCGACTGTACATTTACTCCCCTGGTCATTGAGTCATTGGCCTACAATATTGAGCACTGCTAACATATGGCGCAATCATGCAGCCGCAGTACCGGCGAGTGACCCTCACAGGTACCCATTTTAACCCCTGGGTGGAGAGGATGTGCGGGTGAGAGACGCAGAAAAGCGTCTCTGAAATTTCCGGGAGGGGCCGGGATTTGAACCCCGGACCTCCGGACTGATAGTCAAGCGAGTTACCACTAGACCACCGCCACCTGCACCTACATAGTAGATCAAGGTCAGCTCTGTTTGCCAATGGAAGTTGATAGATGTGTTTCTTTCATTCTAAAGTGGCTACATATTTCATTATAACTATTGTTGCCAAATATTCAGTAGGTATTGAAATTTGAAATAAACATAGAACAGGGAAAGGGTTAAGGACTTATATAAATCTCATTCTACAGATTTTGCCATGGCTAAACTGGCCCGTGTTCACATAACACTAAAGCAGTCGGTTACTTAGTATTGATGATATCACTCTTCGTACATAAATATTAATAGAATAGAATAGAATATTTTATTTTGACATAAACTGCATGATACAGTTTCTAGTCATACAAATACACAGAATAAAATCACTAGTATCGATGAAATAAAGGGAGCTTTTTGCACTTCTTGTGTTCTGCATTAAGCGATCACCTGTTGGTACTAGTTTAAAATTGGCAATATGGTTCCTTTCATATTTAAACTCGATAAAACGGCAGCCTCGTTATACCTGCACAATGTCTGGAAACAAACACCTCCGTTCTAATGAGGGTTCGTTGTATATAATTAACCCTTTCTCTCATAGATACGTGTTTTCCCACATTGGCATACAGAAAAGACACAGATGAGACAGCTTCTGCAGGAGCTGTCTCATCTGAGTCTGCCCTGTCTGCTTATAGAATAAGATAGATCAGTTTCTAAGTTTCTGAAATGGTTGAAATACTCCACTGTGTATTTTATATTATAACAATTGTGTCCATGAATGTTCAATAGGTATTTTGAATCCTGAATAAATACTGAACAGGGAAAGTGTTAAACACTAACGGGTCATGCCACTCTGACCAATCAGCATTCAAAAAGTTAAAAAGAACTTATTGGCTCTGAAGTAGTTTTGGTTTGCTATAGGCCTCCTTCACTAAATTCATTAGATCCGTGTTCAGTCCCCCTTCAACTTGTTTATTTCTTTCGCCGCCATCAGCTCCCTCTATCGACACCATAGGTAAATCTTTAATAAGCGTTACGAACCGTTTGCATCCAGACGAAACGCCGAGTAACTCGACATCTCCTCAGAAACGAAACAGTTTGAGACTGGTTTTAATGTTGTAAAAATAAAAGTTAAAGAACACGCAACTTTCAAACCCGAAGCAGACGACAATCTAAACAGATACATTTATTTTGCGCCGAAAAGGTATGTCAACGATTATCGTCTGCTTCAATTTTTCAAAATTGCGTTTTCTTCAATTTATTTTCAAAAATAGAATCAGTGTCTAAGTGATTTAATCCCGAGGAGAAGCCAAGTTACTCGGCGCCTTCCCAGGGTTCAAACTATTTGCATAGGTTATTACGGAGTCACCCATGGCCTCGGGTGGGGCTAAATGCATTAGTTCCGTGTTCTAACCTCACCCATGACCTCGAATGGGGCTAAATGCATTAGTTCCGTGTTCTAACCTCACCCATGACCTCGAATGGGGCTAAATGCATTAGTTCCGTGTTCTAACCTCACCCATGACCTCGAATGGGGCTAAATGCATTAGTTCCGTGTTCTAACCTCACCCATGACCTCGGGTGGGGCTAAATGCATTAGTTCCGTGTTCTAACCTCACCCATGACCTCGGGTGGGGCTAAATGCATTAGTTCCGTGTTCTAACCTCACCCATGACCTCGGGTGGGGCTAAATGCATTAGTTCCGTGTTCTAACCTCACCCATGACCTCGAATGGGGCTAAATGCATTAGTTCCGTGTCCTAACCTACATGTAGCAAGCACAATTAAATGTCATACCATTTTTCACACAAAGAAATTTTCTTCTGCAAATATTTGCTTGAATGATTAAGATTTAATTTTCTTAACCCCTTCAGTACTATAAAGCCGGGTCATCATTTGCAAACGGTTTGGATCCAGATGAGACACCGAATAACTCGGCGAGTGACTAAGCGTTTCATCAGGATCCAAACTATTTGACACTCCGTTTATAAAGAATTGCTAAGCAGCAACGCTAAAACTTGATGCAGACGAAAATATGTTAATCAGACGACAATGTCGGCACTGAAATGGTTAACCATTTTCACCATAAATGCGCTTTTCTATGCCTTTGCAAACAGAGTAGACCCAGATCCGTCTGATAAGGATCTGCTCTGTTTGTTTATGACAGAATACAGATATGATGCTACTGTTTCTGTCACGGCCAAACATTCGTGTGTGTATGTGTCACTATCAAATTTAATCTACCGGGGTTATCAATATTCATGATGTAATTATTTCTTACATGAATATTTATGGAGTAAAGGGTTAAAATAACTCAAACAATAAGGGAGAACTCTTATAAGACTTAAAGCTGCTCGGTGTTTTTATCTGGATCCAAACTGTCTGGATTAAAAAGCGTGTCGATTTATAAGCCACATGTATTAATATCTCCGGTCAGTTCACCATTACAATTACAGTAGAACCCCGCTAATGCGACCACTTAATGCGACCACTTAAACTAACATGGCTGTTTTCATAAGCAGGTGGTTGCTTAATGCAGGACGAAAGTTATGCAGAAATCTCCTATATGAGCTTTCTGCATAACTTTCGGCCTGCATTAAGGAACCACCTGCCCTTGCCACTGTGAATTATGCCCCTTTTTGGTGGTCGCATTAGTGGGGATTTACTGTATATGTCTACAGAGGAATATATCGCCGATATTATTCGACCGCGTTTTCGACAGAATTAGTGTGCGTTTAGTTCGGTGTCAATTGTAACCTTTCGGCGGTATTCCGATTGGTTATCCAAGGTATTCCGAATGGTCCTGTATGTGTTCGCGATATCGTAATGATATTTTGTTTTGTTTTTGTTTTGTAGAAAAAGAAATTATGGGTAGTGATGTAAACCGCTATTAATGACTTGCGGTAGAAGTTGCGCACAAGGATATTGATCCTAACAATATTATTTCCATGGTTACATGTATTACCTATTTTGTTTTAAAAAAACGTGTTATAAAAAAAATAACATTTATCGCTTTGAATTTCGGGACACTCATGCTTTGCTAGTATAAAATAGATAGTTATAGATATAAATTCAAATTGGCAATCGTCAACAACGCCATTTTTTATTTTTTTTTATTGAAAATATGCCAATATGGCAGAGACTATCACTTCCTATGTACAACGTTTCGTAGGGACTATAGTAGAGCGATCACGATCACTAATAGAGACTATCACCTCCTATGTACAACTACAGTAGAGTGATCACATGCTAATAGAGACTATCACCTCCTATGTACAACAACAGTAGAACGATCACATAATAATAGAGACTATCACCTCCTATGTACAACAACAGTAGAGCGATCACATAATGATAGAGACTATCACCTCCTATGTACAACGTTTCGTAGGGACTATAGTAGAGCGATCACGATCACTAATAGAGACTATCACCTCCTATGTACAACTACAGTAGAGTGATCACATGCTAATAGAGACTATCACCTCCTATGTACAACAACAGTAGAGCGATCACATAATGATAGAGACTATCACCTCCTATGTACAACAACAGTAGAGCGATCACATAATAATAGAGACTATCACCTCCTATGTACAACTACAGTAGAGCGATCACATAATGATAGAGACTATCACCTCCTATGTACAACTACAGTAGAGCGAACACATAATAATAGAGACTATCACCTCCTATGTACAACTACAATAGAGCGATCACATAATAACAGAGACTATCACCTCCTATGTACAACTACAGTAGAACGATCACATAATAACAGAGACTATCACCTCCTATGTACAACAACAGTAGGGCGATCACATACTAATAGACACTATCACCTCCTATGTACAACTACAGTAGAACGATCACATAATAACAGAGACTATCACCTCCTATGTACAACAACAGTAGAGCGATCTCATAATAACAGAGACTATCACCTCCTATGTACAACAACAGTAGAGCGATCACATACTAATAGACACTATCACCTCCTATGTACAACTACAGTAGAGTGATCACATACTAATAGAGACTATCACCTCCTATGTACAACAACAGTAGAGCGATCTCATACTAATAGAGACTATCACCTCCTATGTACAACTACAATAGAGCGATCACATACTAATAGAGACTATCACCTCCTATGTACAACTACAATAGAGCGATCACATACTAATAGAGACTATCACCTCCTATGTACAACTACAATAGAGCGATCACATACTAATAGAGACTATCACTTCCTATGTACAACAACAGTAGAGCGATCACATACTAATAGAGACTATCACCTCCTATGTACAACTACAATAGAGCGATCACATAATAACAGAGACTATCACCTCCTATGTACAACAACAGTAGGGCGATCACATAATAACAGAGACTATCACCTCCTATGTACAACAACAGTAGAGCGATCACATACTAATAGACACTATCACCTCCTATGTACAACTACAGTAGAGTGATCACATACTAATAGAGACTATCACCTCCTATGTACAACAACAGTAGAGCGATCTCATACTAATAGAGACTATCACCTCCTATGTACAACTACAATAGAGCGATCACATACTAATAGAGACTATCACCTCCTATGTACAACTACAATAGAGCGATCACATACTAATAGAGACTATCACCTCCTATGTACAACTACAATAGAGCGATCACATACTAATAGAGACTATCACTTCCTATGTACAACAACAGTAGAGCGATCACATACTAATAGAGACTATCACCTCCTATGTACAACTACAATAGAGCGATCACATACTAATAGAGAATATCACTTCCTATGTACAACAACAGTAGAGCGATCACATAATTATAGAGACTATCACCTCCTATGTACAACAACAGTAGAGCGATCACATACTAATAGAGACTATCACTTCCTATGTACAACAACAGTAGAGCGATCACATAATGATAGAGACTATCACTTCTTATGTACAACTACAGTAGAGCGATCACATACTAATAGAGACTATCACTTCCTATGTACAACTACAGTAGAACGATCACATACTAATAGAGACTATCACCTCCTATGTACAACTACAGTAGAGCGATCACATAATAATAGACACTATCACCTCCTATGTACAACTACAGTAGAGCGATCACATAATAACAGAGACTATCACCTCCTATGTACAACAACAGTAGGGCGATCACATAATAACAGAGACTATCACCTCCTATGTACAACAACAGTAGAGCGATCACATACTAATAGAGACTATCACCTCCTATGTACAACTACAGTAGAGCGATCACATACTAATAGAGACTATCACCTCCTATGTACAACTACAGTAGAGCGATCACATACTAATAGAGACTATCACTTCCTATGTACAACTACAGTAGAGCGATCACATACTAATAGAGACTATCACCTCCTATGTACAACTACAGTAGAGCGATCACATACTAATAGAGACTATCGCTTCCTATGTACAACTGCAGTAGAGCGATCACATACTGAAAAAGACTATCACTTCTTATGTACAACTAGAGTAGAGCGATTAAATAATGATAGAGACTATCACTTCTTATGTACAACGTTTCTTAGGGACCACAGTAGAGTGATCACATCATTTATTAACATACGATACTATAAAAACAGGCGGTTGCTTAATGCAGGACTCCTGTAGGAGCTTTCTTATCCTGCATTAAGCGGCCACCTGCCTTAAATTCCAGAATTAGACTTCTTTTTAGTGGTCGTATTAGGGAGACCTCACTATATTACTTATAGTATATTGAATTGAATTGAATTGAATATATTACTTTAACATGGATACTGAACCTTTCTGGATGTTTTTGCATTACTTTTGTTGAACGGTTTAAGACAGAAATACGTTTTGCGTTACTTTTGTCGTACGGTATACAGACACGTTATTGCATTTACTTTTAACGTACGGTTTACAGACACACATTTTGTGCATTTACTTTTATCGTATGGTTTACAGACACTCGTTCTTTTGCATTTATTTTTATCGTACGGTTTACCGACACACCCCTTTCAATTCTATTTCTTTTGTTTAGTCACACTAGAGGGGTTCCATTGTACCAGTTAGGGTCTTTAAAAGCAGATGACTGGTCGGCGACACTTGTCATACATTAACCTAGTTCAAACACTCAAACGTTTCCTCCATAAATATTCATGAAGAATGGGGTTAACTAATTGGATCAGGCAAGGTCCTTTATTGTAAACTCTTACAACACGGTTGATAAATTTAGAATAATCGTTGCATAGAGTTTTACTCCAGATGAGACGCCGAAAGTTCGGCATCCATGCTGGTAGACACCAAGACACTGCTGTCTGAAAATAAACGAAAAATCAATGAAAAATCTATAAATGAAAAATAAATGAAAAATAAATGAAGAAATACTTTAAGGTTTTAAGCAGAGAAGAGTTTTAATGACCAAAAATGTTACGCACTGCGGAGTAGCCCTTATCCTGCGAACAGCGACCTGGCTCGTATTTGCAAACAGTTTGAATCCAGACGAGACGCCGAGTCACTCGGCACTCGGCGTCTCATCAGGACCAAGCTGTGTGACACTTGGTCATTAGTTTATCAATAGTTGGATATACAGTGAAACCCCTCTAAACCGGACGTTAATTGTGGTATAAATATCGGTTTTGGAGACAGGTGGCAGCTTAATGCAGGGTGAAAGTCATGCAGAAAGCTATAGGAGCTTTCTGCATGACTTTTACCCTGCATTAAGCAGTCACCTGCCTAAAAGTAGCTAAATTCTTCTCTTCTAGAATTCCGATTTAGAGGGGGTTTACTGTAATCGGAGCCATGAAAATGGTTCAAGGTTCATTGAGCAGATATTATTTTATTACATTGGAATAAGAGTTAAAATGGAAACCAAAGCGAGAGAAGCATGAACACGAGCCGTTTCAGATTTCTGGCCGTTTATTATTACCAAAGGTCCGTGAATTAGTCTTTTGTTTTTCTCGCTCTTAACAAACGAATAATAAATTCACACTACACTCATTGTTTGGATCTTGATCAGTGGTAGAACATACCATTTTGTAATATTTGTTTTTAGTTTTACGTACAACGATTTATTTCTGTAAACACCCGTTTCATTGAATAAAGGGAGGAGCGAATTGATATAACGGGTAGTTTTAAAAGATTTAACCCTTACTGTGCGGGACACGAGACACTAATGTCCTTTGCAAACAGTGTAGACCCAGATGAGAGGTCTCTTACAGGAGTCTTCTCATCAGGATCTGCAGTTTGTCATGTTACACGTTTCTTTAATAAAGTCCCTGAACATTTATCATAAACTTGACCTGTTTGCATTTTGGAATTGTCCATTTGAAAAGTCAGCGTAGTATGGGTTAACTACAAGTTAAGGGATAACACAGATCACTCACACAGGAATTCGTATTGTTTTTTCGAAGGGTAAGTCTTGTTTGTTGATTTGTTGACGTCAGGTTGCTACCAGTGGAAATCTGTCGTTAAAGACAAGAAGACGGGGTTACAGGGTGACGTTGACGTCATATGCCGCTGTTAGATGTCAACTGTGGTGGCCAAACCCCCACCACTGGTCCCGCCTAAAGCTGCCGCATCTGGGCTTACTCGGAAATCCTCTAATGTCCATGTAGGTGAGTCCTCCTTTTGTTTATTTACTTTCTCTGTAGACGCCATTGTTTTATAATTGTCAAAATGAGTTTTGGTGTTTTAATAATTAACCTCATGAATATTCATGTACTATATGATTACAAAGGCATATAGCAAAAGAAGTTTTAAGGCAAAACAATTACAAATCAGATCTATATTAGTTCATAAGCACACCTATATAGCCTCTATCTGTATAACATCTACCTGTATAGCATTTATTTGTTTATCATCTACCTGTATAACATTTATCCTTATAGCATCTACCTGTATAACCTCTGCCTGTATAACATCTATCTATATATCATCTATATGTATACCCCTTACACGCATAACCTCCCATTGTATAACATTTATCTGTATAACCTCTCCCTGTATAACATTTATCTGTATAACCTCTACCTGTATAACATCTATCTGTATAACCTCTACCTGTATCTATCTGTATAACCTCTACCTGTATAACATCTATCTGTATAACCTCTCCCTGTATAACATCTATCTGTATAACCTCTACCTGTATAACATCTATATGTATATCATATACCTGTATACCCTCTACACGCATAACCTCTCCCTGTATAACATCTACCTGTATTATATCTACCTGTATAACCCCTGCCTATGTATAACTTACCTTTATAACCTCTACCTGTATAACCTCCACCTGTATAACTCTACCTGTATATAATCTACCTGTATAAGCTGTACCTGTATAACACCTGCCTGTGTATAATGTACATATATAACCTCTAACTGTATAACATATATTCTATAGTTTCTATCTCTATAACCTCTACTTGTATATCCTCTATCTGCATATCATCTACTTCTATAGCCTCTACCTATATAACCGCTACATGTATGGCATCTACGTGTATATCATCTCTACCTGTATAAACTCTACCTGTATAACTTCTACATGTATAACCACTACCTGTATATCATCTACCTGTACTAACCTTTACCTGTATAACCTCTGTCTGTGTATAATTTACCTGTATAACATCTACTTGTATAACATGCTTATGTATAGCTTCATCTGTATAACCTTTATTCGTATATCATCTACCTGTATATCATCTTCCTATATAACCTCTACCTATATAACCTCTATCTGTATAACATCTATGTGTATCTCATCTCTACCTAAATAATATCTACCTATATAACTTCTACATGTAAAACCACTACCTGCGTATCATCTACCTGTGATAACATATACCTGTATAACTTCTACCTGTATAACCTCTGCCTGTATAACATTTATCTGTATAGCCTATACCTGTATAACCACTACCTGCATATTATCTGCCTGTATACCATCTAACTAAATAATCTCTACCTGTATGACACCTATCTGTATACCATCTAACTAAATAATCTCTACCTGTATAACATCTACCATAACATCTACCTGTACACGTTCTACCTGTATAACTTCTATCGGCATAACATCTGCATGTATAACACATGCCTGTATAACATTTACCTGTATAGCATCTACCTGTTTAACATATACTGGTATAACGTCTACCTGTATATCATCTACATGTATAACCTCTACTTGAATGACCTCTACCTGTTTAACATCTACCTGTATATCATCTGCATAAACTCTACTTGAATAATCTCTACCTGTTTAACATCTACCTGTATATCATCTACATGTATAACCTCTATCTTTTTAACATCTACCTGTATATCCTTTACCTGAATAACATATTACTATATAGCCTCTACCTGTATAACATCTACATGTATAACATATATCGTATATACTCTACCTGTATAACGTCGTCGTGTATAAACTCTACTTGTATATCCTCTACCTATATAACCTATATCGGCATAGCATCTACCTGTATAGCCTTTATTTGTATAACATCTACCTGTATAAGATCTATCGTATATACTCTACCTGTATAACCTTTATATGTATAATTCTCCTGGTATAGCCTCTACCTTCAAATCATCTACTTGTATAACCTGTACCTGTATATCCTCTACCTGTATAGCTTCTACCTATATAAACTCTACCTGTATAGTATCTACATGTATAACTTCTACCTGTATAGCTACTACTACTACTACTACTACTACTTCCTATACTACTACTACTACTACTACTACTGCTACTGCTACTGCTGCTGCTGCTGCTGCTGCTGCTACTGCTACTACTACTACTGCTACTGCTACTGCTACTGCTACTGCTACTGCTACTGCTAATGCTAATGCTAATGCTACTGCTACTGCTACTGCTACTGCTACTGCTACTGCTACTGCTACTGCTACTACTACTACTACTACTACTACTACTACTACTACTACTTCCTATACAACTACTACTACTACTACAACTACTACTACTACTACTACTACTACTACTACTACTACTACTACTACTACTACTACTACTACTACTACTACTACTACTACTTCCTATACAACTACTACTACTAGATAAGCTACTAAAACTGATTCAGTTATCAAAATGAAGCTTAACTGGCTGACATAACTTTGCAAACAGTGGAGGTAGGACATTTGGTGTGCGAGTATTTACAGTAAGAGTATAGTAGTTAATACAGTCTTGCACCCAATCCTCGACACATGCTGTGGAAGTTGGTGCCAATGTTGTACAGTAAAACATCTAAACAATAATTCAAGTAGAGAAGAAGTTAGACATTTTAGGCAGATGGCTGCTTCATGCAGGGTGAAAGTGCTGGAGGAGCTTTCTGTATGACTTTTGCCTTGCAATAAGCTGCCACCTGTCTCCAAGATAGATATTTATATTAAATTTAAAGTCCGGTTTAGTGGGGTTTTACTGAAAATGTATATACTGTTTTAGATATATCTGTCGAAAAGAATAAGGACAAACAGGGCAGAACTATCTTTGGACGACACATCATCCGCCTGTCTGGATCCCTCGCACAGAGAGCTGTCATAGTTAGTGAGAGACAAATCCGAATATTTCTGCCTAACTCTGCAGGTGTTTGCAACTTAAATTTGATTTACGACACTGACGGCCAACCAACAGTTCCAAGCGATAAAAGAAACGGGGTTTACAATTTACTGACAGAGCAACGTCCTGATCTTGTACATGTGAAACCCGTCCCAGATGCAAAGACTTCTGAAATAATCGAAGAAATCAAAGCGGGGAGATTTGATTTGATTGCAAAAGCAAACGACAGCAATTCTTTGGGAATATTACAAGATAATATTTCGATTTCCGATGTTCAACAGATTGCGAAGGAAGACCTTCAGCTTATACGTATATGGGATAATGGTGATTATTATGCGTATAATCAATCCAGTGGAAAATTAAACAAACTTGAAGAAACAAAACATCGACGGATATTTGACGGGGATATCAGTAAATATCGCGTACTCCCAGGCGACGAGTCGTGGAACTACACTTCGAACGAAACCGCCAACTTCTATCGTAGATACCTGATTCAGGATGAAATAGATAAACACTTTGCCAAGCCATTACACCCCCCACCCGTTCACAAATACGAGTACAGTCGTCGATCTTTGCCGGAAATCCGCAAACTCCGAACGCTTCCTCGCAGACCAAACAGCTTCCTGTCCGACTTCACATTTAAAGGGACATCACCACTAAAGGTTTGCACATCATAAACTTAAAACAAATGTATTTTCTATTTTGAAAAAAATTGGTTGTTTAAGATATTCAAGTGTTAAACTCTTTTCCCCATAGGACGCCTTTTTACATATTTGCAATCAGTGAAGACCCAAATCAGATAGCTCCTCTAATAGTTATATGAACAAGGTCTGCTTTGTTTACGTATGAGGTATAATAGATAGGACTATATTTCTACCAATTCCAGTGCATAGTCATGCCATTATAACATTAGCCCTTTCACCGCATAAATGCGCCAGGACAAATAGCGCAGTCCCAGATCAGACGCCGCCTTTTTAAGGCGGCGTCTGATCAGGGACTTCACTATTTGTCTCAATCTCTGTTTCTATATATGTGCTTTATTCCTTTGAAATTTGCATTTCTTTTATATTACTGAATGATTTAACAAACTTGGATTGCAGATGACAATTAGAAAGTTGGCGCCTAAATGGTCAATCTAATAAATATTCATGATGTAATGATTTCCTACATAAACATTTGTGAGGGAAAGGCTTGATTGTCTGTTATCTGAGTTTTTGTTTTTGTTGCACGGTTGATTATGTTGACTAGAGGTACTACTGTCTGTTTGATGTTTTAGTAAACATTGTTTTGTTTCTTTAAATTCTTTTATTTTACGTGAAACTGTTCTTTTTTTCCGTTATCCGTCTGTCTGTCATAAAATAAGACAATCAAGCTTTACATCTGTGTTAATGCTATCTTTAACCCTTTTCTGCATGCATATTCATTAGGTCATAATTAGCAATTAGATTAATTGTTATACACATGTAATAGCATGTGGACATATGATGTTTTGACTATGACAGAAAGTGCAGAATCATATCTGTATATATATCAAACAAACAGAGCAGACCCTCGTCATAGGGGTCCTATAGGAGCCATCTGGTCTGGGTCTACTCTGTTTGCAAAGGTGTATAAAGGTGTATTTATGGAGTAAAGGGTTAAATCCTTTGATTATTTTCGAGTACATTACGTGAATAGTTTCTAACTGTCTAGACCAAACTCCTGTCTGATCTTTGTTTTATGTCTGTCTAATTGATTTTATATATCGTCTATCTGTATACAAATATACCTGTCTGTCTCTAATAATATTATATGCATGTTTTGTCTTTCTATCAATTTGTGAATCTGCCTTCAGCATTGTCTTATCTTGTACATGTCTTTTCAGTAATTTGATACTTTTTAACTTCTTGTTTAGTACTTGCTTTCATTATTTCTGCGTTTTCAGCCATTACAGCGGAGTTACTCCGAGAGAGGGCCCCATAACACCCAGTTAACCCGCGATAATCTGCTCAGGCACGAGGCTGAGCAGCGATTCGGCCCCCGTGCGCCATTCTTAGACAACTTCTTCCTACCCGATCACTTGGACATGGAGCAGCGGAAAGGATTCGATGCTGATGACGCTCTTACGGTGAGTAACATTTCAATTTGTGTTGTAGACAAGAACAGTTACAGCTCGGACATTCGATAAATATGCCAAAATTTGTCACTTCATGAATACTCATTAAATTAATTTTATAATGTAAAAAAAATCAAGGAAAACTGTAGGAGCAGATCTGTATAATTCCACAAACAAACAGAGCTGACCCTCCAATAGAAACCGTCAGATCTTGGTCTACTCAGTTTGCAAATGCCTGAAAAAGCCTTTATTTTTAGAAAAGGCATCTATATCGGATAAATGGTTAAAATAGTGGGAATTATGAAAACAGGTTACATATATAATCTGGGTCCATGCTTATAAAACGTTTAGTTGAGTCGGAGTTCGTTCTCAAGTTTTTGATTGGTCAGATTTGAGCCTTTGGCCAAAGGCTCAAATCTGACCAATCAAAAGCTTGAGAACTCAAATCTGACCAATCAAAAGCTTGAGAACGAAACTCAGACTCAACTAAAAGCTTTATAAGCATGGACCCATGTTTATCTGGTTTAACCTTTGAATGACGAAATATCGAAAAAGATTAATTTTGCAGGAACTATCGTTTCATGAATATTTATTGACCGTTTTTTATAGTGGTGTCTAAACAATGGCACTGGTGGTCATCACAGAAACTTAACAATCAGTTACATACATGTAGTTTTACATATCTCCAAAAGTAAACAGAACAGACCCTGGTTAGACGACTCCTACAGGCCCTGTCTGATCTGGGTCTACGGTGTATTATGGAGTAAAGGACTAAGTTAACACATTCCCTCCTAGTGACGCATTTTTGCGTCTCTGTAAAAGTTACAATTTAAAACCATTGTGATAAATAGAGCATTTGCTCTGCAGGGGCAAATGCTCTATTTATCACAATGATTTCAAAACTACACAATTCTAAAATTCTCCTTTTCTATGGTTAATGCTCCTTTTCGGTTGATTAATAGAAAGAGGTTGGGTCTAAAATAGTCTAGGAGGGAATGAGTTAATCTATACAAAGATACATAATTATAAAAGACTGAGGAACAACGTTTACTGAAACAAGGCATAACAACATTATACTTTTACCCAAAACACATGCTATTTACGAACGTGGAGAAAAATATCAGGCACAGACCAGACAGCTTCTTTAGGAGATGTTTTACCAGGGTCTGCTTTGCTTGTTTACATATGGTAAGATCTCTATTGCCATGGCAATATATTTTCTTATTCTATACTTTATATTTTTGATGACAAATTGAAAATTCATGGAGTAAAAGATTATTTTATTATTATTATTAATATTGAACTGTCTCAAGGAGCTAGTGTCTTGGATGCACCAGAACATGCTGAAGCGCAATACTGACAAAACTGAGGTCATACTGTTTCATACTAAAACACAGAAGTACCTGAAGAGATTCATGTGCAAGTAGGACCCTCTGAAATCAAGTCATCTCTATGTATAAAGAATCTCGACGTATGGCTCGGTTCACAAATGGATATGAAATCACACATCAATTCCGTGTGTAGGTCTAGTTATGCACAGCTCCGACGAATAGGTCATATAAGAAAGTACCTCTCGCCTGCTGCTACCAAAACTTTGGTGAACTCTCTGGTTTCATCAGATATAGACTACTGCAACTCATTGCTGCATGGAATTCCAAACAAAACACTGCGGAAGCTTCAAAGAGTGCAAAACACAGCAGCCCGCATCATAACAAGGACTTCTTGATATATAATCATATGACGCCGGTTTTGAAGGAACTTCACTGGCTTCCGGTTCAGCATCGGATTGAATTAAAAATTCTGACACTTACGTATAAGACCATGCACGATGAATCTGCCAAGTACATTGTCGACATGCTTGACGTGTACAGGCCCCGCAGAGAATTAAGATCAGCAAGTAGTTCTTTGTCGTTGGTTGTACCAAAAAGTCGTAAGGTAAAATACGGTGAGAGAAGTTTCATGCATGCAGCAATCTCAAACTCTGGAATGCTCTTCCATCAGGCATTAGAGATGCAAGCTCAATGGCATGTTTCAAAAAATCTCGGAAAACGCATTTCTTCAACATATATTATAAGGGCAGTTTAGAAAACGTAGCTGCTAATTGTCGGTTATCACAAATGCTGCATTGGCCACAGAGTGTTGATCCTGCCACTTCCTTATGACTGTGGACTTTTAAACCCCTTTTTATACGCCCACCTAATAAAGGTGGTCGTATATTGTCGTGGCCCTGTCCGTCCGTCCGTTCGTTCGTTCGTTCGTTCGTTCGTTCGTCCGTCAACATTTTGTTTGTCCGCTGTTTCCTGGGAAAACTATTTGACAGATATTAATGAAACTTCACACAAATGTTAAATGCATGAAGATCTGAAGCTGAGTTGATTCTGAGGTTCATTTGATTTTTCATTTCAGAGTTATGGCCCTTGTCCTTAAAAAATATGCAAATAGTTTGTCCGCTGTTTTTTTGGGAAAACTATTTGAGAAATATTAATAAAACTTCACACAAATGTTTAATTCATCAAGATCTGAAGCTGAGTCTATTCTGAGGTTCATTTGATTTGTCGTTTCGGAGTTATGGCCCTTTTACTTAAAAAAATAATGCAAATACATGCAAATAGTTTGTCCGCTGTTTTCTGGGAAAATTATTTGACAGATATTAATGAAACTTCACACAAATGTTTAATGCATCAAGATCTGAAGCTGAGTTGATTCTGAGGTTCATTTGATTTGTCGTTTCGGAGTTATGGCCCTTGTCCTTAAAAATATGCAAATAGTTAGTCCGCTGTTTTCTGGGCAAACTATTTGAGAGATATTATTGAAACTTCACACAAATGTTTAATGCATCAAGGTCTGAAGCTCAATCGATTCTGAGGCTCATTTGATTTGTCGTTTCGGAGTTATGGCCCTTTTACTTGAAAAATAATGCAAATACATGCAAATAGTTTGTCCGCTGTTTTCTGGGAAAACTATTTGACAGATATTAATGAAACTTCACACAAATGTTTAATGCATCAAGATCTGAAGCTGAGTTGATTCTGAGGTTCATTTGATTTTTCATTTCAGAGTTATGGCCCTTGTCCTTGAAAAATATGCAAATAGTTTGTCCGCTGTTTTCTGGGAAAACTATTTGACAGATACTTTTGAAACTTCATACACATGTTTAATGCATCTAGACCTAAAGCTAAGTCGAGTCTGAGGATCATTTGATTAAATGTTTCGGAGTTATGGCCCTTGTACTTAAAAAAATAATGCAAATCTATGCAAATATGAGGATGGCCATAACTTTTTCATTTGAAATGATATTTGCATCAATTTTTTTATATGGTTAAACCTTAATGTGAATTTTCACATGTATTGGGGGGGGGGGGGGGTTGATATGTCATTTTATTCGACAGTTATGGTCCTTGAACTTTGTGTGTTCGTTGCTTTGTTAGTCGGTAAATTTTTAGTTTGTCTGTTGATATAAATGAAACTTAACACAAATGTTTTAAGCAACAAAATTTGAAGCTGAGTTTATTTTGAGGTTCATTCAGTTTGTCTTTGTAGAGTTATGGCCGTTGCACTTTACAAAAATCTGCAAAAATGAGGATTAGCTGTAACTTTTTTATTTAATAAGATATTCACTTCATTTTTAAAAAAAATAGTATCACCTTAATATGGAAATCAAGATCTGAAGTACAGATTAGAAAATGTCAACACTTATAAGGCATGTTGAATTGGAGAAAGTTTGCAAGTGGGCGTATTATGTACCGTATGCGGTACTCTTGTTCATATTATAATGCTCCACAAATGTAGAAAAATAGGTAAATGAATAACAAAAACCTCATCCATATTTTCATGGACTTCTAGTGAATCCCCTTGCTGTTGAACGTGTGGGTGTTGTGTCAGCGGGATTCTGCTGTCCAGATGGGGTGGTGTCCGAGGGAGTGCTGTTGTCAAACGGGGCATCCCTATATGCTTGGTACCTCTGGTAACTCCAGTTCCAATGCCGGAGGGAGCACCGTAGTGGAACAGGGCATCCCTCTACGGTATAATTCCGCGCTGGTACATTGGGAGTCTTGCTGGCATGACTTGCTACCCTGACCATAACCAGTTCCAGGGATTCCTGTTAAGCTAACCCAGTTTCTTTAGTTTTGCTTACCATTGAACTTGGTCGTAATATATGGGTAACGGGCAGATTAAGCCTGTACGGTCTTATGCAGCATCGCGTGTCTCAATCAGTCTCGATTTGCCCGATGTGATTCCTTTAAGAAATGAATGACGTGCTTCCGGTGTTCATGAGGTTATGCAACGCATAGCTTTACGAGCAAAGTTAGTGAAGCCCGAAGGGCTTCACGTGAATCTTTGCTCGTAAAGCTATGCGTTGCATAACTTATGAACACCGGGAGCACGTCATTTATTTCTTATATTTATACAATGTATTCCATTGTATTTCTTATATTTAAGAAATGAATGACGTGCTTCCGGTGTTCATGAGATTATGCAACTTTCTTTTTAGAATAAGGTTATATAAGGACGTTGCAGGGCGAATGTAAATATTTGCCATTGCAGCCGGTGGGATATGTTGTAGGAACAGTATACGGGATACCTTCTTTAGCTCTACTTTGGCTAGGCTTTTTGGGTTCCCGTTATAAGACATTTTATTCTGTAATTAAATTTTGGATATACCCTATTACAACTCTATTAAAATATGACCCGCTATGTACTCCCTCATTGCCATAGCGGGTCTCATAGTGTTTGACTGGAGGGGTTGCATAGGGCGCGTATATATAACAGTTGTTTATTTGTATTGCTTTGTTTATATGCATGAACTTCAAATTGATCTGTTCTGTTACCCAATTTTCCGGTAATATTTTATGTGCAATGTTGTATGCCAAACAAATGTACAATATAGGAGCAAATGCTCTATTTATCACGATGGTTTCACAAAGTGACTTTTACAAAGTCGTCAAGAGTCGTCAATATGAGGGAAAGGGTTAAATTGCACAAAAAGTATTTGACAAAGTTAGTTGACTGGATACTACATGTATGTCCATTACAAGGAACATTTAAGCTTGGTTGGGGCCTTAGTCTAGGTGTAGAACCAAATAATATTGACCCTGTCTCATCTGGATCCAAACTGCTTTACACTCAGTCGATAATTTCTCAAACGCTGACCGAAGCGGATAAATTCAAAATGGCGCCAGATCCAATAGTGGGCTGCATATATTTTTTCACAACAGGGTACGGGTTTTAAAACGGATGTTTATTCTCTTTATGCGCATTGTGGGTCAAGATGAAATATCCTATTAAACATTTTTAATCCTTTCCCTCATATAAACGCATTTTCTCACATTTGCAAACAGGGTACACTCAGAGTCTACTCTGTTTGATTTTAGAATAATATAGATACTATTCTACAAATTCTACCAAGACCAAAATGTCCCGTCATACAAATTAATCTAATTAATACTCATTATGTAATTAATTTTTACATGAATATTCGCGGAGTAAAGAGTTAAATAGCTTGGTTTATTTTAAGGATGGCCAAGTTCCATAGTTTTATATTTTCCCGGTCTATTTCTGACCTCAAGTCAATTCCAGTCAAACTGCCTTTTGAGTGCTGACTATTCAATGTAGAATAGTCAATTGAACGTGAATGACTAAACCTTGAAAGAGAATTTAGAACGCCAAATGGTGCGGTTCCTGATCAGAGGGCTACTATCGGAGTTCTCTGATCTGGATCTACGCTGTTTGCAAATCCCTGTGCACGCGTTTCAAATATTCCAAGAATTATTACGTATAATTTTATGTAAACAGTAATATAAACGGGAAGTATACTGGAAAGTGACTAATGCTAGACAACACCCTTATCCCAGTCCCTCATATTGACGCCTTTTGGCTCCTCTTAACCCATTCCCTCATATTGATGCCTTTTGACGCCTCTGTAAGAGTCACTTTTTGAAACCATTGTGATAAATAGAGCATTTGCTTCCTTCTATGGAGAAAATGCCATTTTATAATATCACAATGGTTTCAAAATTACAAAATTTACAAAGTTAAAAATTACAAAGTTTTTCTTTTTTCTAGTAACTGCTATTTTTAGTAGATTTATTCAAAGAGGTTGTGTCTAAAAATAGCCTATGAGGTAACGGGTTTATACCAAGATAATACTGGTACTTAGCGTTAACTGAAGAGGCTGCCATTGTTTTGACGAAACTAAGAAAATAAAGAGGACATTTTTAACCCTTTAACTCGATAAATACGCCTTTCTATTCCTTTGCAAACAGAGTATACCTAGATCAGACGGCTCCTATAGGAGCTGTTAATCAGGGTGTGCTCTTTTTGCTAATGATATTATATATGTTTCTATAGTTTCTGTCACAGCCAAAAATTCCTGTGTCCATGTGCTATTATAACAAATTAATCTAATTACTATTCATGACATAATTATTTCTTACATGAATATTTATGGAGTTAATCCATTGAATGCAGGAAACTAGTGTACTGTCTTACTCTTGCTGAATTTTGAAATACATTTATCCTTTACACATGCCCTATTGCTCAATTTCATATAGCTTCACCGTATACAAGTGTTTCGCTATGCAATCACTGCTGTGGAGTGCACTGGTTGCACAATCAACTTGTAAATAGTGCAGACCCTGATGAGACAACTCCTGCAGGAGCTGTCTCATCTGGGTATTCACTATTTACAGGCAGGTATATTGACGCGAAAAGCAAGTGAAGGGTTAAAAATATTCAATTATACATTGATAATATCCTATTCAATCTTAAAGTTCGATGTACAGTAAAAACGCGGATAGATCGAACACTAAGGCAAGTATCATTATCGCCCGTTAACCCTTTCCCTGTTCTATGTTTATTACGAATTTTAATACCTACTGAATATTCATGGCCAAAATAGTTAAAATGAAATATGGAAGGTGGAACAGTGTAGACAGTTTAGAAAGTAAAGACACATATCTTTGAAATTCTATTAGCAAATAGAGTAGATCCTGATCAGACGGCTCCTCTAGGAGCCGTCTGATCTGGGTCTACTCTGTTTGCAAATGCGTGAAAATACGTTTATATGAAGGAAAGGGTTAAGACAGGGGTCAGCTTAAAGCAGGCAGAAAACCCTGCAGAAAGTGTTCATCTAGGAGTTTTCTGCATGACTTTCACTCTGCGTTCAGCAGTCACATGCTTAATTTTGCTCAATTCTTCAATACTAAAACTTCCACCTATTGAGTTTTTACTATATATTCGTTTTGTCTGCAATGTTGCAAGCAGTATGGCTCCTGTTGAGAAGCCGAGTTACTCAGCGTTTTATCTGGATCAGAAAATAACCCTTTCGCTGTCAATGCCGGATCTGTGATTACCTATGCAAACAGTTTGGATCCAGATGAGACGCCGAGTAACTCGTCGTCTAATCAGGATCCAAACTGTTTGTTGCTGTTACTATGTTTTTGAAACAAAAATGAAGAAAATAAAAAAATGAAATTTTGTAGCAGACGACAAAGCAGAAGACAGAACTTGGCAGCGAAAGGGTTAACTACCTTTTGAGACTGAATCACAGTTTGGCTCTTTCACTACCAACGTCAAATCACGTGATCACTTTTGCGAACAGTTTGGATCCTGACGCGACGCGGACGTCTCACAAGGTTCCAGCCAGCTGATACTGTTATTGTGTTAAAAAATCAACAATTAAAAATGAAGAAGACGATACATTTTTATGACGCCACCGTACGTCAGTAAAATAGTTTTCACCCATGATAAATAGTTTTGCATTATGGTTTTGTTTTCAGGAACAAAACCTGAAGTGTACTGTGTGTAAGAATTTTTACGACACTAGGGACCGAAACCCACGTATTCTTCACTGCCTACACAGCTGTTGCCATGCCTGTCTCAAGACCAGGGTTCGAGGCGAGCTCGTCCAGTGTCCCGTATGTAGCGAGGTCGAAGAGGTTCCGAATAATGAGATCAACTTACTTCCGGTAGATCATGCGCGTCAGCATCTTGTGAAGTACTTTAAGGTGAGTGAACAATAATAGAAAGGAACAATAAAATTTGTATAATACGATCACTTAACCCATTCCCTCATAGGCTATTTTTAGATACAACCTCTTTGAATATAAATCTACCGAAAAGGAGCATTATCTAGAGAAAAGGAAAACTTTAGAATTTTGTAGTTTGAAACCATTGAAATAAATAGAGCATTTGCTCCTATAGGAGCAAACGCTCTATTTATCGCAATGGTTTCACAAAGTGACTTTTGCAGAGTCGTCAAAAGTCGTCAATATGATGGAATGGGTTAAAACTGACAAATGATTTAACATCAGTGTAATATAATAGTATTAATCAGGCACCTGTTTATTAAGACGCCTCTGATATTCATTAAGTCAGAGCTACAGACGAAGGTGCGTACTGGAATCGTGGAGTAATTTAAAGAAACTGTTCTTGAAAATGTTTAAATTTAGGCATCTTATCTGGACCTCTGTAAAGTGTCACTCTAGAGGAGTTCCGCTTTGCTAATATAGTTAATCGATCTGAGTTGTTAATTCAACATCAATGGATGCTATTTCAGTCAATCTTTTCTACATGTATTCATATGCATACAAAAGTCAATTGGATAAATCTACATGCACCTGTGAGTTACTTTGTTCGGAAATCAAGAACAGGCGCATGATACATTCAGCCCTTTACTCCGTCGATATTCATGTAAGAAAACTACTATCATGTATAATAATTATGATATGAAAATAAATGTTATGGTAACTATGTACATGTATATACAGACTTTGTTTTTGCTCTGGTAATAATTAACACAGTATCCCCTAGTGACACATTTTTACGCATCTATAAAAGTCACTTTATGAAACCATTGTGATAAATAGAGCATTTGCTCCTACAGGAGCAAATGCTCTATTTATCACAGTTGTTTCAAACTACAAATTATATTTTTTTCCTTTTCTATACTTAATGCTCCTTTATGGTAGATTCATTCAAAGAGGTTGGGTTCAAATAGCATAGGAGAGAATGAGTTACGCATACAGAGCTGACTACATGAGCAGTCTGATCTCGGTCTTCTCTGTTTGCAAGAATGTTTAATGGCGTATCTTTGAATTAATGATTTAATAATTCCCCGTCTTTATCCTTTACCTCATACACACGCTGTTCACGCATTTGCAAACAGAATCGATTCAGATCAGATGGCTCTCTCAAGGACTGTCCGATCAACGCCTGTTTTATTTGCTAATGACATGTACATGTATATAGAGTCTGCCATTGCAAAATGTCCCCAATTTCCCACCTTAATGCCAAGCGCCAGGCAGATAGGCAATCGGTAAGCATTATTAGACTACACACGTAGCTGGCCATGTCATCACGAGTCCCTGACGGGGATCGAACCTTTACACCCCCGGTCTTGGAGTGGCTAATCACGATCTGGCTGGCATTTGAGAAAAACTTAGACTCAAATGAGACGCGGAGTAACTCGGCGACTCAACGGATCCAAACTGTTTATCACTCAGTCAATAACTTCTCAAAATCTTGAATGAAGAAAATGCAAATTGCACAGATAAGAGTTTAAGCAAACATACTTTTATTTCAAAACAGTACAAGAGCTAATTAAAAAAAAACAACCATTGTAAATACAGTGGAACATCGATATCTCGAACTCGGATAACTCGAACTTCCGGTTAACTCGAAGTAAATGTTGGGTCCTTCCAAAATTTACAGTACAGAATTGTTTAAAATATGTGCCACTACACATATCTAGAAACACGTGCGACAGCTCAATGCAGATCGAAAGTAATTCTGACAGCTCTTAAAGGAGCTCCCATCATTACTATAAACCTGAATTAAGCTGTGAACTTGAGACATTGTTCAGATCAGAAATCGGATGACTCGAGCCTCTATTATCTCGAAGTAATTTGCATGGTCCGTTGAAGTTCGAAACAGACTTCAAGAATAAATCAAGCGCAATATTTACTCATAACCTAAGGAAACTGCTTTGACTCTATCACACGCAGGTTCGAAACCGCGCCCAGGAGATTGGGTGTGACAGTTGTGACCCAAGAAACAGGGCAACCAACAGGTGTAAAGAATGCGACGAGTTTATGTGTGGGGTTTGTACCGAGGCCCACAAGAGAACGAAGATAACCAAGTCTCATGCACTCGTTCCGGTGGACAATCTGAAGAGGTTAGTCATTATACATGGACGGCGGTACAGTAAACATTTCCTATCATGAATATTCATATGCTAATTAATGACTTCATAAATATTAATTAGCTAAAAGCATAAATCATGGTATATGAACATGGTACATTTGGTTATGGTATAATGTGTATAATCAGATATATATATCAGTCCATATGCAAACAGAATATACCCGCATCTGGGTCTACTCCGTTTGCATAAGATCTCAACGGTGTCTTTATGAGATTACGAAGATACGTCTAGCACACGGGCAATGACGACTTTTACCACCTAGGATCAAATCGGCCGCAAACTCACCATTTACTTGATGAACAGTCATGTACGAACTAATGCCATGATGAAAGTTAGTTAGATAATCGATCCCTTCATCAGGTCATCACTTGGTATTTTTGTTTCTAAAGCCATTAAAATTGTCTAAGAAATGGTTGCATAATCCCTATTCCGCTATGTGCAACCTCACTCGCATCCAGATGAGACACCGAGGAATTCTACGTCTGATCAGGATCCAAGCTGTTTGACACCCGGTAACTATTTTGTTACCCATTCCCTCATATTGACGCCTTTTTACACATTCTGAAATCATTGTGATAGATAGAGCTGCCTGTCATTATTGACAACGGTTTTCACAACGTGATAAGGGCTACTATGGCAGTTAACTGCTTAGGCCTTTCCCTGTTCAATGTTCATGTAAGACATTATGATATCACTAATGTTTATCACCTGAAGTTTAATAATGTAAATTTGCCAAAGAAATGTTTTGCTTTGACAAAAACTGTAGAATCAGTTCTATATCAAATCAAAAGCATCCAGAGCAGACTTTGATCAGAACTCGCCTACAGGGTCTACTGTTTGCAATAGTAAAACAAAAAGTACTTAGTTATAGTCTACTTTTAGTCCGAATGACCGCTTAGTCGACTGTACATTTACTCCCCTGGTCATTGAGTCATTAGCCTACAATATTGAGCACTGCTAACATATGGCGCAATCATGCAGCCGCAGTACCGGCGAGTGGCCCTCACAGGTACCCATTTTAACCCCTGGGTGGAGAGGATGTGCGGGTGGGAGACACAGAAAAGCGTCTCTGAAATTTCCATGAGGGACCGGGATTTGAACCCGGACCTCCGGACTAATAGTCAAGCGCGTCACCACTAGACCATCGCACGCCACGTGCAAAATAGCGTGAAAAATGCGCTTACATGACGGAAACGGTTAATACAAAGTGAAAGCCATGCAGAAAGTTCCTATGGCTGAGAAGCTTTATGCATGGCTGTCATTCTGTATTAAGGAGCTTTCTAACGAGATTCTTTCGCCACCATAGGTTAACTCATGCAGCGAGATTGGATCATGAGGGATGCAAAGAGATTGGATAATGAGGGATGCCCAGTAACTCGGCGTTACTTTGGCGTCTTCTCAGAATCCACACTGTTTGATTTTCTAAAACAAATTGGAAGAAAATAACATTTTGAAACCTGAAACAGATAATATTTTCAACAGATGAAGCTTATTTGGGTTGTAGATGGACCATGGTACGTGTTGGAGTGTTTGAGCGAATGCTATACTCTGACAGCGAAACCTGTCTATTTGTGTAAACAATCAATAATAGGATTACAGTGCTCCCTCTCTACAACGACACCCTTTGGGATACAAAGATTGTATGCGTTGTTCAGAGGGAGTTGTTATAGGGAGGGAAAATCAAATATAATTAGATTGTTTGCATATCCCCAGATAACGTGTTTTTCGAGAACTAAAATAGTTATGCCTCAATCAAACCCTATGTTGTGACTCATGTGTCACAACATAGGGTTTGATGGAGGCATTAAGAAAATACGATGGAAAAAAGTTGTTTCTGGAGCCTTGTTGTTTCGGAAACAGTGACATGCGTTGTTGTAAGGGGGGAATCGTTAATGAGAGGGTCGTTGTAGGGAGGGAGCACAGATTGCTGTTGCACGATTTTTCTAGGAATGCAGATCAAGATATGTACGTTTATACAGTAGAACATGTCTAACGTGGCCATTCATTTACTGAGTATAGGAATAAAACACGTGGTTGCATAATGCAGGGCAAAAGTAATGCAAAACACTCCTATATGAGCAATACAATATTAATGTTGACCTGCTTTAAGCTACCATCTGACTCACCGACCCACGGTTAGGTTTCATTTTGATGACCGCTTAAGACAGGTTCTGCTGTATTCCAATGTTTTATCGCATCCCTATAGAGATTCATTCTATTATTTCGCGCGTTAAGAATTATCTCTGTGTATTTATAATTCACGAATGGCTACCGAATGATTTTGCAACTTGCAGTTAATTAAACACATATCTACCAGTTAACACGTCTAAATCGGAAGCTCGAATTAGTATTGGTGCCATCTTACTACAGGGTAATAATCTTAGAGAAAGCTCCCAAAATGAGCCTTTTGCGTGTCTTTCATCATACATTAGCAACCATGTACCTTAAGAGACTTAAAGTTTACTTTATTACAAGTCCGGTTATGAGGAGTTGTGCTGTATGCTACGCACGGGTTATTGTGACATTATAGGTCAACGTTGGACGAGTTTCATCACAAGCGTACGTGCCCGATACCTGAGCACGAGGACCAGCACTTTAGCTTCTACTGTTACTCAAAGGGTTGCGACCAGCCCATCTGCTCCCTGTGCGCCGTCACTGAACACAACAAGGCAGACGGACATGACATCAGAAACATCAATGACGTGTATGTCGAGAACAAGAGACTTATTGGTAAAGACTGGCTCATGCTACTTTTAACCATTTCACTGTGCTACGTTTATTCCAAATTTCAATACCTACTGAATATTGATGGACACAATAGTTATAATGAAATATGGAAGGTGGATTATTATTGACATTGTAGGAGGTAGAAAGTAAAGAAACAGATGTATCAAATTCCATTAACAAACAGAGCAGATCCTGATATAGGAGCCGTCTAATCTAGGTATCCTTCGTTTGCAAATGCGTAAGCAGACGTTTATCTGAAGGAAAGTGTTAAGGTCTTGGTGTTGATATTTTCATATTCTGCACACTGAGCAATTGTCGTCTGCAAATAATATCGTCTGCCGCAATTCTAAAAGCAGTTTTCTACTACGTACATACTTAGATATCGCAAACTTGAATAATTCGAACTTCGGGATAAGATTTTGTTACAGGGACATCTAAAGTCCTATAGACAAACACTATGATTTAGTAGTTCTACATGCTAAATGTTAACCCATCTGTGGCTAATTGCCCATATATGGGAATACAGTAAAGTTCCGCTAATGCGACCACCTAAAAGAGGTATAATTCTGAGTGCTATATGCAGGTGGTAGCTTAATGCAGGACAAAAGTAATGCAGAAAGCTCCTAGTGGAGCTTTCTACATTACTTTTGTCCTGCATTAAGCAACCACCTGCTTATAAAGGCATTCATGTTTATTCATTAAGTGGTCGCATTAGCGGGGTTTTACTGTATAAAGTCACATAGACCAAATGTGGTTTATTTGTTACTTATTATTTACTGTATGTCCCAGAAAGTACGATTACACATTTACTATGTACAGCCTCTTTACATATTCGTTCCTGTATTTTCCGGAGAGTCTGCTAACATATTTTCATAGAATTTTCTTTCATATTTGTTATTTCTGTATTTTCCAGAAGAGCTGTTTACTTTTATTGTCCCCATTGACGATAGTCAGGGGACATTATGTTTTTCACATGTCCGTCTGTCTGTCCGTCCGTGACGCTTTTACGTGCAGTTGGTTGTCACACTTTAATTTCAAGCGTTATATGTCAGTAATTTCTTCACTTATACACATGAAACTTCACTACACAAGATACAAGATACAAATCTTTATTCGGCATAAAATAGCATAAGCATATTCATAGCCATCAATATATATGAACAAATAAATATCTACATACGTAAAGAGCAATGACATGGAAAGTTATTTTCTTCATTCAGTCAAATTTACAGAGAAGTATAGACTGATTAGAGTTATGGTAAATTAAATAAATGAATGTATTTTCTTATTTTGGGTATATGAATGATGCGGCAGAGATTGTGAACTTTTAGTTTTCTAATTTTCACTACTAATTTTGGATGCATTGTAAATAAATTTCGAGAGATTACGGATAATTCTTGGTGATTTAGATGACATCAAGTTTTTAAATTTGTGAGTATTTGGCCACCGACAGAAGTTATGAGAAAAATATTGTCGTCGTAATTCATTGAATTTCGGACATACTAAGAGGAAGTGGTATTCGTCTTCTATCATGTTCATGTTGCAATTTTTACAGATTCTTTCTGTTCTTGGTATATTTAAATGTCTGCCTTTCTCAATAGCTAAATCATGTGAAGAGAGTCTAAATTTGGTAAGGGCGATTCTGTAACTATTAATATTTATGTAGCTAAGGTAGTTTTCTATTTCGAGGGTTTCTTTGTACTTACAGTATGACATTAGTCGACTTGAATTGTTGATACTATTATGCCAGTTTTGCTTGTAAGAATCTATGAGTCGTTGTTTTATGACATTAAAATTTATCGTGATATTCTCTTGCATTATCCATACATCTGACATTCCTATTTCATCAAGAATTTGTTTTACATGTGATGCCCAATTTGTACCGCCATATGTGTTGTTATTATTTGCGTCTTGTTTTAACATATTGTATATTATCTTTACAAGTGTATTATTTTCAGATTGGATCATTTTTATCCAAAATTTTATTATTAAGATTTTTCGGCGTATCTTCATAGGATATCTACCTAGCTCTCCATACAAACCATCAAGATTAGTACTTTTTCGAACACATAATACCTTTCTCAGAAATTTACAGTGTATTAGTTCTATATTTTTACATTCGTGGTATCCGAAAATTTCGGATCCGTAATTAATTACACATTAATCACCATCTGTGCTATCATTTGGCACCCCACTCATGCTGCACACACGCCCAATGTCAAGGTCAAATGACTTGACATTTTACATGCAGTTGGTTGTCACATTAACGTGCAGTTGGTTGTCACAGTTTGTTTATTGTCTTAAATCTCACTAACCACTGTAGCTTTTGACATGGAATTGTATATACAGTAAAACCTCTCTAAACCGGAATTCTACTAGAGAAGAATTTAAATATTTTAGACAGTTGTCTGCTTAATGTAGGATGAAAGTCATGCAGAAAGCTCCTCTAGGAGCTTTCTGCATGACTTCCACCTTGCATTAAGCTGTCACCTGTCTCCAAGACCGATATTTATACTAAATTTATTGTCCGGTAAAGAGAGGTTTTACTGCACACATTAAACACCATCAATACTGTCATTACACACCCAGCCCATGCTGCTCGCAAGCCCAAGGTCAATGTCAAATAACTGCGCAGTTTTACGTGCAGCTAGGCAAGCACCTCCACGGGGGCATCGCTGTGTATTAGATACAATTTTCTAGTTTACCACTATATTTTCCAGGGAGCTGTTTACATTTTTGTTACTATATATCTTTCTAGAGAGCATATTTACATATTTATTACTATATATCCCACAGAGTCTGATTATATATTTGTTTCTATATGTTTCCAATGAGCGTGTTTACATATTATTACTATATTTCCCACAGTCTAATTATCTATTTGTTACTATATGTTTCCAATGAGCGTGTTTACATATTTTTTACTATATTTCCCACAGTCTAATTATGTATTTGTTACTATTTTATCTAGAGAGTCTGATGATCGACGTAAGACACAAGAAAAATCTGTCAGAAGAAGCGATACAAAGTATCGAAGACGAGATACAGAATCTCTACATAAAGGTTAGTATAGCCATGTCAATTCAATTCTTAGTTAAATTCTGAAAGTAGTCATGTGAAAAGGGAAAATTGCAGACTCGGGATTTATTGAGTCTGTTCATGAGCAGTTATCAAAATGTAATACTACTCGCACCCCTAGCAGCGGTTTTTATTTTATTTTTCAAAACTAATGATCCCAAAGAACCAGCTGTATAACAATACTAAGAATAAAGTACGTGGCAACTTTTTACGGCCGCCACACAAGCACTTAACCCTTCGCTTGCTATTCACGTCAATATACCTACCTGTAAATAGTGAAGACCCAGATGAGACAGCTCCTGCAGGAGCTGTCTCATCAGGGTCTGCACTATTTACAAGTTGATTGTGCAACCAGTGCACTCCACAGCAGTGATTGCACAGCGAAATACTTGTACACAGTGAAGATATATGTAGTTACATGTACACCACAGGGCATGGGTAAAGAAGGAGAAGTGTATTTTAAAAATCAGCAAGCGAAGGGTTAACAACTGCTGTTTTGATTTACATAAGTTCTGAAAGTAGGAGATCCGTGCAAAATAAGCAATGTGAAAAGAGAAATACTGCTGACTCGGTTTAATTGAGCCTGTTCATTAGTAGTTATTAAAAGTACAACACTGCCCCGCACCTTTGTAGATGATGGTTCTTGGAAATTTCAAAACTCAGCGGATCTCGCCTTTTCTAACAGAAAAGACCCTGTCTAATCAGACAGTTCGCGTCGCCCAGAATTGCGAACAGTGTACACCTAGAATAGTCTTCAGATTTTGTCATGGTAAAAAGTTCACGTCCCCATGCGTTATTATACAATAACAGCTAATCTAATAAATAATGTATTGATAATGTCATTATTTCTTACACGAATATTCATGGAGATACAGTAAAACCTCTCTTAACCGGACAATAAATTTAGTATAAATATCGGTCTTGGAGACAGGTGACAGCTTAATGCAAGGTAGAAGTCATGCAGAAAGCTCCTAGAGGAGCTTTCTGCATGACTTTCATCCTGCATTAAGCAGGCACCTGTCTAAAATATCTAAATTCTTCTCTACTAGAATTCCGGTTAAGAGAGATTTTACTGTAATTATTAGTTGTCCACTATACAGTACTGCCGCTATAGAATAGTTCTATTGTACTTTCCTACCTTCAGGAGAACAGCACGGAAGAGGACATAGACCAGACATTCCTGGCCTGTCAGAAACAGCTAGAGAAACGAAAGAATGAACTGAAGGAGAAGCTAACCGCCACATCCAAAGCCAAAAAGAAAGGCATGGAGAGCCAGCTTGACAAGCTAATCAACGAGCGTAACAGTCTTGACCACTCGTCCAAGTTTGCCAACAATGTGCTAGGATACAGGTAGGCCAATAACGAACTAATTAGGGTCATTTGCAATATGCGGTACACTGTTGTAGAATCTGTCTTAAGAGACCATCAAAAGCGGTCTAATTATGGGTCTGTAAGGCAGCTTGAAGATTAATACAGGTCAAAAGTAATGCAAAACTCCCTATAGCAGCTTTTTGCATTACTTTTGCCGTGCATTAAGCAACCACCTGCTTTTTAAAGGAACCTGTGTCCAGTTAATATAAGGTCGCTTAACACAGATTGTTCTGTACTTGTCATGTTGTTGGTGTTACATGTACAGCAAACCCATCTAAACCAGAATTTTTAAAAATAATAATTTAGGTCTTGTTTGGGTACCGGTATGTGGCCATTGGCGGATCTGCAGGGTATAGGGTTAAATGAATTTAAGACGCGTTTCGACATTATGTACGATATAATTCATTTTAACCATTTATCCGATAATCATTTATCTTCTACAGAGAAGACGCAGACCAGACAGCTCCTGTAGGAGCTATCTATTCAGGTTCTGTCCTTTTTGCTTTTGCAATTATAGTAGAACCTGTCCTTAGCTGCCATTTATTTATTGAAAACAGGAGTCTTCAAAAGCAGGTGGCTTGACTGCTTAATGCAGGGTAAATTTCATGCAGAAAACTCCTATAGGAGCTTTCTGCATTGCTGTTGACCTACATTAAGCTACCACCTGCCCTATACAGACCCATAATTCGGTCTCTTTTTGATGACATTTCGAGACAGGCAAAAATGTATCCACATCTTATTCTACCGTTTATGTCATGACAGAAAACTCCTTGGTTCATATGCCATTATGCCACATGCCAAAGCCCAATAATGAAATAACAGCTAATTTATATATATTTCAAAATTGATGAGGTAAGAATTAAACGTCATTGGTTTTCCTTAGTGACGCCACGGAATTTCTACAGATCAAAGATTCCCTGTTTGGACGTCTCGCAGAGCTGAAGGAGATGGACATAGACACACGACCCCACAACAAGGCGGACGTTAAATTCCACGGGCACAAGGTCATGGAGGCATTTCAGAAATTCACCAATAACCTCGGTGAAGTCTGGTCAACGACTGCCTTTATACCAAATACCAAGGTACGGGTTGTATTCTATCATTTTTGTAGTAAGAGCTTTGACCTGCATTAAGCTGTCACAAATGTTTCTAGATGTGTATAGTGATATATTGTAGATTAAGCATGTATAGTAAATTATTGAAAGACCGAAGTTATGCTTCGAGTTATCCCGACCTTCGGGTTATCCAACTTCGAGATATCGAACTATTTTCGAACATATAGACTTTTAAAGGTAAATAGTCAAGACCTGAAAACGTATCCTGCTAGGACCGTTTGACCAGTCTTCAATTCTTTGAAGAAATGGTCAGCTTTGTAAAACTACAGAATGGGAAGACTGAGTGTCCGAATATTTTATCGTAAGTATGGTTTACCATAATTTGTTATTTGTTGTACAACCGTCTCCAAATAAAGATGTTTGTATCTTGTTAATTCATCTTCCAGAATCAATTTTCGGTTCCTGTTTATGTTTTTCAGCGGTTAGCTGTCTATTTTCACTTTTGTTCTAGTTTTCCACCAATCAGAAACTATGTTACATTGTAATTTGCATATGACCTCATAGTATTTTCTAGTAAACCGTATTTTCATTAGTTAATCCCTTGACGGGCATACAGCCTTTTTATAATGCCTCTACACATGGCCAAACTGAATGTAGGACGTTTCGGCATAGGAAGTTTCGCCCCGGATGTTTCGACCCAGGACGTTTTGGCCATCTATTTATTCGGCCTAGGACGCTTGGGCAAAAAAATGAAAATTTGTATTAAAAAGCAAACATTGAATAATCAAAATCATTAAATAACTATCTATATGTTAAATATTGATATGTGGTCCATTTGTTTTGGACAGGTGACATATTCACACTTACTCAACCTTGGGTACAATTAGTGAAAAAGAAGTGCTTTCAAATACTATAGTCACATTGTTTTGTTTTGATTTTAGTCTTTGTCCAAACTGTTTGCCAGTCACTTTATGCTTTTGTTTTCAGTCAAAATGTTGTTTAGTACAACTTTTGGTGGATTCAAATACATGTACAATACTGTAGTCACATAGTTGTTTATTACCATGACCGGTAAAACAATATGAATTATTTATTACTTTGGTCATTATCAAAACTAGAGTATATAATACATAAACAATATTACTGAATAAAACTATATATATATCTATTATCCTCAAAAGGTGTGGATCAATTTTGACTATTCAATTTTGGTGCGTCATACTTTATATCAGTTCCTAACCCATTATCGTACTTATCACCTCATGGTAATGATTGCTGAGCATTATTGCCAGTTTGCCAAAACCACTATTAAACTTTTAAACATTTATTATCATTTTGCTATTAATTTAATACCACATTTGATCACATCCACTTTGATGAACAGATAGTTTGCCGAAACCATAGTTCACAGTCAATGCTATAGCAAATAAAGACGAAATGTTGTTTAGTATATTAGAGTAGTGGCATAAATAGTATTAATTACTATCCCCGACCACAGCACCAATTAAGGCTCTGGTTATTCGCTCTCTGTGATATAAAGCTACTTACTTAAGGCTATTGTTACGGCTCTATCACCTGGCGCTTTGGATCGAGTAGTAGGCTGAGATAGCTAACTTTATATTGTTTTATAAATACATGTATATTCAGTTAATGGTGTCACTAATGATGATGCACACACGTCAATGAATGCGTTGACCCAGGCTATAGATAAATACCTTTCTTTAAGTAATTACAGCCTCTGCACAAACAAAAACTAAATTCTGTATGCTTTATTTAAAGTGTATTCAATTAGTTATCTTCATATCAATATAAATATACATGCTTTCAAGTAAATTTTTATAATAGGTAAAATGAAGAACTAACTTCAGATAGTTTTAAAAAAATACTTTGACATTGTACATTTTTATAGTGATTTCCTATAAAAGTAACTTGAATTTTTCCATAATTGCTTATTCTACTCTAAGTCATTTCCATTGCATGCTTCTCTGCTAGTATAATTACAAGCAACCCTTCATAGATCTAGTTCCCTGTACTAACAGAATCTCGAAACATTGAAATTAAGTTGGCAGAGATTTAATATCATTATTGTTTTGTACATTATGTCAATATTTGAATGCCGCTGAATATCTTTTTAAAAGATATTTCTTGTTACACGTATTATCGATGTAATTATCATCAACGATTGCACCATAATCGTTTTTATTGATTTTAACAGAAGTTTTCAAAGTGATGTCAATGTTTCTGTTATTGTTTACATATCAGCTGTCAGTCTTACTAAGCTTTTCTCGGCTAAGATAACAGGTGCGCGTGACGTCACGGCGATTCGCCCTATACGTGTTGTTGGTTTAAAATCATTTTGAACATAAAAACATAATTCTTTTGTTTGCATTTTGGCTTTGGTAAAGTTATTTAGCTGAGACCTTTTACTCGTCGTTTTGTTGACCGTTTTGCATATTTCACCAATGTGCATGAATGTGTTTCAATTTAAATGTATATATTATACTAACCTGTTCTTAATTTTGGGACAATATAAGTGAAATAGTTAATGGGCATTAAGTCGACCTATTCAAATAATTTCATGTAGACTGTAAGTATGGGAGTTTGTATGCCTTGTGAACATCACTTAATGTGATAATGGTTTCTACATCAGTGTGTTTCAGCAAATGAATAACATTGATCTGTGACGTAATGTGTATTATTGGTGTCATACACAGGTATTATGCATCATGGCTATTAAAACATTCCCCTGTTTCTGCTATTAATTTATAAATTACAGTCAAGTTTCCCAATGTATATGTTAAACGAGTACGAATCATTGAAATTTAGTTGAATCATTGAAATTTAGTTGAAGCTATGTGGGTTAGTTTGACTTAAGCGATGTCGAAGTATCGACATTTCACTGTATTTTTTCTATAAAGTTTCTGCTTCCTGCTTCGACCAAACCACATGTTTTGACCACTCAATGGAATGATTGCTTCAACATGATTTCATTAAATAGTCACATCACAGGGGTTTGCCATATTTATATAAAAACGTGTTCTTCAAATGTGCACCTTCTTTCATTTTATACCATACTATTAAACAAATATGTTCTTAATGGTTATATATCCGCACCTGTACAATTGATATAAGCATGTTACATGAATTCATACGCATGTATTCGCAGATTCAGTTCTATTTGCACTACAATGCAAAACTCACTATATCCTTTTTCAGTGACAAAGTAAAAATGCAAAAATAGCTAATTATTTCCATGAATAGCTCCTAACTTTAACATCAGTCATTAGTCATGTTCCTTTCCTATAACATTTTTAACCCCCCCATACAAATTCTGCTCCAAGTTTTATTCATGAGGCATGCTTATATACAATCACATGTTAATTGACATGTTGTTAATTAGTTTATATTTTGTTTTCCTTATACAGTATAACCTGCCTTATCCCACATCCTTCAATACCAACTGTGGATGACGGAAAAAGCAGTGTGTCAGTTACAGCAGATATCGCTTAAGTCCAACTGAACAGTATTCCTTTAGTTGATCTCAGATAGTGTTTCTAACTTACTCTTATTTCAAAGTTAACATGTGGCATATTCACATTATAACTCGCAAGTAAGGGTAAGTTCGACTTCAGCGACTTTAAGTTATCGAGGTTCAACTGTATGATATTCAACATTTGGGACCGAACATCATTGTCGAATAAAGCAGGGTTTTATTAACCATGTCGGATAAGCCAGGTTATACTGTACATGTATATATATATTGTGCTAATGATCAGTAGACTTGCCAAATAGTGTGTTCCTTTATAATGATAGTTATGTTATGTTTGACGAAAATGGAACACAACTCCATATAATATATTAACAGATCATGTATCATATCTTATGTACGTACTACAAACAATGCTATAATCATTATATCACTCCTAGTGCCAACTTTCAACTAGTCTAAGTAACATTCTAATTGTCACCACAGCTTTTGCATAGTTTTGAAACAATGTATTTCAACATTATTCATTGTCTACTTGGTTAAAAACAGTACTTTGTATATCACCTCAAATTCAGATATTCAGTACCCCAAATACAAATTTGTAAGCCACTTATTTGCAAACGTTATTGCTCCAAGCTTCAACCCACCTATATGTTTTCACCACTCAGTAAAATCGCTTTAACATGATTTCATTGACAAGTCGTGGCCGAGTGGTTACGGTCAATGTGACTAACAATCACTCACATCCTCACCGCTGTGAGTTCACGCCCGGTCTGGGCCAGTCCGAAATTTTCAAGTGGGAAAGTCTTCTAGCTGGCTTGAGGAAGGTCGGTAGTTCTACCCTATTGCTGATTTGTACATGAAAAAACTGTGTAAAGGGCATCTGGGATCTTTCCCCACCAGTAAATAGCTGGACGTCGCGATATGACTGAAATACTGTTAAAAGCGACGTTAAATCGAAATCAATCAATCAATCATTGACAAGTCACATCATAGAGATTTCATACGACCTTTTGGTCCGGTCCATGACTCAAAAAGTAGTTTATCTAGTCAATAGCTACCATCATGAAACCTCTCATGTGTTTTAGGCCGTGCACAATTCCTTTGCTGCACTCTTGCAGCAATTGCGTACTTGTGGTAAAATGTTTTGCACTTGAGCTAATGAAATGGACATCATCCGTCGGAAACTTATGCTTTCCCAACTAAGAGTTAAAGGAAAATAAATTGTTTCGTTTCCTGATAAAAATCTATTACAAGAAACATATTATAGTTCCTTTATTCTTAACTTAATTTGTACTTTATCAGTCCTTAGCTTGGTAAACAATCATGCTTGCTTGATGTCCGATACTCACCTACTTCCATGCTTGCTTGATGTCCGATACTCACCCACTATTTTTAGACCAAACCTATTTGAATAAATGTACTGGAAAGGAGCATTTACTAGAGAAAAGGAACATTTTAGAACTGTGTAGTTATGAAACCATTGTAATAGATAGAGCATTTGCTCCATAGGATTTGCTCCATATTTATCACGATGGTTTCAAAAAGTGATTTTTACAGAGGCGTTGAAAGGTGTATTTACAAAGGAAAGGGTTAATTAAATATCAAACAGGATAGATCCTGATGAAACGCCGAGTTACTCGGTGCTTCATCTGGATCCAAGCTGTTTGAAAGCGTCTGTCAAGAGCTTAGTTTCAGGTATGCTTTTATAAGTACATGTACACTAACCGCCTTTAACCGTTAGCCGGCTATTGACAGAGGAGTGAATACCTATGCAAACAGTTTGGATCTAGATGAGACGCCGAGTAACATCAGGATCCAAACTGTTTCGCACCCTGATTGCATTTTGGTAGACAAATTAGTTAGGTAGGTGAACAATTCGGTAAAAATAATTTGCTCAGCTGGCTAAAGGTTTTCTTCAACCCTTTACACCATTAATACCCCTTTGCAAATAGGGTAGACAAAGATCAGACGGCTCCTGTAGGATCAGGATCTGCTCTGTTTGCTTATGAAAAAGTATAGCTGGTTTTACTGAATCTGCTATGACAAAAAATCCATTTATTACTGCACCAATATAAGAATTAATCTGATTAATATTCATGATGACATTATTTCTTACATGAATATTCATGGAATAAAGGGTTGAAAGTATATTTGTCAATGTGTACTGTATAGTAGAGACATATTTATACACACGTGAAGACAGAGTAGTAACTCTGTATATGATCAGGATCCAAACTGTTTTATACTCTCTCAAAAAGCGTTCCAATAGGTACATGTAGCAATCAAAAGTACACCAGATCCAAATTCAACTTTTTTCACAGCTGGAGAAGAGTCAATGAATATTTATTTGGTAAAGGATTATCCGAGCTTCATATACCGACTCTTTTGTTAGATACAAACCTATGACGTTGGCCTTGGACGGGAGGAAACCGCCATGTTGATCACGTTACACGACTACGAGCGGCGCCCCCTGGCGGAGCCTGGTGTCGACATACGTGTAGAGGTCACCAACCCGGCAGGCAAGAAGGTTCGAGCACCTGTTTTGGACCTAACCGAATCAGAGGGGTCTTACAAGGTTCTGTTCCAGGTACGTCAGCGTCAATGTTGTCCGAATTTCATACATTGTATATTTGCCTTTATGGCCCAAATGTAACCAACAATTTCGAGGGTTTGGTGCAAAACTATTGTAACTTCCTCGATTTGTCTTTTCACACTCACATGTATGAAGTTATGGGTTTTGTCTCTCATAGCTTCATACCCATTAACTAGATACAATGTAGATACGCGTCTTTACAATTTTGCAAACAAAGTAGACCTAGATCAGACGGCTCCTATGGGAGCCTTCTGATCAGGATCTGCTCTGATTGTTTACTAATGATATAGATCTGATACTAACGTTTCTGTCACGGCCTAAAATAATTCATTGTTCCTTACATGAACATGGATGTTCATATGTGACAGAATGTATAGTTACAATGCAAAGACACACTCTAAAAAACGAAATTTAATGGATACATGTTTGGTAGACATCATTGTTTTCAGCACAATAATGTTATAATTGTACCATCAGTAATACTTACTGTGTCTGCCTGATATACTCTTGACCTGATAAATATACAGTGAAACCCCTCTAAACCGGACGCTAATATTAGCATAAATATCGGTTTTGGAGACAGGTGGTAGATTAATGCAGGGTGAAAGTCATACAGAAAGCTCCTAGGAGCTTTCTGTATGACTTTCACCCTGCATTAAGCAGCTACCTGTCTAAAAGTATCTAAATTCTTCTCTACTAGAATTCCGGTTTAGAGAGGTTTTACTGTACAGACAAAAAAATTACAATACAATGTTGCTCTAAAATGTATCCATATCTAGAAACACATGTGACACCTTAATACAAGTCTAAAGTAATTCCGAAGCTCCTGCAGGAGTTGTCAGTATAACTTTAGACCTGCATTAAGGTGTGAACTTAATGTGTTCAGATTATAGGATGACTCGAACTTTTGTTATCTCGAAGTAATTTTTATTTCCCTTGAAGTAAGTGATATTGAAGTTGAACTGTAGTTGATTATATTATATATAGCAAGAGGATTTTTGACTATTGCAGAAACTGTAGATTCAGGTCTGTATGTTTTCATATGCCAACAGAGCTGACTCTGATCAGGTGGTCTGATCTTGGTCTACTTTTTTTGCAAAGACGCTTCTATAATATAAGGGGATAATCGATTATGTTGAGACTTATTGACATATAAAACCCCCAATTAACTTCATTGACATAATTATGAATGAAACATTAAAGATCTCAAATAGTTGTGTATATTATGATATGCTTAGTCATAGTTTTGATAACCACAGGGCCACAAGATGGGCGATCACCGAGCCAGCGTATTCGTAATGGGTATTCCTGTGATTGACCCAGGGGTGATGTTCAAGGTCAGACGCCCAGGTGCCCTAGAAGACGATGTTATTAGTAAGTATAATATACTATAGCCAGTAAACGGTGTCTACAACAACCACCCATAATAAGGCTTGGCTTTAACCTTTTCCTCCATGAATACTCATGTACAAATTACCGTATAATGTCATCAATATTAATTAGATTAAATTGTTATAATATCACATGGGCACAGGAATGTTTAGCCATGGCAGAAACTGTAGAGTCATATCTATATTATATCATATTATATCATAATCAAACAAAGTAGACCCTGATCAGACGGCTCCTATAGGGTCTTCTCTGTTTGCAAGGGAATAGAAAGACGTATTTATAGGGTAAAGGGTTAAACACTGAGCTTGCTAAAAGTAATTATGATTTGTCACAGATTTTACTTACTTTCAATTTGTTAAAACTTTTGAGAAACTATTGACCGATGTCAAACGGATTGGATCATGATGAGACTCCGAGTGAGTTGGCGTCCTATCCGAATCCAGGTTGTTTGTAAACACGAGTCAGGTCGTGCCCAGCAGGCAAAGGGTTAGATCAGATGGTAGCTTAATGCAGGATGAAAGTAATGCAGAAAACTCCCAGAGGGACTTTCTGCATAACTTTCGTCCTGCACTTAGATATAGACATGTTCTGCTGTATCTTTGATCATTTACTTTGTGCTTCCACAATACCCACGCCTTTTAGACCCATTATCCTTTAAGCCATTCCCTCTGGGACAATTTTTTAGACCCAGCATCTTTTAATAAATTTACCGAAAAGGCGCATTTACTAGAGAAAAGGAAATTTTAGAATTATGTTATTCTATTTATCACAATGGTTTCCAAAAATGATCTTTACAGAGGCGTCAAACGGCGCCAATAGGAGGCAATGTGTTAAGCCCTAGTCCCGTTGTAAAACATTAATGTCTATTGAAAAAATGGATTTATTCAATTTTGACTATGGCTGATATGATTAAGTGTTCGAAAAACCTTTTACCCGAGTGTCAAACAGCTTTAATCTTGATGAGACGGTGTCTGACCTGGACCTTTGCTGTTTGCAACTGCGAATGTTGTCGCGAATAGCGGGATAAGGGTTTCAGCATCGTAACTTTTAATAAAGAGATACTCTGTTCTTTTTGTTCCTTTTTGTATCTTTGTTCATATACCATGTTTTAGTTGTTTTGGCCGTTGTTTTGAAGGCGTTTTGACACACACTCTAAGTCTTAACTTCATACAGACACCTTTTGACACATTTTTAAAGACACAACGCTCGACACCTTTTTCAACAGAGTAAACCCTTCTTATGAAATTGTAATAGATCCGACTCTAAAATGTATATCAATACCAAAGCATCCTGTGAACATATACCATTATAACGTCCAACTTTCTGTTTGAAAACTAAATAGTATTTATTCGGTTTTCAGGAGATTATGAGCCTGTCAACAATCAAATGGCGAATGTGAAGTCGAAAATAGACACAGGTAAGCGAGTCCATGTCCAGTCTGTTGTACCTGTTGTTTCAGAGTTGAATGGGGACAAACTATACTACTCATTGAAGATAATATTCCAAAAAAAGGAATTAAGATAATACAGAAATACTTAAATAACTCTTATCTGCTATTTCGGCCCTACTTTATCAAAGAGTATCATGTCAAACTACACGTCACAGTTTTGGTACACGCATTCAGCAATAAAATCAAAGAGAATAGTTGTATCCCTTTTGTAAAGAAAAGTAATGATTTTCCTTTAGTTCATAATCCCGCATTAGTACTTCTTTTCAAACAGAGTAGACCCAGATCAGACAGCTCAGGAGCTGTTAGATGAAGGTATGCGCTGGTTTCTTATGCTGCACATATGATTTTCCACTGATTGCTAATCAACGATTTTGGGATACTTGAATGTCCGGCGTTCGTCGTGCGTCGTTCGTCGTCAACAATTTGCTTGTTAACACTCTGATGGTCACATTTCTAGTCTAATCTTCATGAAACTTGGTCAGAATGATTGTTTTGATTACATCTCTGGCGATTTCGAAAGTGGGTTATGTGGGGTTAAAAAGTAGGTCACTAAGTCAAATAGTAGGAAAACCTTGTGAACACTCTAGAGGTCACATTTTAAGCCCAGTCTTCATCAAACTTAGTCAGAATGATTGTCCTAATAAAATCTCGGAGGAGTTGGAAAGTGGGTTATGTGCGGTCAAAAACTAGGTCACTAGGTCAAATAGTAGAATAACCTTGTGAACACTCTTGAGGTCACATTTGTGGACGAATCTTCTTGAAACTTTATCAGAATGATTGTCTTGATAAAAATCTCGGAAGAGTTCGAAAGTGGGTCACATGGGGTTTAAAACTAGGTCACTAGGTTAAATAGTAGGAAAACCTTGTGAACACTCTAGAGGTCACATTTTAGCCAAATATTCATGAAACTTGGTCAAGAATTATTTTCTTGAATGTCCTTGAATGTTTGAAAATCTTGTTCTGCAGAAGCACTGCTCATGTTCCACTATCAACATTGTTCAAATAGTGTCCCTTAGAACTTGTAGAACAATCTTAATCGAAGCAAAAATGTCTAATTATGGGTATGTGAGGCAGTTTGTAGCTTAATGCAGGACAAAAGTAAAACAGAAAGATCCTAAAGGAGCTTTTGACTTTTCTTTTGCCCTGCATTAAGCAGCCACCTGCGTTTAAGACTCCTGTGTTTAAATGATTGACCGCGTAACCCTTCGCTTGCTGTTCACGTCAATATACCTACCTGTAAGTAGTTTTTTAAACAGAGTATAACCAGATCAGACGGCTCCTATTGGAGCCGTCTGATCAGAGTCTGCTCTGCTTGCTTTTGACATGATATAGATATGATACTACAGTTTTTTTTATCCCAGCCAAACAAATCCTTGAAAGGTTTACTTTATAAAACTTCTGCTAATAGATATGCATGATGTCACAATTTCTTACATGCATATTCATGGCGTCTAAAAGGGCCAAAAAAAACCTAATCTGAAATTGAAACAGGCTTTACACAGCTAGTACTAGCTTTGCTCCTTTGCCTCCTAAAGGAACTTTCTGTATGACTTTCACCTTGCACCAAACAGCCACCTGCTTAGAATGTTCTCCATCCTCAATAATAAATGTCCTATTAAGAGAATTTTCTCTTATACTTATATAACAGACTGTATACAGTAGAACCTGTCTTAAGTGGCCATTCATTTATGGAACATATGAATCTTAAAAAGCAGGTGGTTATTTAATGCAGGGCAAAAACTATGCAGAAAGCTCCTATTGGAGTTTTCTGCATTACAGTGCTCCCTCTCTACAACGACACCCTTTGGGATACGAAGATTGTATGTGTTGTTCAGAGGGAGTTGTTATAGGGAGGGAAATCAAACATAATTAACTTGTTTGCAGATCCCCAGATAAGGTGTATTTCGAGAACTAAAACCGTTATGCCTCCATCAAACCCTATGTTGTGACCACTCTTTAGAATCGTCACAAAGTGACGATTCTAAAGAGTGGTCACAACATAGGGTTTGATGGAGGCATTAAGAAAATACGATGGAAAAAAGTTGTTTCTGGAGCCTTGTTGTTTCGGAAACAGTGACATACGTTGTTGTAAAGAGGGAATCGTTATTGAGAGGGTCGTTGTAGGGAGGGAGAACTGTAGTTTTAACCTACAGTAAGCTACCACTTGCGTTACATACCCATAATTAGACATTTTGTGATGGACGCTTAAGACAGATTCTACTGTATTACATGTAGTTCAATTGTTTGTTTCTAAACAGGCGTTAGGAAGACACAGCCAGAGAAAGACCTAGATCTGCGTGGTATATTTGAATTGAATATCTGTAGTACACAAGATAGCTGGGAAATGGTGATGTGATACGTAGCTATAGAATACTAGCTGGGTGAAGGACCAAAATATTGTCTAAATATGATGATGATGATCATCACCACCAACATCATCATCATCATCATCATCATCATCATCATCATCACCATCACCATGCATCATCATACATCATCATGCATCTTGATCATGCATTCAGTATGCATCATCATCACCTATAGTAATAACTATGACAAAAAGAGCAACACGTGCTGGATGGCTTACATATACAAATGATTCACATCAAGTCGAAGTTAATCATCTACTTCATAGATACGCCTTTAAATTAACCCATTACCGCATAGGCTATTTTAAGGTACTCCCTCTTTGAATACATCTACCGAAAAGGAGCATTAACTAGAGGGAATGATTTTTTTAGATTTGTGTAGTGTTGAAAACATTGTGATAAATACGAGCATTTGCTCCTATGGAGCAAATGCTCTAGTTATCACAATGGTTTCAGAAAGTGACTGTTAAAGATGCGTCAATATGAGGAAATGTGTTAAGTCTTTTGTAAGCTGGCTTGGCCCAAAACAGGCGACTCTTGTAATAGCCGTCAAATCAGGGTCTTCTCTGAACATGTTTGCTTTGGAATAACACAGATATGATTCTACAACTTTTGGGTTTGGCAAAATTATAATGGGCCCATTATAGAATACAATATGAACAATATTCATGATATCATTATTTCGTACATGAATATTATGAAGTAAAGGGTTGATATTTTTATAGTTCTATATCGTAGTCAATTATTTCATCATTGACCTGTACTACTTGCGGTTTCATAGAACTATCTTCCACTTATATGTGTCCGTAAAGTGGACAAACAGGTCAAGCTAATAAGGAAACATAACTACTTGCGGGTTGATTGTTTTATATTTGTTCATACAGAACATTTATAAGTACCGTGTAACCCTTTCGCCACTAAGTACATTTCGTCTCCTCAGATACTCGGTTACTTCATGTTTCATAGTGGGATTTTCTTTTCAAAATAGTTCAGTGTCAAACAGTTTAGATCCTGATGAGACGCACAGTTACTCGACGTCTCATCTGGATCCAATCTGTTTGCCATGTTACCGCATAGTCGCCCAAGGTATTGAAAGTGTTAATTGCGGAAATAAATATTAAAAATATTCTGTTGTTTAGATTCACAGTATAGCTCAACATCACGTTTAATGTGTGTCTCTGGTCACGTGTGTGTCTCTGGTCACGTAGCAATGATAAATTTGTCAAGCGAACACTTATTGTATAAATATGGGGGTTTATAAGAGATGATGGCTACTTAACCATTTACTCCATGAATATTCATGTAAGAAATAATGATATAATGAATATTAATAAGATTAATTTCTAAAACGGCACATGGACTCAGATCTAAACGGTTTGTGAAGAAACTAAAGACAACTCCATGCTGAAACTGGGCTCCGAGGTTATAACAGTTCTGTATATGAGTTTGGGGTTAATTCTCAAGTAGCTGATTGGTTGGTATTTGATCTTGAGAGTGAACATAGACTCAAACAAAGAGTTTTATAATCTCGGACCCTGAGACTGACGATACTTTTAGCATAATCATGGTGTACTTTGTTACAATTGCGAATGATGACGAAAAGCACGCTTTCTTCCCTGAAACCATTTACTCATTAACTATTCGCTTGCTATTCACGTCAATATATCTACCTGTAAATAGTGAAGACCCAGATGAGACAGCTCCTGCAGGAGCTGTCTCATCAGGGTCTGCACAATTTACAAATTGATTGTGCAACCAGTGCACTCTATAGCAGTGATTGCACAGCGAAATACTTGTGTACACAGTGAAGATATATGTAATTATACAACAGGGCATGGGTGAAGAAGGAGAAATGTATTTTAAAAATCAGCAAGAGAAGGGTTAAATACGCTGTTCGCGCTTTTGCAAGCAGAGTTGACCCAGGAGCTGTCTGGTTAGGGTCTACTCTGTTTTTGCTTGTGGAAGTAATGACTACGAGTACTGATAATCTTAAGCATGCTATGGGTGGATTTGTAATAATCTTTAGCATCCTACGGATGATTTCGTAATAATCTTTAGCATTTTACGGATGATTTTGTAATACTCTTTAGCCTTCTACGGGCGGATTTGCAATAACCTTAATGTGCTAAAGGCGGATTTGTAATAAACTTTAGCATGCTACATGTGGCTTTGTACTAAGCTTTAGCATGCTACTGGCGAATATTAATATACTTTAGCATGATATATGCGAATAAAAAAACTAAAATCTGTTCAAATAAGGAATCTCATGAAAAACTGTTGACCGTGCAGCTTGTATTCTAATGAGACGCCGAGTAGTCAGCCGAGTAGTTAGTATCTCATCTGAATCCAAGCTGTTTGCAAATGCGAGTCAATGCTTGGATAACGGAATAAGACTTATCCCTTCTCTTGCTGAATTTAAAAATACAGTTCTCCTTCTTAAGCCATGCCCTGTTGTATAATTACATATATCTTCACTGTGTACAAGTATTAAGCTGTGCAATCACTGCTGTGAAGTGCACTGGTTGCACAATCAACTTGTAAATAGTGCAAACTCTGATGAGACAGCTCCTGCAGGAGCTGTCTCATCTGGGTCTTCACTATATACAGATAGGTATATTGACGTGAATAGCAAGCGAAGGGCTAAGAGTCAGCCAGGAAGTAAAACAGTGATTGTTATACACTGATCAAGCACTATTTCCTCAATCCAAAGAAACCAAACACAAGGAGGCATTAAGAACAATTAACCCTTTCGCTGCCAAACTCTGTCGTCTGCTAACTTTGTCGTCTGCTACAACTTTTCATTTTTTTGATTTTCTTCATTTTTGTTTCAAAAACAGAGTAACAGTAACAAACAGTTTGGATCCTGATGAGACGCCGAGTTGCTCGGCGTCTCATCTGGATCCAAACTGTTTGCATAGGTAATCACAGATCCGGCATTGGCAGAGTAAGGGTTAAAGCCAGTTTACATGTATATATACATACAAAGGGAAGTATCAGGAATATTTGTAAGCCCGCTTATTTTTTTCCAATATCCAATATCAAACGTATTCATTTTTGATCCAGATAAAAATCATTGGAGCAAAAAAGGTTGACTTCTTGAAATTAGCTGATAATTTGAACACGTACAGCATGTTAGTGTGAGGAACACTTTTGAGCGAACATTAGAATGTGATTCGAATGAAAATACTGCTTAAAAACCATTACTAGTCCGCAAAGAAGCATTTGTCGCATTATTTTAAGAATTTCAGCGCAATCCATACTAAAGAACTAACACAATTCTGAATATTCAAAGCGAAATTTGCCATCAGTGCTTAATGATAGAATCTACATGTATTAACCATTTACTCCTTTAATACGTCCGTTCTACACCTTTGCAAATATAGTAGACCCTTATCAGACGGCTCATGGTGGAGTCGTCTGATCAGGGTCTGCTCTGCTTGCTTATTATAGATATAGATATTATTCTATAGTCTCTGCCATGGTCAAACATTCTTTTACCCATGCGCTATTAACAATTAGTCTAATCAATAATCATGATGTCATTATTTTACATTAATATTCATGGAGTAAAGGGTTAAGTATGAAATGCTTATATATTCTTAGATGGTTTGATTGACAAACATTGTAGACCTTGATCTCGGGACTCCCGTCTATACTGTTTGCAAATTCCCGTGCACTCATTTCATTTCCAGCATTCAAATCAGATTTAACATTTTTAGTCATTCTTTGCAGTCTTAATTGGTCATTCTATGAACGCTTGTCGTGTTAAGAATGGTCCGACTGGTAGTTGCAAACAGCTTGGAACCAGGTGTCTCATCAGGATCCAAGTTGACTGACACTCGCCCACTCCATGAGTAATTTCTCAAAGGCTTAAACAAATCGAAAGTGACTAAAAATTGTAAGCAGATCAAAGTTTGAGTAGCCAAACGAAATTACGAAATGATAAAGTGTAAAGTGATAGTCGGTACGCGTTCTAAAAAATATAATAGTACAGAACTCATTTGCCAATCTTAAATCATTTATCTAATAATACATAAGTCATTTGTTTATATGCTGAAGAGAAGTGCATCACAAATGATACCGATCGAGTAAAAGCCGAAGAAGACAAAGACGCCAGTTTATTTTAGTTAGTTAGTGACCGAGGTATTAGTATGTACAGAAGAACCTGTCTTAACCCATTACATCATAGGCTATATTTAGCTGCAACCCATTTGAATAAATCTACCGAAAAGGATCATTAACTAGAGAAAAGGAACACACTTTGTAGTTTGAAACCATTGTGATGAATAGAGCATTTGCTTTTGTAGGAGCTCTATTTTTGCACTATTTTATGCCCCCAAAGCAACTGACCTGTCCGTTAGTGTGTGTTTGTTAGTCTGTGTGTTAGTTAGTGTGTGCAGATTTTGTTTGTCTGGAGCGTATCTCCTACACTACTTTGGCTAGAATCACCAAATATGGTGTGTGAGTACATCTTGGGATGGCGGGGTGTCGAGTACTATGTATAGGTCAATGTGACCTTGACCTTGACCTTGGACTTCATTTACAAAAAACAACTTGTCCGGATAACTTGAGTTCAAATGGTGGTCTTACTATGAAATCTTTACTTTCATTTTGCTGTTGCATATACAGTCGATATAGAGTCGTCAAAAGTCGCCAATATAACGGAATGGGTTAAGCGGCCATAAAAAAGAGGTCTAAATATGGGTCTGTAAGGTAGGTGATGGCTAAAGTAAATGCAAGTCAAAAGTAATACAGAAAGCTCCTATAGTTCTGCTTTATCTTTGCCCTGCATTAAGCAACCACCAGCTTTATAAGACCCTCGTGTTCATTAACCCTTTCCCTGATGAATATTCATATAAGAAATAATGACGTCATGAATTTTAATAAGATTATTTTATAACGACATGAACAAAGGACATTTTGGCTCAGACAGAAGCTGTAGAATCAGATCTATATTACACCATAAGCAAAAAGAGCAGATCCTGATCCTATAGGAGCCGTCTCATCTGGGTCTACTCTGTTTGCAGATGCGTCAAAATATACTTACATAAGGGAAAGGGATAAATGAATGGCAGATTAAGACAGGCTCTATTGTATTTGGGCTGCGTTAAGTTTCGTACGAAATATGCCTATAAATTGTTTTATTGTACAAAATATATCTAAGTATCGTCGAAAACTGTTTATATTGTTTCACAGGGGCATGTTTCGCCACAGGTTAAAAATTAGCAATACTCATGAAAATAATTCAACATAACAAATAACGTGTTTTATGATTTTATTGAAAATAAGCGTTGTAGAGACTGCATTGATACATGCGTGTTATTGGGAAAAGACATTTATAATGAAATTAGGTGCATTAAAAAATACTGTATACTGGCATATAACTTCAATTTAACACTGTCTCCCATACAAACTATATTTCGAGCATTTGCAAACAGAAAACATCAAGATCATATGGTTCCTGTAAGAACCGTCTGGTCAGGGCGTGCTGTGTTTGCTTATGAAATCCATAGCTACAGATAAGGGTGCGTACCCAAATACTAAATTCGTCATTTCTCCACTATACACCATATACTGTGATCACTCTTTAGAGAATCGCCCCTTATAGGGGTTGGTGGAGAAATAAAGGAGCTATTCTTGTAAATGTTTTTATTCACGCATCTTATATGGACGTCTGGCAATTATAATAGATCTTACTCTACTATTTCTTCCAAAATCAAAATATCCGTGTGTACATAATTATACCAGTAAATACGCTCGATGTCATTATGATTGTCTTATATGAATATTCAACAGGGAAAGGGTTATTATGGTCGCCTGTGGCTCGATGTCATTATGTCTTACATGAATATTCAAAAGGGAAAGGATTAATACGGTCGCCTGTGGCTCGATTTAGCAAAATTTAAACCAACACTTACGAGGAAACGAAACAAAATTGCTTTCTTCATACTGATTGGACTCTTCATTATGTATAAATGTTGAGAGTTTCCTTCCTGTACAGTAGAACAGTAGACTCCTCCTAAAGCGACCATTGGGTGACTATAATATGTGTGTCCTTAAAAGCAGGTGTTTACTTTATACGACAAGAAGGTAATGCAGAGAGATTTCTGCAGTACTTTCGTCTTGCATTAAGTTATCATTTGCCACTACGACCAAGAGTTTGGTGATTGTGTTAACACTTTCACCGCCGCAGTCGCATAAATGCACCACGACAAATAGTGCAGTCTCAGATCAGACGCCGCCTTTTTAAGGCGGCGTCTGATCAGGGACTTTACTATTTGTCTCAATCTCTATTTCTATATATATGGTTTATTCATTTGAAATTTGCATTTATTTGTCTCATTTCAATTTTTTACTGAATGATTTAACAAACTTGGATTGCAGACGACAATTAGAAATTTGGCGCCGAAAGGGTTAAAGGGGTTTTTACTGTACGTTGACTCATTCGGAAAATTTACCCACGCGGTGACGCATGTCCTTAACCGTTAACCCTTCACTCAATAATACGCCTTTCTACGCCTTTGCAATCCGAGTAGACCCTGACCAGATCAGATTCTGCTCTGTTTTCTTACGACATGATACAGATATGATTCAACAGTGTTTTCCATTGTCAAACATTACAGTGTTCATATGTTATTATAAGAATTTATGTAATTAGTAATCATGATGCCATTATTTCTAACATAACTATGCATGAAGTGAAAGATTAGCACACTCTAGATGAATTTGTGATAACATTTGTCAAAAAGAAAAAAATATTAAATCTACATGAGACGGGTCTCGTCACATTATTTGACACTCTGAACGAAAAATGTCTTAGCCCTTTCCTTTATATAAACGAATTTTCACGCATTTGCAAACATAATATATCCTGGACACAATCTGCTCTATTTGCTTTTTGCAGGATTTAGATCTGAGTCTACAGTTTGTGTAAATAAAAATCTTGAAAAGTTCACATTTTAAAAATTCAAACAGAGTAGACCCAGATCAGACGGCTCCTAGAGGAGCCGTCTGATCAGGGTCTACTCTGTTTGCTAGCTCATAAATATTCAAGATGTCATTATGTCTTACATGTATTTGACAGGGAAAGGGTTTAAACATTAAAATGAAGTGTACGACAACGTGTAGAACACACATTTGCTCATAACTCTGACTGGTAATCATTGACTTTGTGAATATTCATGTAAATATAATGGCGATATGCAGATTAATCGGCTAACATTATATAATGGCCTTATGAATGAGGGAATGTTTTCCTCGACAGAAGCAATAGAATTCGATCTATGGTATTTCACAAGCAAACAGAGCAGACCCTGATCAGACGGCTCCTACAGGAGCCGTCTGGTCTGAGTCTACTCTGTTTGCAAATGCGTGGACACGCGCCTCTAGAAGGTAAAGGGCTATTAGGTCTAACCTCGATAAATATAGTCGTGGTTGAACTTAGCAAAACTTTGAAACCAGATCAGATGCTGTTTAAATCGGCGTGTGATCAAGATCAAGGGATTTGGGCTATCTGTAAATTAAGAAAATATACTTTCGGAAATGAAGGAGTATGATGATCGATTTAACACTTAACATCATAATGGCATCATGAATATTAATCAGGTTAATTGTTAAAATAGCACATAGACACAGGGCCGTCTGATCTGGGTCTACTCTGTTTGCAAAGTGCGTAGAAAGGCGTGTTAATGGAGGATAGTATAATAAGGATAGTGTGTCTTCTGTGTCGAAATTAAATCGATAATTCAGTTAACCACAAATTAGAATTGTTGCAACTTATTATGAATAGAAAAGTGCAGTCACGGCTCAGCGATTGAAATTGAACTACAGTTTTAAAGTTCAAAAACATTTGTACTTTCAATAGTGGTGACTTAATGCTATACGCAGTGTACTCTTATATACAGAAGATCCGGTTAATGTTAACCCTCGGCGTCTCCTCAGGATCCAACTTATTTGGCACTTATTAGGTGTTTTAAAAAGAAATTGAAGAAAAATGCACGGTTGAAACATGAAACAGACGATAATCTTAGCAGAAAATGTTATCTGGCACCGAAAAAGCAATACTGAAATATTTATGCAAACATAGTTGACCTAGATCAGATGGATCCTACAGGAGCCGTCTGATCAGGGTCTACTCTGTTGCTTATAACATAACACAACTATGATGCTATACTCTCTGCCATGGCTAAACTTCTTGTATCCATGTGCAATTATAAAATAAAAAATAAATTAATTAATATTCTTGATGACATTATTTCTTACACAGATATCCACGGAGTACAGGGTTATGCAATATGACTGGACTTTGCATTATAGTAAAACAATGTACTAAGTTGTAACCCCGTTGAAGGACGTCCGCCCTCAGGGATATAGTAACCTCTTTCAACGCTGAGTAATCCATTACCACATAGACTATATTTAGATACAACCTCTTTGAATAAACCTACCGAAAAGGAACATTAACTGGAGAAAAGGAAACTTTTAGAATTTTCTAGTTTGACACCATTGTGATAAATCCAGCATTTGCTCATATAGGAGCAAATGCTCTATTTATCACAATGGTTTCACAAAGTGACTTTTACAGGGTCGCCAAAAGTCGTCAATATGAGGGAATGGTTTAACTCTTTCAGTTCTATTTTGAACCCAATTTTCGATACCTAATGAATAATCTTGGACAAAAAGGTTATAATGAAATATTCAAGATGGAACATAGTAACCATTTTAGAAAGTCTTTCAAATTCCACTAATAAGCAGAGCAGACCCTGATCAGACGACTCCTATAGGAGTCGTCTGATCTGGGTCTACTCTGTTTGCAAATGAGTGAAAATGTGTTTATATGAAGGAAGAGTTAACTACATAGTCCAATCAGTATGGAAGAATTAATACTAGAGGATTATGAATGACAAACAGTGCAGACCCTGATAAGCGGGCTCTTCTAGGAGCCCTCTAATCTGGGTATGCACTGTTTGAAAATATCAGTACACACATGTCCCGGATTTAAATGTGCAAATAATACTAAAAACCCACTAACAATAACCTGTACTTAATACGCAAATGAGTCTTAAGATTAGATATTTTGTTACACATGCACTCTTGTATAAAAAAAAGCCTGGTCAATGGTCTCGTCTCGCATGATATGGCTGGCCTAGACCGACATTTGTCAATAATTGATGACATATTGTTTCATTTTCATTTCGATTACAATACAAGTACTTGATATTTATCAAAAATGAGGAGTCGTGACAGATACTGAACTTTGATGAAAAATAATAGGTTGTTAAAAAGGTCAGCGTTTAGTCCTTTGTCACGAACGGATGGATAAACAGCGGTCATTATTGATACAAGTACATGTAGGTGAAGTGATTCGACCTTGATGAGACTAAAATGTTTCCTTATTTGACTTTGACCTTAAAACCTCCGAAAACATAAACACACAACATATGCCACTAAATACACTGTTCTGTTGTAATGATTCTTTCAAACTTTCCAGTATATTGTCCAGGTGTCAAACAGCTTAGATCCTGATGAGACGCCGAGTTACTAAATGTCTCATCTGGATCCAAACTGTTTTACAATGACAGTTAGGTGGCTCTCAGTAGGACAATGGTACATGGTATGCGAAACAAGAAGACATATCATTGTTCAGACTCGTATAGTGAGTATGACCTCTTCGTGTGGTACGTACTCCTACGAGACCGAAATAGAACTTGCACCCGAGGAGTTATCACGTTTAACCCTTTTCCTCATACGTCACGCATTTGCAAACAGAGTAGACCCAGATCAGACGGCTCCTAGAGGAACCGTCTGATCAGGGTCTGCGCTGTTTGCTAATAAAATTTGATAGATCTGTGTCTTTAGTTTCTAAAATGGCTACAATGTCCCAGCTTCCATATTTCATTATAACTATGTTGTCCATAAATGTGCAGTAGGTATTGGAATTTGAAAAAAAACACACCATAGAATATGGAAAGGGTTAAGACAGAACCCCTTGCCATACAAGTCAACAGGTACATGTATATACAACAGAGGACTGTGCTACTATGTTTAACTTTTCCCCCATGCACTGTATACTGTGAATGGAATTTTACAGATCTATGTTTACAGAGTTTACCAGCGTCAAATTATCGTGGTATCTCAATATTAATTTTTAAACTCTCGCGTTCTCGTACTGTTGTTGTCTCGGCCGTTGTCTCGGCACACTGTTCCCAAGTGCAAGTGCACCCATTTTGCCCCATGTGAAAAAGTAAAGCACGTGCATAACAATGAACGATAACTCTAGGTAGGGATTGGGCAGTTTGATTACAGAATTATTTCCCTTTTAAAACAAGAGCAAGAAGAAATATTAACTCCTGAACTGCCAGGTAGACGAGTTTGTAATATCATATGCAAACAGTTTGGCTCCAGATGAGATACAGAGTAGCTCGGTGTCTTATGAGAATCCAAACTGTTTGACACTAAGCTTATCTTTTTGACATTTAGCCTGCTATGGGCCGAAAAGTAAATACCAATGCAAACAGTTTGGATCCAGATGAGACGCCGAGTAACTCGGCATCTCATCAGGATAAAAACTGTTTAACATCCTGCTTGTATTTTGGCAGACAAATTGAATATAGCTTGAACTTTGAAAATGTAGTAGGTGAAAAAGTCTGTAAAAGTAATTTGCTCAGCAGGCTAAAGGTTAAATAAAGAACTTGAAGAAACGCCTACTTTAGATAAACCTTGAAGCAGACGAAAATTTGTCCAGCAGACGACAATGCTGGTACAGAAAGGGTTACAATTAATATACAATTGAATTTCAATATCTCGAACTTCAAGGGACCACGCAAATTACTTCGAAATAACAGAGATTCGAGTCACACGATATCTAATCTGAACATTTTTGACCCCAGATCAGATCTGGGGCTAATCTGAACATTTTTTGACCCCAGATCAGATCTGATCAGATCTTGGGCATATTGTTTTTGCCTCGTCTGTCTGTCTGTTTGTCACAAACTTTAACATTTGCCATAACTTTTGAGCCAGTACAGATAGAGACTTGATATTTGGCATACATAAAGGTCAGAAGTCAGATACATGTATATAGGTCAAATTACCGACTTTAACATTGGTCATAACTTTTGAACCAGTAGAGATAGAGACATGATATTTGGCATGCATGTGTATTTCATGAAGCTGCACATTTTGGTGACATGCCAAGGTCAAGGTCATCCTACAGGGTCATCCTTAAGAGTCGAAGTTCAAATTGGTCGTGGGGCATAGTGTTTCACAAACACATCCTGTTTCAATTTTACAGCTTAATGCAGGTCTAAAGTAATGTTGAACGCCCCTGTAGGAACTTGCAATATAACCTTCGACCTGCATTAAGCTGTCACATACGTTTGTAATTGCAGTTCAACTGTATATTCAACATTGCTACGATTGTACATCACGAAGGTCGATATAACGATTGTACATCACGAAGGTCGATATAACGATTGTACATCACGAAGGTCGATATAACGATTGTACATCACGAAGGTCGATATAACGATTGTACATCGTCGATATAACGATTGTACATCACGAAGGTCGATATAACGATTGTAGGTCGATATAACGATTATACATCACGAAGGTCGATATAACGAGTGTACATCACGAAGGTCGATATAACGATTGTACATCACGAAGGTCGATATAACGAGTGTACATCACGAAGGTCGATATAACGATTGTACATCACGAAGGTCGATATAACGATTGTACATCACGAAGGTCGATATAACGATTGTACATCACGAAGGTCGATATAACGATTGTACATCACGAAGGTCGATATAACGATTGTACATCACGAAGGTCGATATAACGATTGTACAGCACGAAGGTCGATATAACGATTGTACATCACGAAGGTCGATATAACGAGGGTACATCACGAAGGTCGATATAACGATTGTACATCACGAAGGTCGATATAACGAGTGTACATCACGAAGGTCGATATAACGATTGTACATCACGAAGGTCGATATAACGATTGCAAAGAGGCCGGTAAACTGCCATCTATTACTTTATAACCCTTTCCCTGTTCTATGTTTATTCCAAATTTCAATACCTACTGAATATTCATGGACACAATACTTATAATGAAATATGGAAGGTGGGGCATTGTAACCATTTTAGAAAGTAAAGACACAGATCTTTCAAATTCTATTAGCAAACAGAGTAGACCCTGATCAGACGGCTCCTCTATGAGCCGTCTGATCAGGGTCTACTCTGTTTGTAAATGCGTGAAAACACGTTTATATGAGGGAAAGGGTTAAAGATGTTAACGCGATGATGCTGATGAGACTTCGAGTAAATAGCATACACTAAAATATTATTAATATGGAATTGTCATACAGGTGGTAGCTTTTTACAGAAATCTCCATCAGGAGCTACATGTTTCTGTATTGCTTTACATATGCATTTAGCTGCCGCCTTCTCTTATATATCCCGTATGTTTTCATAAGGGAATCACTTTTAGAGAAGGTGCACTGTTTAAACCACCTCGTCTACTTTATCAACATATTTTAATACCAATCCCTCCCCGCCCATGCAAGTACAATGAGTCTTACGACACATGTAAGATACCACTTACAGGGCGCTTGGATATGTCAGCCCACGGCATGTAAATTTTCTTGTGCAACAATTGTCGTCTGCTTCAATTTTTTAAAATAAAATTGATCTCGTCTTTATCATCCATCTGAATCGGGATCAAATTGCATTTATGCATTTCATTTGAGCAACAGTTAAGTTAGATCCAACGTTATATTAACTATTTGGATGCTATTGCCAAATCAAAACTATGATAATAGCATATTGGACCCAGATTAGACGCCAAGTTACTCGACGTTTGATAAGGATCCAAATGCTTGTCCTTGAACAATATATCTACTAATTGAAGCAGACAGCACTTTATTTTTAATTATACACACGCAACATTACTTAACGAGCAATGAGTTCATTTCTGAACATTGATTTCTTGTGCGTATATGTATATATATCTGTGTTTTACTGTTTTGTATTTAGTATGAACTGCTTTTGTTTGAGGGCCTCAAGGTAGATTAGTCATTAGACTAATTGAGCTACCCTCGTTAAATAAAGTCTTTCTTTCTTTCTTCTTCTTTCTTCTGTGTTTTGTTTTCAAAAATATAATCGAAATATCAAACAGTTTGGATCCTGTTGAGACGCTGCATTGTGCTCCCACATAACATTCACCCTGCCAATAGCAGCCATCTACCTAGAAAGACTTAATTTCTTACTTGCTATAAGCGGTTTAGAGGGGCTGTTCTGTGTTAGATTTGAGTACAATCTCGCTAATAAGACCACATAAATGATTAACATAAGAATCGGTACAACCAGGTGGTTGCTTAATGCAGGGCAAAAGTAGGAGCTTTCTGCATTAATTTTGTCCTGCATTAAGCCATCACCTGTTTTGAAAATTAAGGATTATACTTCTTTTGGGTGGACGTTTTAGTGAGACTTAATTGTGTATCTAGAGGTCAGACCGATATCTGTGGTTTTAGTGTTTTGATATTGTGGTCATTAGATAACAAATAGTCCGAGCTGAATACACTGACGTAGATAATAGCACGGCGATACTTGGCTGGGTATACATTTAGATAACCAGGGTGTCTAACCCTTTCGCTGCCAATGTCGCACCTGTGATTACCTATGCAAACAATTGGTATCCAGATGAGACGCCGAGTAACTGGGCGTCTTACCAGGATCAAAACTGTTTGTTACTGTTACTGTTGTTTGTTTTTTTAAAAAAAAACAGAAAAAAAAGAAAATTATAGCAGTCGACAAAGTTTGCAGACGACAAAATTCGGCAGCAATAGAGTTAACCCTTTGAATGCTGAATTTTCACAGTGGAATGGTTCATTATGGCTTCATAATAGAGCCTATTCTATAGAAAAGCCTGTATATTGCAGTAGGATATTGAATGACAAACTGTGCCGACCCGGATTAGAGCGTTCCGCTAGAAACATCCTGAGCTGGGTCGGTCAAACACAGTTTGCAGGTACCGGCACATTTGTTTCTCACATTAAAAAATTGAAAGACCTTTCGTCGTATACGAAATAAGTCGTATGCTTCACTTTTTCCATTTCAGTGGTCTTTTGCAAAGGACATAATCACAGTACCAAACAGTTTGGACCCTGATAAAATACCGAGTTATTCGGCGTTTCATCAGGATCCAAAATGTTAGCAACAGCTGTCGCAGTCTCACCATTTGCAGTGAAGTAGTTTAATAGTTTGCTCAATGAGTTGTTCTGGGTATATTTGATTAACTCTTTACCTCATAGGCTATTTTCAGATACACGAAAAGGAGCATTAACTAGACAAAAGGAAAAAATAGAATTTTGTAGTTTGAAACCATTGTGATAATATATCACAATGCTCCTATAGGAGCAAATGCTCTATTTATGACAATGATTTCACAAAGTGACTTTTACAGAGGCGTCTAAAGTCTTCAATATGAGGGAAAGGGTTAACATTGAGTCATTTGTTTGTCTAAATATGTTCATGTAGAAAAAAAGTGTCTGCTGATTCGCTGATTTATTAACTTTTCTCTGACTTTTGATTCGTTCAAACCACTGACCGACTATCAAACAGATTGAATCCTGATGAGACACCGTGTTCTCGACGTCTGATCTGGATCCAAGCTATTTGCAAATGTCAGACAAAACGCGCTTAGTGTTTAATTTTCGTCTGCAACCGTTGTCGTCTACTTTGACCCGTTTACCGCCAATGTCGCAAATATGTACCGCGACAAATGCTACAGTCCCAGATCAGACGCCACCTTGAAAAGGCGGCGTCTGATCTGAGATTTCTCTCTTTGTCTCAGTCGCTTGTTCTAAATCTATGGTTTATTCCTTTGAATTTTGCATTTATTTATCTCATTACCTTATTTTACCATATCATTTAACAAAAATGGATTGCAGACGACAATTAGAAATTTGGCGCCAAAAGGGATAAAGTTTCAGAGTGGGAATTCCCTAAATGTCTTCTCTAAGACATTAGTGGTGTTTTCAAACTGTATGGATCCTGACAGGACGCCGGGTAACTCGGTGTCTCATCTGGATCTAAACTGTTTGCACATGTAATCACATATTCGCACATTGCAACAAGTATTGTCAGTCACTTTCTGACTTGTTCTGCAATGAGAGAGTTTACCCTTTACAAGAATATTTATGATAAAAATATAGACACCATAAATGTTAATTAGTTTTATAATAGCACTCTATAGAATCAGATCAATGTAATTTCACAAGCAATCAGATTTGACTCTGACCAGAGGGTACCCTACAGCAGCCGTCTGATCTGAATCTACTCTGTTTACAAAGGTGTCAACAGGCGCCTCTATAAGGTCAAGGGTCAACACGGCTTTGCCAAACTTTAATGAATGAATCTACAAAAAAGGAATCTTTACTAGAAAAAAGGTAAATTTTAGAATAGTGTAGTTGTGAAACCATTGTGATAAATAGAGCATTTGCTCTATTTATCACAATGGTTTCAATAAGTCACTTGTACAGAGGTGTAAACAGGCGTTAATATGAGTGAATGAGTTAATACAGGAGATCTGTCCTCACTAGTGTATACACACGGCTTGGATCCAGATCTGAAATCGAGTCACTCTGTGTCTGATCGGGAGCCATGCTGTTTGGCGTTTAACCCTTATCGTGCTTAAAAAAGTCTGCCAAAAACTCTGATCTGTTGCATTTTATTTACTTCTTATTCGTTCAAGCGCTTGAGAAACTGTTGAACAGCTTGGATCCTGATGAGACACCGAGTTACTCCACTTCTCATCTGGATCCAAGCTGTTTGCAAATGCGAGTCATGTTTCTCTTAAAGCATGATAAGGGTTAATGCATAGTTTCTCATAGATAGAAGCAAAAACAAATACAACATGTCAGTGTTTTAGCAAACATCATTTTTGACATGAACTGTCATATAACTTACAGATAAGCATACTCGTACTACCCTTGTACAGCTTGCAGTGTGATTACCGACCTTAACAATCACAGGTCCAATATATTTGAAGAGTTTATCGTAAAGTCAATAACTGAAATATACCGTTGAACAGTTATGATTACCACACTGGAAAATTAATCTTTAACACCCTGCGAAAAAATAATGTCTGCTTAATTTCTGTCTACTTGCGATTCGGTCAAGCTTTTGAAAAAAAACTGTTGTCCGAGTGTCAAACAACTTGGATCCCGAAGAGACGCCGAGTTACTCTGCGTCTCATCTGGGTCCAAACTGTTTGCAAATGCCAGTTAGGTAGCGAATAACGGGAATAAGGTTTAATGAGCCATACTTAACCCCAGTTCCATGAGTGATAATCTTTACGACCCTGCAGTATGGTCCGTTGGTATTTTAATTTATCCCATTTCAAGCGTTTGGTATATTTGTAAGACAGTTGTTTAACACCCCCCCCTACTGACGCCTTTTGACGCCTCTGTATATTTGTAAGACAGTTGGTTAACACATCCCCCCCTACTGACGCCCTTTGACGCCTCTGTATATTTGTAACACAGTTGTTTAACTCATTCCCCCCCTACTGACGCCCTTTGACGCCTCTGTATATTTGTAACACAGTTGTTTAACTCATTCCCCCCTACTGACGCCCTTTGACGCCTCTGTATATTTGTAACACAGTTATTTAACACATCCCCCCTACTGACGCCCTTTGACGCCTCTGTATATTTGTAACACAGTTGTTTAACCCATCCCCCCTACTGACGCCCTTTGACGCCTCTGTATATTTGTAACACAGTTGTTTAACTCATTCCCTCCTACTGACGCCCTTTGACGCCTCTGTATATTTGTAACACAGTTGTTTAACACATCCCCCCTACTGACGCCCTTTGACGCCTCTGTATATTTGTAACACAGTTGTTTAACTCATACCCTCCTACTGGCGCCCTTTGACGCCTCTGTATATTTGTAACACAGTTGTTTAACACATCCCCCCCTACTGACGCCCTTTGACGCCTCTGTATATTTGTAACACAGTTGTTTAACCCACCCCCCTACTGACGCCCTTTGACGTCTCTGTATATTTGTAACACAGTTGTTTAACACCCCCCCCTACTGACGCCCTTTGACGCCTCTGTATATTTGTAACACAGTTGTTTAACTCATTCCCTCCTACTGACACCTTTTGACGCCTCTGTATATTTGTAAGACAGTTGTTTAACACATTCCCTCCTACTGACGCCCTTTGACGCCTCTGTATATTTGTAAGACAGTTGTTTAACACATCCCCCTACTGACGCCCTTTGACGCCTCTGTATATTTGTAAGACAGTTGTTTAGCACATTCCCCCCTACTGACGCCCTTTGACGCCTCTGTATATTTGTAACACAGTTGTTTAACCCATTCCCCCCTACTGACGCCCTTTGACGCCTCTGTTTATTTGTAAGACAGTTGTTTAACCCATTCCCTCCTACTGACGCCCTTTGACGCCTCTGTATATTTGTAACACAGTTGTTTAACACATTCCCCCCTACTGACGCCCTTTGACGCCTCTGTATATTTGTAAGACAGTTGTTTAACCCATTCCCTCCTACTGACGCCCTTTGACGCCTCTGTATATTTGTAACACAGTTGTTTAACACATTCCCCCCTACTGACACCCTTTGACGCCTCTGTATATTTGTAAGACAGTTGTTTAACCCATTCCCTCCTACTGACGCCTTTTGACGCCTCTGTAAAAGTCATTTATGAAACCAATTGGATAAATAGAGCATTTGCTCCATAGGAGCAAACGCTCTATTTATCACAATTGTTTCAAACTACACAATTCTAAAATTCTTCTTTTCTATAGTAAATGCCCTTTTCGGTATATTTATTCAAATATGTTGGGTCTAAATATAGTCTTGGAGAGAATGAGTTAACCCTTTCCTCCATGAATATTCATGTCAGAAACAGTGACACGATAAATCGTACATGCATTTTAACAATGTCATATGAACACAAAAAGTGTGGGTCATGACAGGGAGCAGACCCTGATCAGACGGCCGGTTATTAACACCCATATTTAGACTGCTATATATACGAACTGATCAAGGGTTGGTGGTTAATAATCTAAATGTTACCCCGTTATAAAAGTACATGTACGATTTACTCAAACTTAGATTCGGTTCAATTAAACTAAATTCCAACTCGTTCAAGCTTTTGAATAAAGAGCACCTAACTACCCACCCGCCTACCTGCCTACTTACCTACCTACTCGGCGTCTAACATGGATCCAAGCTGCTTGCAAATTGGAGGTTGGTCGCGGAAAGCAGGACACGTTTATCTGTTATAAGACTTTCTTTGTTGTTTCAGGGTTGAGCCACAGAGATATTGACGACGATGGTGAAAGAGAACACGGTCAAGCGAAAGATAGAGGTCAAAGGTCTTACAGGGTGTTTGGCGATATCATATGTAAGTAAATTCTCTGGAATTTGATAAATGCATTAATATGTTTTAACCCTTTACTTGATGAATATTCATGTAAGAAATAATGACAATTATGAATATTAATTAGATTATTCTGTTTATAATGACATATTGATTCAATCAGAAAATTTAGAAATCACATTTATATTCTACCATATACCCAAACGGAGGAAACCTGATCAGACAGCTCCTAAAGGGACTTCTGATCCGGGTCTCCTTTTGTTTTGCAAAAGCGTGAAATACGTTTGTATAAGAAAAAAGCTAATTCTGGACAAGCGAAATAGAGACAATCTACAGGAGTTTTCACGGCATTCGTTTAGCCTTAGCTCTCTACCTGATTCATGTATATACCTTTATACGCATTTGCTGACGGAGTAGACTCAGACAAATAGAATCAACAAATGAATATTGATACAAAATGTTTTCCCTGCATGAATATTAACCGTTTCGGCGCCAAATTTCTAATTGCCGTCTGCAATCCAAGTTTGTTAAATCATTCGGTAAAATAAGGATATGAGATAAATAAATGTAAAGTTTCAAAGGAATAAAGCGCAGATATAGAACTAGAGATTGAGACAAAAAGTTAAGTCCCTGACCAGACGCCGCCTTGAAAAGGCGGCGTCTGATCTGGGACTGCACTATTTGTCGTGGTGCATTTATGCGACATTGGCGGTGAAAGGGTTAACTAACCGTGACCCAGAACCATATTACTTTTAACACTAATCTCACTATTGGCGACCTTGATCGCATTTGTAAACAGTTCTGATCCAGATGAGATGCCGAGTTACTCTGCGTTTCACCAGGATCCTAGCTGTTTGACACCCAGCCAATACCTTTCTAAAATCTTGATCCAATTGGACGTAATCAACTTTGCATCAGATCCAATTTTTTACCCATTTGTGTCCAAAGTCCATTAACCCATTCCCACTTAGGCTATTTTTAGACCTAACCTCTTTGATTAAATCTACCAAAAAGGAGCATTAACTAGAGAAAAGGAAAATTTCAGAATTGTGTAGTTCTGAAACCATTGTGATAAATAGAGCATTTGCTCCTGTGGAGCAAATGCTCTATTTATAACAATGGTTTCACAAAGTGACTTTTACAGGAGCGTCAAAAGGCGTCAATATGCGGGAATGGGTTAAAAGGGACACAGGCAAACAATGTAGACCCAAATCAGAGGGTTCCTTCAGGAGTCCTACAGGACGCCTCTGATCAGGATCTGCACTGTTTGCTGAATTCATTGATGTCAATGGCTTTTACCAGAAAATGTTTTGTATGCCGTGTCCCCTCAATGTGAAATATGGATGGTTCCAAAATAAGAGTCTGGACGAGTTCTCTTTAAATGATATGGTTACAAATACATGTAGGTTAATGGCAATAATTTACAGCAGTGTAAGAGATAAGTGATTTTGTTTTTACAACAATAAAACGTTATAAAATCGCTTTAGAATACAGTAAATCCCTCTTAAGCGACCAGTAATGGTAAGTCTAATATTGGTATTAAAGGCAGGTGGTGGCTTAATGCAGGACAAACGTTATGCACACCACCCCCCTGCAGGAGCTTCCTGCATTACTTTCATGCTGATTGTAACAACTACCTGCATTTAAAGACAAATGTGTTAATTCATAAAGTGATCACACCAGGTGTGTTTTACAGTACATCTGCAAAATAGAATGGGTAATATTTATGTTAAAGTTTTAATGTATTCACTATCAAAACTCAAGTTAATTCATTTTACACAGGTCCAGATTTCATGCTTGATGGGTCGTCTTGTCATCCTCAAAACATGGTCACATCCGATTCTCGTTCGCTGAGGAACGTCCGAGGACGTACCGCGAACATAGGTACCGCCTTCAAGAATTACCGCGGAGCAATCGCCACCAAGCCGTTCAACAAAGCCGGCCGGTTCTACTTCGAAGTTTTTGTCTACTTCTCTATCAAGCGCCAGCTCCGCAATGATCTCATATTTGAGGTAGCGCTTTCCCGTAGAGGAGAAATCGACAAAAATTACACAGTTGATGGTTCCCCTTATGCATGGGCTGCTTGCGCACGCAGGTGTCCTCTCTGTAAGAGTGTTTGCCTCATGGCATTCCATAATGGCGTACGGCTATATCACATCCCGCTGACGGAAAGCGCTCCGCCAGGAACTACTTTGCGTTCCACGATCGGATTCCTCGTAGATATGCAGGCAAAGCAATGGTTCATAGTGGATGCTAAGAATAGAAGGTTGTTCTACCGGTTCAAGAATATTGACACTACAAAACCCCTATGGCCTCTGTTTGGGGCTTACAGCACCGAGTACGTGAGTGTGTCTTTGGCCCTGAAAACAGGCAAGGATATACAGGCTGTTCCAGATATTCCCAATGATGTTTAACCTGTTCCCTGTTGAATATCGATGTTAGAAAAAATGACATCGTGAATATTTATTAGCCGATTTTTGTAACAGTTTATGTACATATGATTGTTTGATAGTGGCAGAAAGTGTAGTCAGATATTTTATATTTCATTAGCAAATAGAGCATAACCTGATAAAAAGATTTGGTAGACATAAAATAATGAATATGGATTTCAAAATGCATAAATAATTAATAAATATCTTAAAGAACTTACATCAATAAAACTGACGACGCTGAAGGATATTAAAACATGTGTAGCATACAGCAGGCATACACTATGTTAAGATAAACATGCAATTAATGGTTCATTAATTGTTTTAATCAGTTTAACGTTCAATAACAGTGAAGAGCAAGAAGTATGAATACATTCTGTTTGGATTTAGACTCTGCTTTGGTGTATGTATTTAAATACAGTTTAACTCGGATAACTCGAACTTCGAGATATCTCGAACTAAAAGTTCGGTCCTTCCACACTGTACAATACATAAATGTTTTAAAACGTATCGCTAATTGCATATCTAGAAACACATATGAAAGCTTAACACAGGTGGAAAGTAATGCTGAAAGCTCATACAGGAGCTTTCAGTATTACTTTCGATCTGCATCAAGTTGTGAACTTGAGAAATTGCTCAGATTAGAAATCGGAAAACTCGAACATATGTTATCTCGAAGTAACTTGTATGGTCCCTTGAGTTTCGAGATATCGAAGTTCAACTGTATTAATAAATTGTTTGTTCATTTATGTTCTTCATTAATATCGATATTTCGATATCAGAATCGATGATATATCGACATTTTTTTCTATCGATGACACATCTAGCTAAAAGTCAAAATGTGTCATTCTCTATAAAACAATTTAGACGCCATATTAGGTCTTTGTTTTATTCTTAGCATGTATATAGTAAAGCTTATGTAAAAAAAGGCTTTTACATTATTATTAATGCTTACCTTAAAAGCAAGTGGCAGCTTAATGCAGGGTGAACGTGATGCAGAAATTTCTCAAATGGAGCTTTCTACTTGACGTTTACCCTGCATTAAATAGCCACCTGTCTAAAAGGACCTGGTTTTACCCTGTTTAGAGTCATTTTAATTCACTTGCAACTGTGATTGTATATACAGTAATACCTCTCTATAACGGTCACTAAATTGTGTTAATTAGTTGGTATCTAGGTCAGGTGGCTGCTTAAAGCAAGGTAAAAGTAAAACGGAACGCTCCTATAGGAGCGTTCTGGTTTACTTTCACCTTGCTTTAAGCAGCCACCTGCCTTTAAAATAAAAATACTTGGGTGTAATTTAGTGGCCGTTATAGAGAGGTCTTACTGTATATCAATAATGCTTTGAATGGTTTGACGTGACATGAGCTTTTATTAAAATATATTAAACATCTAAGTGTGTGTGTTTGCTATATGCCACTCCTAATTGCTTAACCTTTTACTCCATGGACTGTCATTGAAGACGAACATTCATGTAATATAATGGTACCTTGAATGGCAATTAGATGACCATTTACTTACATGGTGGATATTTATGTAAGAATTAATGGCTGTTGTATGCATATTTAATCAGCTGTTTCTTCTTATAATGGCAGTATGGACAAGATCATATATTATCATAGAGATTATAGATATAGATCATAGATCAAGATTATATATTATCATACATTGATCATATATCGCTATACAGTAGAACCAGGCTACAATCACCATATCCTGAATACATTTGGGTGTCAATAACAGCATGCGGTTGCTTTATGCAAGATGAAGGCAGACAACTCTTAGAGGAATTTTCTGTATATATTTCATCCTGCATTAAGCTACCATCCGTCTTAAACAAACTTAGAATTAGGTATAATTTTAACCATTTCCCTGTTCTACGTTTAGTCGAAATTTCAATACTTACTGAATATTCACAGACAAAATACTTATAATGAAATATGGAAGATGGAACATTGTATGTAGCAATTTTAGAAGTTAAAGATACAGATCTATCAAATTCCATTAGCAAACAGAGTAGACCATGATCAGACGGTATAGGGGCCGTCTGATCTGGGTCTACTCTGTTTGCAAATGCTTTTATATGAAGGAAAGGATTAAGCTACCATCTGTCTTAAAATCTTAGAATTAGGGGTAATTTTAATTCTGAAGAGAGGTGATCATCCGAAAGCAAAAATTCCAACACAAAAGGAGAAAATTGCAGACTCGGTTTTATTGAGACTGTTCATGAGCAGTAATTGAAAGTGCAACACTGCTCACACCCCCTAGCACCGCCTTAAGCGGTATTCAATTTTCAGAACAAAAAGTACTGAAATTCATGATCTCGAAGGATCAGAAAGTATAACAACACTGAGAATGAAGTACGGGGCGACGTTTTACGGCCGCCACACAAGCACTTAATACCTGCTGTTGTGAAAATTATAAATTCTGAAGAGAGGTGATCCTCCGAAAGCAAACATTGCAACACAAACGGGGAAAATTGCAGACTCGGTTTTATTGAGTCTGTTCATGAGCAGTAATTGAAAGTGCAACACTGCTCAATGGTCACTTTAGACAGGTTTTTCTCTATATTATTTCATAAGCATACAGAGCAAATACTAATCAGACACTTTTTTACAAGAACTGTCCGATTTAGGTCTACTATATTTGCAAACGTGTAAGAATACTGGCTAAAGAGTTAGATGTGGCATCTAATCTGGTTATAGGCTTTTGACACTCCTGTGCGTATACACAACTGTATTACCTTGGAATATCTGTGCGTATACAAAACCTTATTACAGTATAACCTCTCTTAACCGGAATTCTAGTAGATAAGAATTTTGATACTTTTAGGCAGGTGGCTGCTTAATGCAGAGTGAAAGTCATGCAGAAAGCTCCTAGAGGAGCTTTCTGCATGACTTTCACCCTGCATTAAGCTGCCACCTGTCTCCAAGACCGATATTCATACTAAATTTAACGACCGTTTAAGAGAGGTTTTACTGTACTTTTGACACTCCTGTATACACAACTGTATTACTTTAAAACATCTGTGCGTATACAAAACCTTATTACTTTTATAATTAGAACATCTGTGCGTATACAAAACTGCATTACTTTGGAACATATGTGTATATACAAAACTGTATTACGTTGGGACATCTGTGCGTATACAAAACTGTTTTACTTTGGAACATTTGTGCGTATACAAAACTGAATTACTTTGGGACATATGTGCGTACACAAAACTGTATTACTTTGGAACATCTGTGCGTATACAAAACTGTATTACTTTGGGACATATGTGCGTACACAAAACTGTATTACTTTGGAACATCTGTGCGTATACAAAACTGTATTTGGAGCATTAACAGTGACTTTGCGTAACACCTAGTTCAAAATTGCAATCGCATTAAACATGGAGGAAATCAATACAAATTGAATTTGAAAATTGATTGAAGCAGATAACATAGTTTTGAAGATGATAGTTACTTATACATCAAAAGACTTTTGATATTATGAGCTTTGGTACATTGATCAGTGGATCGCCAATTGCTAACGACGCCATACATCTGGCGCAATCTGTCCGCGGTGGATTTGGGTGGATTAGAGCTATGTATATACATGCACTCTGCTTTGTGCGGTTGATTGTAAAATAACCCTCCTTCTGAAAAATAATGGTGATCTATATTAATATCTGGGTAAAATCGGTATGAATTTAGGATTGCACATGTACAAGCATTTTTACTTATAAAGGTATCCATTAATATGATATAAAGCTGTGGTGAACTATGCTTTGTTTGCATTTTTCGCGATTGTAAGGGCACATGTATAGGGTGGCATTCCTGTGCTAAGCCATCTACTGTTTGAAATGATTTGCGTTGTTTACAAGAGCCCCGGAATAGATAACGGCCCGAGTTTACTTTTCATGTACCTGAGGGTCCGACATTTGTCCGTTGCCCCAGTGAGATATGTCCACCCTTTACATGATGTGGTCTAGACAGACTTGTGTTTTTAAATACGCTTAACCCAGATCAGACTTCGAGTAATGAATGGCTGATTTGACAAACAGTTTGGACGGTTTGACTATTACTTAATTTATCGAAGAAACATAGGATTGAATAAGTAAAAGATAGGTAATAAACGAAGACTTCTAAACATAACGCGGTCTCAGACATTGCAAAAGGTCATCACCATAAATCCCAAACCAGGGACTCGATTTCAATGACAGTGTTAGACTAGGAGTCAGTGGCATTTCGTTATTAGTGAGAAGTACGACAACTGCATGCAGTGGAAAATACGACAAATATGTCGACATATTACGCATGTAAGTGAGAGGTTTGAAGAAACAACGAGTTAACAGAACTATTGATAAAAAAACGTTAAAAACAGATGAAAAGTGTTACAGTTTGAAGGCTACAGTATTTGTAATGGTATGGCTGTCAAAGAAATTTTTTGCTGTTAGATTTTGATATGCAGGACAACGAAAGTGGATAAAATATAATTATACCACGGGATATCACCATGGATCACTTGGAAATTCGCCAGATATAAATATGCTGGATAATCAAGGTTAATAAACTATACAATGAGACGGGGATATTATTAATTAGTCAACCTGGTCTACACCTCATTAGGAATAAGAGTAACAGCAACAAAACTAGCAAGATCTATCGTTTCCCTTGCAGTTGAAAACATTTTGTATCATGGAGATTTGCATAGGATATGAAAGTAATCTACATAGATACGAAGAGGAATAAATATATTTAAGTGTTTGGGGAGTATGATAGTGAATCGATCGAACGGTTTCGAAGTGATTATCGCCGATTCGAACGACGTGCCAGAGTGTACTTTAGACTAAGTGAATACTAATAAACGTGTTTTCTTGTCGGAAAAAGTAAAAAAGAATGCGCTAGCTAATATTATACAATATCACATGTATTAAATTGCACAGCCATGGCCATGTTAAACAGGCTTAAGGACGGTGCCAGAATAACGGATCAAGATCCAACATTCAAGGCTAGGTATATTGGAAAAGTGGAAACTTTTATAGCCGCAGGAAAAGGATGTACAACACCGCTCGTGCAAAAAATGTGGGACAATTCGGAGGAAGAACATTTGCTGAAGCGCGTGCAAATCAGAATTACCACTTCCGGTATACATTTGAAAAGCTTGGAGAAGAAGAAAGACCATGAGATCCTATTCGATATCGAAAATATTTCCTTTTGCACTGTTGACACTGCGGTAAATGATCGAATATTCTCGTGGATATACAAGGGCCATGAGGAGTCAACTTACGACTGCCACGCGGTTGTATGTAGTAATACCGAGAAGTCGAGAGCAATGGCGTTAGTGTTGTCAAGGGCGTTCCAGATAGCCTACAAGGAGTGGAAGGCTTCTCAAATAAAGTCAATTCGTCATGATGAGATGAAACAAAGATCAGCGTCTCTAGGAACTTTAACGTTACCAACGAAACTAACGCGTTCACAGGGCAATCGGTCAAAGAGTGTTAAAGTACCGGGCGAAATCGAACAACCGAATAATAGATCTGGAAATGTGAGGAATGGAATGTCAAGGACTTTAAGTGAACCGGCAGGAGAAAACTCCATCGGAAATGATTTTGCCAGTGAAAGTTCACAGACAAATCCAGTTTTAGAATATTCGGAAGCTAAACATAAAGAAATTGGTGTTCAAGCAGATTCTACATATTTCTGAAGTTTATCGTATCTGCACACTAGCAGCGAATGCGTACTAAGGTAATCAGTTTAGATTTAGATAAAATGCCGAAAACTCTCGGCATCTCATCAGAATCTAAACTGTATGGCACTCTGTTTTTGTATAAAATACGTCATGGAAGAGAAAATATACTTGTATAATTGCAGCAAACGAACGATTTTCGTACAAAGAATAAACGTGGAATCAGTTGAAGCTTTAGAGACCCAAGAGAAGCTAGCTATATATATATAACGAAATACTAACATCGACGTATGTTGATGTCCGAATATTGTCGGAAGTACACTTCGGCAATTTTCGGATAGCCATCAGATACAGTACAGAGTATAACGAAATATATAGATTCGGCTGTGCATTGTACGTCGGGTGCCTTAACCATTTTCTCCCTGTAAACCCCTTTTCACGCGTTTGCAAACAGGTTAGATCCAGATAGGTCTGTTCCGTTTGCTTGTGGTATGACAGAGATCTGATTTTACTGTTTTTGTCTGTGCCAAAATATCGCGTGTGCAGCTAATGAATATTGATGATATCAGTATTCCTTATATGAATATATGGGAAGGGTTAAACTGTGGCACAAAATGAAATATGATCAAGATGGTCTGGCCACTTAACTTGAAATTAGAACTCCTAAATGCGCTTTAACCTAATTGTAGTTAACCCTTATTCTGCCGAAAAAAGTGCCTGCTCAGACTATAATATAAAGCAAACGTTACTTACTTACCATTTGTTCAATCGTTTGAGAACCTACTGGCCGAGTGTCTAACAGCTTGGATCCGGATGAGACGCAGAGTTACTCGGCGTCTCATCTGGATCTAAGCTGTTTGAAAACGACGGTTAGGACGCGATGTGCAGGCTAAGGGTTAAAGACACGCGATGGGCAGGCTAAGGGTTAAAGACACGAGCAATTATGGCTCATGTGAATTATTATACGCCCGTTTGAAAAAAACGGGACGTATTATGGAATGGCGCTGTCTTTCCATCTGTCCGCCTCAAGTTCTTCTTGGTGGCTTCTTTTCAAAGTTCACCGCATTGTTTATCTGGGCATGCTACAGTAGCATATCCAGTCCCGGTACTTATACCCAAGGTCAATGTCGCACAAATGGACTTAGAATTTGCGTTTAGCATTTGCGTTAAGCAAATATGTTAACCACAATTTATACAGTACCATCTCTAACTCAAGTTCTGCTCTGTGGATCCTTCTCAAAATTCACCAAAATGTTTATCTGGACATGCTACAGTAGCATGGGTGTCTCCTGGTACGTATATCCAAGGTCAAGGTCGCACAATTGGACTAAGAATTTGCGTTTAGTATTTGTGTTAAGCAAATATGTTAACCTCAATTCATGTTGATTTTTTTTAGAAGTCCACTTATTTACATTACCCTTTGAGATAAAGTTTTGAAACTTGGAACATTTGTTCACAATCTCCAGCTTTATCTGTAGGCAAGAGGTAATAACTCTGTCAAACATTTTAACAGAATTATGGCCCATATAATTCAGAATTTTTTATTAAGGTTTTTGTTAAAGTCCACTATTTACATAACCCTTTGAGATAAAGCCTTGAAACGTGGAACACTTGTCTAATATCACAAGCTACATCTGAAAAGGGGACGTATTCTGAAATTGCACTGTTTGTCTGTCTGCCTATCTGTCAGTTACATCACTTACACAAATTATGCTTGGTGGATCCTTCTCAAATATCATCGCAATGTTTGTCTGGACATGCTACAGTAGCATTGGTGTGTCCCGGTATGTACAAATGTATATCCAAGGCCAAGGTCGCACAATTGGCCCTAAAATTTACATTTAGCATTTGCGTTAAGCAAATCTTTTAACCTAAGTTAATGTTGAATAAGGCCTCGACGGGCGTATAGTGTGCCCTCTGGCACGCTTGTTCGTATATTAATCACTGTTAGGTGACACGTTTAAACCTTTACTCCATGGTCCATGCTTATAAAGCTTTTAGTTGAGTCTGAGATCGTTCTCAAGCTTTTGATTGGTCAGATTTGAGCCTTTGGCTCAAATCTAACCAATCAAAAGCTTGAGAACTCAAATCTGACCAATCAAAAGCCTGAGCACGAAACTCAGACTCAACTAAAAGCTTTATAAGCATGGACCCATGACTATTCATGTAAGAATTAATGACATCCTGAATGTTTATTGTGTTATAATAGCACATGAACACATTCAGTTTTGGCCATTGCAGAAACGGTAGAATTATATTGATATTATATCACAAGCAAACAAAGCATACTCTAATCAGACTGCTCCTATAGGAGCCGTCTGATCAGGGTCTTCTCTGTTTGCAAAGGCGTAGAAAGGCTTTTTATAGAGTGAAGGGTTAAACAATTCTATGTTATAAAAATATTTTACTCCATTTTAGTCTTATGTCTTATTTTATCTAGTCCACTTATGTTTTGCAACCAACACGAATTCCTTGGTTCTAGGTTTTAAACTCTTACCCTGACTGTCATTTGCAAACAGCATGTATCCAGGTAACACACTGGGTAACTCGGGGTCTCCAAGATGTTTGACACTCGATCAAGGTTTTGTTTCTGAACCTATTCCCTCATAAACTACTTTAAGACCCAACCTCTTTGAATAAATGTATTGAAAATGAGCATCTAGAGAAAATGAAAAAATGAATTGTCCAGTTGGAAACCATTATGATAAATAAAGCATTTGCTCCTATGGAGCAAATGCTCTATTTATCACAATGGTGTCAAAAAGTGACTTTTACAGAGGCATAAAAAGGCGTGAATATGAGGGAATCGGTTAAAAGATAAAATGAATCGGAAATACAAACACACAGACATTATTTTTCACGGTGGGATAAGGATTATGACGTCACATCTACATAACCTGTGTACAGTTTAAAGGATTATGAAGTCATATCTACAAAACATGTGCACCGTTTAAAGGGTTATTAAGTCACATCTTCATAACCTGTGTGCCGTTTAAAGGTTTGTTAAGTCACATCTTCATAACATGTGTACCGTTTAAAGGTTTGTTAAGTCACATCTTCATAACCTGTGTACCGTTTAAAGGTTTATTAAGTAACATTTACATAACCTGTGTATCGTTTAAAGGTTTATTAAGTAACATTTACATAACCTGTGAACTGCTTTCTCCCTAATAATTGCCCCACAATGGTTTCAAACTACAAATTTCTAAAATTTTCCTTTTCTCTAGTTAATGCTCCTTTTCGGTAGGTTTATTCAAAGAGGTTGTATCTAAAAATAGTCTATGAGGTATTGCATTAAGCAACCATCAGAGTCCAGGATGAAAAGTTCACCTTTTAACCCTTAACTTCATATAGACGCTTTTCACGTATTTGCAAACAGAAAAGACCAAGACCTGGGTCCATGCTTATAAAGCTTTTAGTTGAGTCTGAGTTTCGTTCTCAAGCTTTTGATTGGTCAGATTTGAGTTCTCAAGCTTGAGAACGTACTCAGACTCAACTAAAAGTGTTATAAGCATGGACCCTGGTCAGGGTCTGGTCTGTTTGCTTATGGAACTGATTGATCTGTTTCTTTAGTTTCTAAAATGGCTATAATGTCCCACCTTTCATATTTCATTATAACTATTTTGTTCATGAATATTTAAAAAATACTAAATATAGAACAAACAAAGAAAGGATTAAAACATGCAACCCTACCGGGAGCATTTATTAGAGATACCGCGGTATGTCTGTAGAGGGATAAAGACAGACGGTGTAGACCCAGGAAAGGCATACACTAGTCCAGTAACTGAAATGTAGATTCGTTAACCATTTCGCCGCCATAAGGGAAGTTGTTTTATGAATAGCATCTGCAGCAAAATTTACTTTCAGAATTGACACAGAAGAAGACTACAACTACTTAGCGTTTGAAAGTTTAAGTGGATTTAAATCAAACAATCTTCCATTCGGCAGCGAATCAGAATCTAAATATTCCGATATAAGCACTTCATTGTACATTTTACTCCATAGATATTCATCTGAACGCATTTCAACGTCTTTACAAACCGAGTAGATCCAGATCAGACGGCTACTGTAAGAACCGCCTGATCCAAGTCTGCTCTGTGTGCTTATGGAATAACATAGATCTGGGTCCATGCTTATAAAGCTTTTAAGTTGAGTCTGATTTCGTTCTCAAGCTTTTGATTTGTCAGATTTGAGTTCTCAAGCTTTTGATTGGTCAGATTTGAGCCAGAGGCTCAAATCTGACCAATCAAAAACTTGAGAACGAACTCAGACCCAACTAAAAGTGTTATAAGCGTGGATACTGATCATGCAGTACCTGCAGCGGCAAACATTTCCTGTGCGAACATGTCACTTTTGTTTAAAGTTTACATAATGACCCGATTCGTTCGCACAGACAGTATTTTGGCAAAATTTCAATTAGACGTCATCGGACTGCGATACTCGAATGGTTTAAACGTTACCGGCGTTTCCGACGTGCCTACATTTGAGACCACTTTTGTTTTCGGTTTAATTTGAGCCATGCTGACGGGCATGAGAGCGTTACCTTAGTTGGATAGAACGTTACGCTGATGCGTGGATCATTGAGGGTGGGTGGAGTCAGTTTATTCTGGTGTAGGTTTATGAATGGTCAAGAATCGCTTAACTCTTTCCCTGACATATGTACACGGCTCAGGCAGAAAATGTACAATCAAATGTATAATTATACCATAAGCAAACAGAACAGACACTGATCAGACGGCACCTATAGGAGCCGTCTGGTCTTGGTCTACTCTGTTTGCAAATGTGCGAAAAGGTATTTACATGAAGGAAAAATCATTTTCATATTACATGTATATAAGTAGAAATGTAAAGCAGGCACTTCTTTTTTGACTCAGTACCGAATCGACTATAGAGCCTATGAAACAACTGTATACATGTAACTTCGGTAGTTCGAAATATTAATGTAGAATAATTTAGACACTTTTAGGCAGGTGCGTGGCTGCCTAATGCAGGGCTGGAAGTCATGCAAAAAGCTCCCAGGGGAGCTTTCTGCGTGATTTTCACTCTGCGTGAAGCTGCCACCTATCTAAAAGATCACTACTTATACGTAATTAAGTGTTCGAATAATCGAGTGTTTACTGTAATACTGGTTCTTTGTGCGACCTTTATCCGCCGTGGAAAAAAAAATCTGATGCCGTCGACAAAATCGTAGATGACATTGCTTTGACCCTCGTTAACCCAGATAAACAAGAAGCTACGTTAACCTTCTTGATTTGGTCACTATTATGTTTAACCTTTTTAAAACAATATACAGATGAATAGATATCTTCTGACCTGAGATATGATGTATTAAGACACCGGTATATCGTAACAATGGGTTATATATATAATCTGCTGATGTACACTGTAATTAGCCTTTACACCAAGCGTTACGAACGGTTATAGGTCACAACTGATTTGAATCTGCGTCTATAGTAAGACCTCGCAAATCCGAACTTTTAGTAACAAGAGCTGAGAACGTTTAAGGCACGTGATTGTTTAATAAAGGATGAGAGTCACACAGAAAGCTCCTAGATGACTTTCGTCCTATATTAAACTGTTACCTGCCCAACTGTTAATGATGCGTATCAGAGTGTCAGTATCATTGAGAGTATAGTGTATACTATAATAAAACCTCTCTATAATGTCTACTAAATTACATCAAGTATTTTGTGTTAAAGGCAGGTGGCTGCTTAAAGCAATGTGAAAGTAAAACAGAACGCTCCTATAGGAGCGTTCTGTTTTACTTTCAATTGCTTTAAGCCGCTACCTGCCCTAAATACGAACTAATTAACATAATTTAGTGGCCGTTATAGAGAGGTTTAACTGTATGTATCAGAAGTAAGTAAAATCTGCACTAGGTCCGAGGTTTGGTGGACATGTGTTTTTTTTCCAGCATGATAAAGGTAAATATCAGAAATAGTGACATTATGGACAGTTATCAGATTGGGTTTTATAAATATGACGTATGGATGAAATATTAATCTACCATGGCAGAACCTTTAAAATCGGATCTACATAATTTCATAAGCAAACAGAGTATACCTGGAACAGAGGCTGTTATCGGGTCTGTCTGATCTTGGTTTATTTTTTTTTGCAAATCAAGGTCATTCTCAGGTAAAGGGTTAACCCTTTGTAACAAATGAGAACTCGATCAAAATATAATGAAGTGATTTAACTTATATTGATATAAGAATTTAGGAATGTCTTGCCATGACAGAAACCGTAGAATCAGATTTATATTATTCGATAAGCAAATAGAGTAGACCCTCATCAGACAACCTCTTCCGGAAGTTCTGAGCTGGGTCTACCCTATTTGCATAGGTGTTAAACGGCAGTATATCCAAATAAACGACTAATTCATTACCAAATACACTAAAAACCCCTCTAATGCAATTACCAAATACAGGCATACTTCTGGATCGTGAAAGCAGGAGGTACTTTAATGCAGGACAAATGTTATGCTGAAAGCTCCTGCAGGAGCTTTCTGCATAACATTTGTCCTGCATTAAGGAACCACCTGCTTTTGAAAACATCTAATTTCATTTATAAAGTGGTCGCGTTATAGGGGTTTAACTGTATGTATATACCGTAGAACATGCCCTAAGCGGGACACATGGGTCATAAACAACAGGCGATTGCTGAATGCAGGTCACATGTTATACGGAAAGTTACTATAAGGAGTTTTGCATTACTTTTTTGCATTGCCTGCCTTATAGACCTATAGTTAGACATGTTTTAATGACATTTTAGCACGGATTCTACTTTATGCAGCTTTAAGGTCAAATTGTTTACAGACACAATTGTTTTGTGAACTAGTCTTTACTGGGCCTCATAATTACACAAGATTTGTATTATCGATTATTCTTACTGATTGTACAAGTACAGTTGAACTTCGATATCTCGAGTCATCCGATTTATAATCTGACCAATATCTCAAGTTCACAACTTAATGCAGGTCTAAATTAATGCTGAGAGCTCCTGTAGGAGCTTTCAGCATTACTTTAGACATGCATTAAGCTGTCACATCTGTTTCCAGATATGTGTAGTGATACCTTATAGAAAAGGTCTGTGTAGTAAATTTTGGAAGGACCGAATTTTTAGTTCGAGTTATCACAAAGTACCAGTTATCCGAGTTCGAGATATTGAAGTTCAACTGTATATGATAACACCGTTTTGCACGTCTAACCCATTTACTGTTATGAAGACGGGTCTATAATAGCACATGTAAACAGTTTGGATCCAGATCAGACGACGTGTAACCTGGCGTCTCATCAGGATCCATACTGTATGCAACTCTGTTATCTTTTTTATAAAGACTTTGAAGAAATTTCCACTATAAAACTTGAAGCTGGCGCCAAAAATAACGCGTTGTTTTATGTCTATTTATTTCTTACCTGTACGAAATCCTATCAGGACCATTATATTTTTTCTATCGCTACCCTTCATTTGAGTTCTTAACAAGTACGAGATTCCAAGTTGAATTCTCGCTTTGAATATATTGGTTTGGGTTGCTTAACTCTCTTTATGATGTATGATACAGCTAGTGTATGATGGTACATGTAAAAATGTATGTTCAAATATGTAAACCTGGCCAATGTGATATTGACCGAGGCCGAAACCCGAGGTGAATATCATAATGGTCCCATCCATATTATGAAGTGATTATACATCGTTGAGTCCCGTACTGATATACATATATATTGGACGAGTACACATCCGTGAAAGGCTATATTGGACGACAATGTAATCAATAATGTTTAATTACCGTCTTGGTCTTCACCACCGCTTGCTTCTCAGATAATCAACTTGCCATGTATAGTTTTTTAAATGCGTAAAATGTATGTGTGTGTGTGTGTGTGTGTGTGTGGGGGGGGGGGGGGGGTGTAAATTGTTTAGATCGTGGGAAGCCAGAATTTACCAGCTTTTGTGTTGTTTTAATGTATTTTATGCATTAATTTGCAAATTTGCTTTATTTATAATATATTAATCCGTTTGAACAAAGAATGCAAACATTTAAGATGATAAAATCTGTTTAATTTTATAATATTAATATTATATATTTTATACGCATGTCGTAAATACACACGTAACTGCATATTATTTAAACAGCTGAATACTGGACGCCGACAATAACTGACGAGTCATTCTGCATGAACTCATATTGGACCCATGACGAGCCCAATAAGTATAGATTTCAGACGTACAATACGTTTTTATATTGGACCAACACATGATGCAATGCTTGGCAGCTATTGATTGATTTTCATTTATATGGTGTAATGAATTTGCATGTTCACCGATGTCATCCTACAATAACTGCTGGTTCCATCTGGCAATTGGTATTGAAGTCCTGTATTCGTTTAACGCCTTACGTCATGAATATGTATGTAATGAATAATGACATCATGAATATTTATTAGTTCAACTTTAATTGTGTCATATATATACAGGAAGTTTTGGCAATGGCAGAAACTGTATAATCAGATATATATTTCCCATTAAACAAACAGAGTAGACCCTGATCAGACGGTTTCTACAGGAGCCATTTGATTTGGATCTGCTCTGTTTTAAAGTTCGTTAAATCTGTATAGAGTAAAGGATTAACAATTATGTGTCCCGAACAAAAACGGGGGGGGGGGGGGGGTATTGTGTGTTCTTCTTATATTCCTCATTCTTACTTCCGATTCTTATTCTTGTTCTTCTTGTCCGACACATTTCTTGCTATATAATAGTCCGATCCTGATGAAACTTCTAGCTGGTTATGCATAAATGTGCATACCATTTTTTAAAGATTGCCATTGAAATCTAATAGTGGTTCTGATTGGTCGAGATATAGATACTGTTCTACGAAAGATATTGCTTGATTTTGCTGATTATTGGTATCTCGTGATATTTCAGTACTCTGAAAGTTTAGAAAGTATTGGTTGCTGTGGTAAGCGAATGGTGGGCTCTGAGTGGTCAAAATGTAGATATTGTTCGATTTTGCTGAAAATTAGTATGTCGGGATATTTCGGTACTCTGGATTGATCGGTGGATTGAAATTGAATTGAAAATTTGGTTACCATGGTAACTGAATGGTGCACTCTGAACTCAGAATTGTTCGACGATGTTTAAATATTCTTCATTTTTGCTGAATAATGATATGTTTGCACAGTTCAGTACTCCAAATTGACTGGTAGGTGTTTCGAAAGTATTGGTAACCGAATGATAGCTCTGATTGGTCGAAACTAAGACATTGTTCGATGAAATTTAGATATAGTTCGAATTTATATTACACTCGGATATTTCGGTACTCCGAACTGATTTATAGGTACGTATTTAGAAAGAACTGGTTGCCGAGGTAATCAAATGGTGGACTCTAATTAGTTGAAACTTCGAGATATTTTGGTATTCTGAAATGTTTGGTACATTGTATTGTTTGCTGTGGTTACGAAATGTTTGACTCTGATTGCTTGAAATAAAGGTATTGTTAGATGTATTGTTCGATTGTTAGATATTGTTCATTTTGTTGAAAATTGGTAATTTAGGATATTTCAGTACTCCGGTATGATTGGTCTGTGTTTAGAAATTATTGATTGCCATGGTAATCGAATGGTGGACTCTGTGATTGGTTGAAATTAATTATTGTTCGATTTTGCTGAAAACTCTTGGTTGTATTTGGTTATCCCAAACTCTATCATATGCGTCTCGAAATACTTATTTCCCATGTTCCGGTTTAGCTGAATTTGGTAAGTTATAGTATATGGGTACATCAAACTTAATAGCAGGTGGTTTAAAAGTGATGGTTGCCATGGTAACCCGATGATGACATTTGATTGGTCGATATTTAGATATTTGTCTCATTAATACCTGTTTTCTGTTGGGGGGGGGGGGGGGGGCATTCTGTAATGGATTTTGTTTCAATTAGATTTTGTTGATAAACGATCTTGTTCCATTTGAATTTGAAGGTCACTATTACGCGACGTCCACGGAGAAAAATCGTTGTTTTCATATTCGGGGATATACTGCTGCTAAAAACAGCAAAACCGTGGGTAGAGCAATGACGTAGTTTATTTTTAACAAGATTGTCGTTTCTACACCATGGCACTTGGCTTATACCAAACCAATCTTTTTGTAGTACAGTATGACCTGTGAGTGAGACTTTACAGTAAATGCGGGGGGGGGGGGAGGGGGCGTAACTTGCAATCTTTTTTCGCTAAAACTTAACCTTTCTCTTGCTATTCACGTCAATATACCTTCCTGTAAATAGTGAAGACCCAGATGAGACAGATCCTGCAGGAGCTGTCTCACCAGGGTCTGCAATATTTACAAGTTGATTGTGCACTCCACAGCAGTGATTGCACAGAGAAATACGTGTACACAGTGAATATATATGTAATTATACAACAGGACATGGGTAAAGAAGGAGAAATATATTTTAAAAATCAGCAAGGGAAGGGTTAATTGTGCAGATCAGTCAAAAGACAGAAAACGCATGTCGCATCTCCCATCACATTAAGGATACTTTTAATGTGCAATAGTTCTCCATTATGATTACATTTACTTAACACACTTACCAAATCACTCATTTACTTACTCGTGACTCCATGATCATTCATGTAAGACATACTGCTATCATGGATATTAATTAGTTTAATTGTTATACTAGCATATGTACACTTACATTTTTGGCCATGGTAAAAACTGTAGAATCATATCTATATTATGTCTGGGTCTACTGTGTTTACAAAGCTTAAAATTGTGTATTTATGGAGTAAAGTGTTGATACAACAACTCACTCACCTATTCATTTAACAAATCCGACAGAAAACATATGCTAGAATGTTACGTTCTCCAACCTTTAGACCACCAGTAAATAGAAAATGAAAAACATTGCAATGGCTCTAAAAGGCTTCCGTAGGTGTACCAGTGTCCGATGACGCTCTATTACGCGATATTACACTATCTCATCAGAACTTTATATTCTAAAGCAATTGTTTAACAGTCTTTACCAGAGCGTGCCGTGGTAAGCTTGGAGTGTTCAATAATTAGGTAAGTACACACTTTACATTAACCCATTCCCTTATACTGAAGCATTTTGACGCCTCTGTAAAAGTCCAAGATGAGGATCAAAACAGTATGACATTCTACTTGTACATGTGGAAACAAATATGGAGTCACTATTTTCAGATATAACGGGACACAACTTTGCCAACTTCTATAGACATTAACATATTCCCTTATACTACAAATGGCAAATTTATCACAATTGTTTCAAATCTAATATTTTCATATATAAATAAATGTTCCTTTTTTAGTAGATTTATTCAAAGAAGATGGGTCTAAAATAGTGTAGGAGGGAATGGGTTAATGTACGACAACCTATTTGGTTATGTAAACAGAGACCCCAAAATGCGCCATCTGTCTGATTAGGATCGGCATAACATATTTAATACATGTTATCTTACTAAGTGGCCATTCATTTATTGAATATAGGCGTCTTAAATAGCAGGTGGTTGCTTTCTGCATTGCTTTTGACCTGCATTCAGCTACCGACTGATTTACAGACCCATAATTCGACATCTTTTTGATGACCGCTTTAGACAGCTTCTACTGCACTAGTAAAAACAAATAATTCAATTCATTAAATAGATATTTTATATAATCAATATTGCTTGGACATAAATATTTCTCAAGTAGATGGTGTACGTTTATTTATCGAATATATATGTCCCAGTATCATTAATAATTTTCGCAAATTGCAAAACGTGTAGATCTTAGTTAGCATTTTAATAGCGATTTCTGATCAGAGTCTACAGTGTTTGTAGGGGAAATGACAATACAGCGCGGAAGCTGCGGGTTGGTCATCAAGTGACGAATGTTTCCACGCTTCAGGTCACGGTGGATGTTGTCGGTCCAATATTTTCATTAAACAACTGCATTTCACTAACTACTCTATCGATACTCTATTGTGTTAGTTTGTGTTATGTCCTTACAGGTTTGGTCTAATTACAGAGAGACAATGAAACGAATGTGTGTGGTATTCGCGTGTATGTTATGGGGTGAGTATTCAAAACAGATAAAACTAAACATATATGTATCAAAAATAAGAAAAATGAGGCATTTTCAAAACAGACACACATTTTCATATGTATCAAAATGCAAAAATAGTATACTGTATATAGAAGGCACTATCTTAACCTTGTACCCCATAAATACTGGTTTCAATGCATCTGCTAACGGAGTAGACCCAGATCAGGGTGTGTTCTGTGTGTTTATGGACTAATATAGATTTGACTTTACAGTTTCATCTATGCCAAAACAATTTCCTAAAGTCCATATGCCACAATAAACGATATAACAAATTAATATTAATGGTGTCATTATTTCTTACATAGATAATCATGTCGTGATGGGTTAATTATTCAACCTGGGAATCTTAACCGATTCCCTCATATTGACGGATTTGACGACTCTGTAAAAGTCACTTTGTGAAACCATTGTGATAAATAGAGCATTTGTTCCTATAGGAGCAAATGCTCTATTTATCACAATGGTTTCAAACCAAAAAACCCCAACATTTTCCTTTTCTCTAGTTAATGCTCCTTTTCGGTAGATTTATTGAAAGAGGTTGTATCTAAAAATAGCCTATGCGGCAATGGGTTAAAGGCAGACATTGGAGTTTGGGGTTAGAAACCAATACGTAATAAATTGCATTCACGAAATACGTCAACATACTAAAACATTACTATTACCATAAAGGTTTTACTATAAAATACAGTAAAATCTCGATTATTCGAATACTAAAATACGTATTATTATTGACCTTTAAGACATGTGGCAGCGTAATTCGTGGTGAAAGTCGTGCAGAAAGCTCATCTAGGTTAGCCTGTGATGTGATGTAGACAATATAATTAGTGATAGTAAATCATCAGCAAATATTTTTAGCATATATACTGTCATGACGACGGGTCTCTGATATCACATGCAAACAGTTTGAATCCAAATCAGACTCCAAGTAATTAGGCGTCTCATCAAAATCCATACCATACTGTTTGGCATTTAAGTCATTGTCTTATAAAGACAGTGAAGACACGTTTATTTTAAACCTAGAATCAGGCAAAAATATGCCCAGCATAGGACAATGCTGGCACTGAAAGGGTTAATTTGAACATTGGTAAATGAAAGGTTATTATGAAAAGACAAAGTTTGTTACTGGAACTACAATCGTTTCAGCAATCGCCGGTGTCACTGGATGCCCTGATATGACTGTGGTTGCCGAAGTGGAAGTCCTCGCCACACAGCTCAGCACTTTACTCGTTGGTCTCCCGACACACAACTTCAGTGATCCTGCAGTCATTACGGCGTACAACGGATTGGTTGAATCTCTCTGTACAACGTGAGTTGATGCATAGTGTTAAGTTAACCTTTAGCCTGCTATGAGCGGATGCGTGAATATCTCTGAAAACAGTTTGGATCCAGATAAGACGCCGAGTAACTAACTCGGCGTCTATTCAGGATCCAAACTGTTTGATACCCTGATTTCATTTTGGTAGAAACACAATTATAGCTTGAAATTTGGAAATGTAGTAGATGGTAATTTTTGCTCAGCAGGCTAAAGGTTAAAAATAGTGTAACCCGTTAACCCATATATACGCATTTTAATTCAATTCAATTCAATTCAATGCTTTATTGCGTAAAACATACATTACAGCAAGATTACATAAACATACTCAAGCAAAAACATGAATTTACAGAAGAGCTACGGTAACATGAATGGTAAATTACTGTGGGTTAGAGGATTTATTTGAAATATGATTAATTTATTAATTCTTAATTAAACTTCGCTAGTCTGTATTCAAAGGTCGGATAATTGCTAATGAAACATAGGAAGTACCAGACATTTGGATCAGCATTATTTCACGTTAGCGAATTTGAATAAACTATGAGACTATGTAAGTTTAGCAATGGTTGAATGAATGAATGTTACCAATCAAACCACATTCGCAAACAGTTGACCCAGACCTGAGGGATCCTGTAGGAGCCGCCTGATCAACATCTGCTTTACTAATATTGATCTTATTCTATATTATCTTCCATGGCAAACTGTTCCTGCGTTTATTCCTTTATATAAAAAAATCAACTAATTAATATTCATTATGTCGTTAATGCTTACAATAATATTCATGGAATTAAGGGTTAATTACTCACAGACTAAACTCATATCTTCCTTCGTTTTGTTTTGCCAAGAAACGACAATGTTGTTAACAGTTTGGATTCTGGTGCAAACTCAAGTTACTTGGTACACGTCGAGGGCTTGGTGCAAAACTATTCTAACTCCTTCACTTTGTTTTGCACCAAACCCTCGATATACATAGATCATAAATGTGTACAGTAGTACATGTCTTAAGCAGTCATTATTTTATTGAACATAGGAGTTTTGAAATGCAAATCGTTGCTTAATGCACAAAATAATACTGAAAGCTCCAACAGGACTCCTAGTTAGACCTGTTTTGGATGATCGCTTGAGATATGTTTTACTGTATATAGAACAACATACAAGCACCGATGATATGCTTAAAGTTAAATCATAATACCAAGTCTGCATCATATATAGAAAATAGTCTAGTGAGGCGTAGATGGTATGAGAAGTGACAGAGGAGGCACAGAGGAGGCAATGACGAGAAGGAAGAGGTACTGAGGAGGACAGGGGGATACATGAAGGCAAATTGCTATGCCTTTAAAAGCACTGGTTGTTCAGTAACTGCAGCCGTTTTACTCATGCTTTGCTAATGCGATGGAGTTAAATACCAATGTTGTATAGATGTGAATTCTTTCCTTCTGTTTGGTTTACGAACCGAATGTGCGGCACAAGACATACCGAAGACTGCCGATGAAAGAAGTAGATAGAAATGCAAAAACGTCATATGGTTATAAAATTTATGTATTAAGTCTACTAGTGAACAACGTGTCGTCATGTGTTTTATCCAGTCACCAGGCTGCCCTAGTGACATAATAATGGGGTTACTTCCGGTAGTAGTTCTAAGATTTAAGAGGTTAGTAGATAGGCGTAATGATTCTATAACCATGGAACTATTTTCATTTTCTATAAATATGCATAAAAATTATGTTGACGAAATATATTTAACAGAAAATTCACCAAAAGAATTATTCAAATAAGAAAAAATAAAACATAATTGGCTATGGCTGGATTCGAACCCGCGCCTGAATGTACAAGAGCCATTTCTTATCATTGCAGAGACGTCGTGCTTACCGATTACGCCACGGAGGCCAATACAAAGTGGCGTTGATTTATCAGTTTTATTAATTTAATCCACCGCAGGCGAAAAATCAAGTCAGGAAGCAAAGATTGACTTACAAATAGTAAATGTTTTCTTTTCACTCTCATGATAATTTGATTGATAAACTCTTTCAGGGACAGCGATTGTCATAGACCTAAATATAGCCTGTTCATGAGTGACGTTAGCCCTATCTAAAAATAGAAACCGAGACGGCTAAACTCGAATATGACAAGGGAGCCTCCGGGAGAATGTAATCATGTCTGTTTGAATTAACATATCGACTCTCGATTCAAATGATCTTATTTTTCAAATTCAACCAGGTGTTCCCCTCTTGTAATGTAAGTATCGAAACTCTGCAGTAACTCATTATTTTCGTCTAAATGGAAATGAAAAGGGGTCCGTTGATCGAAAAACCGCATTTCACTGAAATTATTTCATGATTGTTATGTTTTAGGAGTCTATGAAAAGAGATAAAACTAATTGACTGGATAAATCGAATAATAGGTTAGTGCCGTAGATGGGACGTCTTTATCCGACTCGGAGAGAAAACAACGTTTTCTCCCCTCGTCGGATAAAGGCGTCCCATCTACGGCACTAACCTATTATTCTCCATGTATGTAGTCCATATTTCCTTTAAATTAGTGTTTATACTTCAATATACATAACAGAAAAACGTTAACGGATGGGCAACAGAGCTAGAGATAAAGTTGCGTACCCAAATGCTAAAATCGTCATTTATCCAGTCATCATGCTTCTCTAGTGACATAATAAAGGGGGTGCAGATACATTATTATAGATTACTAATAGAGAATTAGGTTACCTCCGGTAGTAAAATGTTTATTGAGTTAGTAGATATGCGTGATGATTCTATAACCATGGAACTATTTTAATTTTCTGTAAATATGCATAAAAATTACGTTGACGGAATAGATCTAACAAAACAAAATCACCGAAAGAATTATTCAAATAAGAAAAAAAATAAGATTTTTTTTAAATAGATAGCTGGATTCGAACCCGCGCCTGATCATACAAATGCCTATTTTAATAACTGTAGACACGTCGTGCCACTGAGGCCACATACAAAATGACGTTGATTTATTAGTTTTGGTTTTATTAATTTAATCCACCGCTGGCGAAATGCGTCTTTTGATAGAATCAAGTCAGAAAGTAAAGATTGACAGATACATAGTAAATGTTTTCTTTCAACTCTCATGATAATTTGATTTATAAACTCTTACAGGGGCGGTGATTGTCATTGACCTAAATATAGCCTGTTCAGTTCCATCGATTTATGAGTGACGTTGACCCTACCTAAAAATAGAAACCGAGACGACGGATCTCGAATTTGACTAGAGAGCCCTTGGGAGAAGATAATCATGCCTGTTTGAATTAACATATCGACTCTCAATTCAAATGATCTTTTTCCAGTCATCAGGCTGCTCTAGTGACATGATAAAGGGGATACAGATAAACTTCTGTGTATTAGGTTACTTCCGGTAGTAGAAGATTTATGAGGTTAGTGGATAGGCGTAATGATTCTATAACCATGGGACTATTTTAATTTTCTGTAAATGTGCATACAATATGTTGAAGGAATAGATCTAACAGACATTCACCAAAAGAATTATTCAAATAAGATTTTTTTTAAAACGAAATGGCTATAGCTGGATTCGAACCCGCGTCTGATCCTACAAAAGTCAATCATCGTCACTCTAGGGATGTCGTGCTTACCGATTACGCCACTGAGGACACATATAAAGTTGCGTTGATTTGACAGTTTTATTAATTTATTCCACCGCTGCGAAACGCGTTTTTGATAAAGTCAAGCCAGGAAGCAAAGCTTGACGAACAAATAGTAAATGTGTTCTTTTCACTCTCATGATAATTTGATTGATAAAGTCTTACTGGGGCGATGATTGTCATATAGCCTGTTCAGTTCTATCGATTTATAAAAGCGTGACGTCAGTCCTATCTAAAAATAGAAACCGAGACGACGGAACTCGAATTTGACCAAAGAGCCTCCGGAGAATATAATAATGTCTGTTGGATTAACATATCGACTATCGGTTCAAATGATCTTATTTTTCAAATTCAACCTAGTTTTTCCCCTCTTGCAATGTGAGTATCGAAACTATTTTCCTCTGCGGTAGCTCATTATTTTACGTATAAATGGAAATGAAAATGGAGACCCGTTGATCGAACAATCAATTTTTCAATGCAATTTATTTTCAAGATTGTTATGTTTTAGGAGTCTATGAAAAAAAAAAGGGTAGAACTAAATTGACTGGATAAAGCGAATAATATGTTAGTGCCGTAGATGGAGAGAAATCAGTTGATCTCGGCAGTCCTCTCCTCAACGTTTTCTTCCCTCGTCGGATAAAGGCGTCCCATCTACGGCACTAACCCATTATTCTCTATTTCTCAACTAATGCGTATACTGTGATCACTCTTCGAGACGACTCTAAAAAGTAGTCACGGTATAGGGTTTGCTGGAGAAATAAAGGACACGTTCTTTAAAAATTTAAATTTACGCACCTTATCTGGACCTCGGATGGGCAATATGCAATGCTCAACACCCGCCTCACATATCAGTATCACGAAGACATATGACATTAGATATTGGGCATGTATACAAAGCCTTGAAGAAGTCAATAAGTTAAGAAGCAACTAAGTTAATGGATTTGTAGACGACTAACGTTGCGGAGAAGTATTACATTACGCCACCAGCAGAAGGAAATACTACTTAGATTATATCATGGAAAACTGTGACCCAACAGACACTAAAGAAGAGGCGGTATCTGTAGATGGAGACATCGAGGGCGCTAATAGGTCCAAATTGTGACGGACATCACCGCATTTTCGACATCATTTAGGATGAAATGCAGTGCATTACTAATACTCATGTTCCTTAAAATAACCGGTGTCTTTCAGCTTGAATGAGTTGTTGGAAATAAAAGGCCTCAAAAATAACTTTCGAACAAATCATCACAGTCATTCAAAACAATGCAGAACCGCGAATGAAATAAGATGCTTCTGGATTTGCAGTTCGGAGTGAATGCCACATATAGTCGTCTATATCGTCACGTTGTCAAGGGCGGGCGAATGGGCTTGCAGTCGGGCGATCCTGAGTTATGCCACTTTGTTAATAAAAAGTAACCAACTATGACATTGTTCCTCCTAAAACTTAATCGATTGCAACGATTGTTGCTTAAATCGATCTGCTTAAATTCTTAAAATAAGTTTTCTGACATTTCTTTGCAAAAATATGTCCAAAGTGTCAAACGGGTTTGATCCTTAGCATCATGCGACATTTCATCTGGACCCAGACTGTTTGTACTGGTAATCACGGTTTAGCCTGTAGCATGCAAACATGTTAACCAAAGCACGTGTCATAAGGCTATGCAAGCCCATTGGCCTAATACCTAAGTCAGTTTCGATAAACACCCAGGCACTCTGAGCATTCATGCTATTTTGTTACAGGTTTATATTGTATTACTCTTTCGTTATAATTGTGTTGCTTAATCTTATTAATGTTTGGCAAGCTATATTACCCTTTCCTTAGACCCAGATCTGACGGCTAATGTTGGACCCGTCTGACCAGGGTCTGCTCAGTTTGCTAATGGCATTCGATATATGTTTCTTTAGTTTCTTTAAAAGCTGCAATGGCCAACCTTCCACATTTCATAATAATCATTTGTCAATGAATATCCAGTAGGTATTGAAGTTTGGAATAAATATAGAACAGGAAAAGGTTTAAGCATAGACATGTGCTTTTTGCTTTATACAATTCAGAAATTCATTTTTTGTTTCTAATTTCTTTATTTGTTTGGGACTAAACTTGGCGTTATCAATAATTTACTCATATTGCGAGGTCGAGTTACTTAGAGGTGGGGGAGTATCCCTGGTGTGTTTCTTTATCCGATATTTATGGTTGATTTCCGGTCTGGTTTGGTGTACATTTCGAACCGCCGACCTTCCGAATGCTAGCTGGATATATTCCTCCCACGACGAAATTGCATCCCTAGTGGGAAGCGAACACACGAGCAGCGGAAATAGGTCAAACGAGCGTAAGACAGTGTCCGAAGGCGGCGTATATACCCACTTAGTCTTCTCCACGGAGGCTCCTCGTAAAAAACTTCTAAACGTAGGAGATCCTTCGAAAGCAAAAGCAGCAATACGAAAAGAGAAAATTCCAGACTCGGTTTTATTGAGTCCATGAACAGTTATTATAAGTGTGACACTTTTCATGCCTGCTACCATTGACGTAAGCCACGCTAATACGGCAACATTTGTCCACACGGGCCAACTTACCCTGAGACAGATGATATCTAACGTGTCATACTTGACATACAATGCTCCATTGATTTCTGGTTTTCTGTTTCTTTTTAGTCACAAAGGTCACCTGGAAAACCTCACAATAATCGGGGCGAGTTGTGCCGCAAACCTCGCGTTATCTACCACTCTTCAAAGCCTTACTTTCCTGGGAAAGAATTTATTGCAACTCTACTCGAATTTTGCAGACGTCGACCAGTTCTGTGGTATGTATATATGATACTTCAATGCCATATCATATTAAAACTAGAGTTATATTAAACCATTAACCACTTCGCCACCGAATAAACTTCATCTGCCAAGAGTGTCATCCGCTTCAATTTTCAAAGTGCAAGATCCAAACTTGTTTAAAATGGTAATCTGCCATGCGATCAGTAAGGAAACCGTATGCAATACGGTGTGTAGATTAGCTATGAGATGATTAGAAACAACCTAAGAATACATAGCGTTTCACACATTCGGTGTGTGATAAATCATATCATACAGTCTAGTGGAAAAGATATGGTGGCAACCGGTTAAATACGGATGCAACAACTGAGCACATGGCTGTGTTCTCCCTACGTCGGGGGGAAGGGTTAAAACAAAAATCTCATGAACTACTAATGAATTATTAGTTTTTATTACTCTTTAGTGATGGTCAGTACATTAATCATCACATAACGGATACGCCAATTTTTGTGTGACCGTTGTTTGATTGACCTTTGACATGTATTGGTTTGGATATTTAATTATTTATTCAACTAAAATAGGAATAAAACTAGTTGAAAATTTACAACTAAATATAAGGGACAACCCCACGACTGACGAAAAGGTTATCTATGAATCACTTGTGCGGAACGCACAATCGAACCAACGCATCAATAAAAAGAATAACCATGACTGGACCAAGGAAGCCAGGTTAGAGAACTCATGGCTAGACCAAGGCAACCAGAGCGGGGAACTCATTATAAGACCAATTAAACAAGGACAGGGAACTAATGATAAAACCAAAGAGTTTGGAACGTATGATTGAGCCAATGCAACACTGGTGTGGAACTCATTATTAGACAAAGCAGGCAAAGAAAGGAAGCTAATATAAGGAACACGTGATTGGGCCAAGGAGGCAACGGTAGGGAATCATGATTGGACTAAGGAAGCTTAGCACGGGGAACTCAAGACCAGATCAAGTACTTATAAGTAAGACACGCTTGTTGGACATAGGAAGCAAAGGCAGGGACTCATGATTGCATCAAGGAAGCAATGTTAGGAACTCGTGATTAGACATTGGAAGCAAAGTAAGGCATTTATGATTGGTTCATGGAAGGAAAGGTAGGGATTCATGACTTGACAAAGGAAGCACGGAAGGGGAACACATGATTGGACAGAAAAGGCAAAGGGAAACTTTATTATTGGACCAAGGACGCAATGGTGGGGAACTAATGATAAGACAGGGCAAACAACTCGTGATTGGACCACGGAAGCAAAGGTAAGGAGTCATGGTTTGACCAAGGAAGCAGAGGTGCGGAACTCATGATTAGACAAAGGAAGCAAATGGAAAGATGATGTTATCGGACCAGGAAGCAATGGTGGTGTACCCTTGATTCCATAAAGGTAGCGTGGGCGGATAATTAGTGATTGGGTCAAGATAAGCATCCAAGCGAGCAAACTGACTGGGAATGATTATCATAATCATTATCACTAGTGACTTAAACGAGATTGTAAGTCTGAGGGCTCCATAACAACCTTATCGTGATTTAAAGTACACGTATACCTGAAACTTCAGCGTGTACAAAAAGCGATACGTAAGCTTAGTGCACGACACTATGATATCGAAAGCTTTAAAATGAGCTTTCTGTATCGCTTTTGCCCCACATTAAATAACCACCTGTTTTAATACCCCTATGTTAAAAACACTTGGTTGGTTTAGCGATTTAACTAGACTCAACTCTACTACTATAACTTAGATTTTAATACCCCTATGTTAAAAACACTTGGTTGGTTTAGCGATTTAACTAGACTCAACTCTACTACTATAACTTAGATTGCAGGGCACATCTCGTCAGCGCTTGGATAGTGGCCGAACTTCAACCTTCACTTCTTCAAGCCGTTTCGGGCGGGGCGTATACATCCGTTGGGAACTTACCTGCCTACTGTAACAACCCACTGTACGTACATGGACATGTATCTATATGTGTATCGAAGGATAAGTGCATACCTTTTGTTGCTATATTCTTTCAACTATTCGAGCATAGGCTCTTTGTAGAACCAACCTCTTTGAATGAATGTACTATAAAGGAGTATTTACTAGAAAAAGGAAAAGTTTAGAATGTTTTGAAACCATTGTGATAAATAGAGCGTTTTACTCCTATGAAGCAAATACTTTTTGTCATGATGGTTTCAATAGGTGATTATTACAGAGGCACCAACTGCGCCAATATAACGGACCAGGTTAATGTTTATAGCAGTTTGCAAACTTGTCCCCCGTTTAATCTGGAAACAGTGTATTTCATATTTATTTTAACTGTTTTGATCCTCATCTTGGTCAAAACTTATACAATAGAGACTGTCCTAGCAGCCATTCATTTATTAAACATAAGAGTCTTAAAACGTAGGTGGTTGTTTAATGCAGCGAAAAAGTAATGCAGAAAAAATCCATTAGGAGCTTATTGCATTTTTTTGTATCTGAATTAAGCTGTCACTTTAAACTTTTGAAGGGAGGTGATCTCCCGAGAGCAAAAATTGCAACACAAAAAGAGAAAATTTCAGGCTCGGTTTTATTGAGTCTGTTCATGAACAGTAATTGAAAGTGCAACACTGCTCACGCCCCCTAGCACCGGTTTAAGGGCATCTCGAAAGGAATATTGACCCATTAACCCCATGCTGTGTGTTGTGGGTACTTTATGGTGCCACAACGAGAATTTCACTGCTGGATACTGATAGTCATTTATCAGGTTATCAGGTTATCCCAATATGTAGCAGAACTATTGATAAAATATCTACAGGTAAATGAAATGATAGTTTGTGTCATGTATCATTAATTTCTCTATAAACAATGATATGTTTGTTTCAGCAGTTAATTTATGTGATTGAAATTTTTTTTTAATAGCATTATAATTATCATTATTTAAATATTTTTTATTATGCGAGTCATGTAAAATGGTCTTTATTGTTTGCATCAAGCTGAAATTTAAATGATTGATAAAGACTTTTCTTATTGCTATTGATTGTATTTATTTGAATCTGGTTTTGAAAACAAATAATTTTAGTTTATCAAAATTATTGTCAGTTAGTAATTATTTATGTTGTGCTGTAGCACAAGAGAGGCAATTGGTGTTTTATAGTAAAACAATGTGTAGATATGGTAAGAAGCGTTTCGTTATATTTTGTTTTATAGGAATTACATTCCTGTAGAATAAAACACATCCAGACCACTCCACGGAGAGGCGCTTCTAATCATGGTCCATTTTTTTTAATCCATTTTTTAATCCATTTTTTAAATTCATTTTTTTATATGGGGGTTGGGGTTAGTACATAGTCTTGACAACATATTTACACTGCAGTGTTGTCCTATCTCTTCTTAGAAGTGTCTCCAGATATGAGTCCCATACACCTGTGTCATCCATTTGGCCCATATATCTGTTCTATATTTGTATGAATATCGGCTGGAGCCAACATTTTCATTCCAGTGGCATACTGCTAAGTCACTTCGCAGCCTGTAGGTGGAATCACCCATGGACCCGATCCACTTGTCTTGGAAAATGTTCAATACGTTATTGAAAGATTCCACTAGGAAGGTATCCATACAGTGAATATAGTTCTGTGGGATTTTATATACATCTGTTCCACGAAGCTTGGTTGTGAGGAGAGTCACGGCAATTGGCTCAGTCAGTAGTTGTCTGCTGGGTATATAAGTGTCATCAGTTTGACACCGTGACTCACTTGGACACTTCCTATGTTCATTCTGGTAGTGGTTTGGTACCTGGTCTATTCTGTCTTTCAATAGTTGTTGGCTGCCACCAGTTTTTCATAGCGTAGTAGGGTATATATGTGTTTTCACTGGCTTTACTTTGTCCACAAGCTGTGTAGACCGGGTCTTTCCTTCACGGCACTTGGCACCTAATGATATCTTTTTCAGTTCTTTTTCCGCTGAAACTGACACATGCCAGGTATCATTTTGATTGATTGTCCCGGGCTGCTGTTCGCGAACATACTTGTTGATACTCGTATTTCTGTCATACCCATGTTTGTTCACTTTCACATTTTGGTGTGCTAGAGTTTCATATATGTGTTTCGTGCCGAACAGTTCATGGTGTTGTGTACAGGGATCGTCCTCTCGTCGTACAAGCTGATGCTGAATAACCTTGCGGCTGTTATATCCAATACACACGACATTCGTATACTTAGGGTTTTTCCTTGTAGAGTATCTGGCATCCGTTATAATGTCCACACTGTCTTGATTGCCACTGAACGTCTGCTCTTCCAAAAGAGCTGAGTGGCATGACATAGAACGTTCATTGCTCACTGTCTCACTGTAATTCCGTGGTGTGTAAGTATCAACTTTGTGTCTTGTAAGAGTGCCCACACAGAAGATTCACAGAACCGACTAAGCTGTGGGAACAACATCCCACTTGAGTAATATGCATGCGTTAGATTCATGAATACCAAATCACATCCATCCGGAATGTCTGGTGAAGCCTTCCACAGTGCAAAGAAACTACACTGTTCACATGAAACTCTATACACCTTAGAGCATGTCTCAATGTTCTCACACTGAAGAATAACAGATGAAGGACATGTACAGTTGTGCGTATTTACAATATTCACAAGAGCGATAAGTGATGTCTGAGCTGTAATAGTGAGAGGCTGAGTAGACACATTTTTGCTGCACTGCTGTGTCGCTGTACTCGCGATTCTAGACTTATTGACACCGTCCCGAAGATAGTGATCCAGTGCATCATTCAGTAATGAGAGTCAGAAGGTTTGCAATGCATCGGCCAGGAAAAGACTGTACCATAGATTCTGGGCTATGCTCAGTAATTGTGGTCCATGGACAGACGCTCGATATCTTGTGAAGAAAGCCATTGCCAGAAAGTCGAAGACAACATGGCACCGAAGAGAGATGATGCCAAAGTGTGTTGTAGACCAGTGCAGAATGTGATTTCCGAATCCTGCGGGCGTCGAATACATGGGCCATTAGTGGTACTGAACTCCACGACAATCAAGAAAAAAAATATAAAAAATGGACCATGATTAGAAGCGCCTCCCCGTGGTGTGGTCTGGATGTATTTTATTCTACAGGAATGTAAGTCCTACAGAATTAAATATAAAGAAACGCTTCATGGATATATTTACACAGTTATGTTTGAGCAATTGCTTCTCAATTGCCATTTCAATATTATTATTATTACTATTATTATTGTATTATTATTTTTTTTATTATTGTTGTTGTTGTTGTTTTTATATGATGTCGACAGTACATTGTTTGCTAAATCATAAGATTTAACTGATACAAAATCAGTAATAAAATTTTGCAAACAAATTTATGCGGCATAATCCCCTCAAACAAAAAATCAGTAGAGAAAAAGAAACTGTTATTAATGTTACTCAAAACATGAGTAACTATTCTCATTTGCATTTGTTAAAAAACTACTGATCCGTTTAATGGACTGATTAGTAGGTATTCACACCTTTTAGTGCTAGATTTATTTCTAAACACCTATAACCCTTTTCCTGTTTGCTTTGACAAAAATTGTCGAATCAGATCTATATCGTGTCAAAAGCAAACAGAGCAGACGCTGATCAGACGGCTTCTTTAGGATTCGTCTGATCTGAATCTACTCTGTTTGCTAATGAAATATCGTGTAATTTCTGCTAAGAGAAGTTTTTCTTTGGCTAAAACTGTAGAATCAGATCTATATCGAGCCAAAAGCAAACATATTAGACCCTGACCAAACGGCTTCTCTGATCTGGGTCTACTCTGTTTGCTAATGCGTAAAAACAGGTATTTTTATTGGTTTTTTCACACAAAAACTGGCATTTTGTACTGCCTAGCTCTTAATTTGCCAATCTACCTGGATCAAGGTAAAATTGCATAACTTTATCTCATATTGTCATTGACCCTGACTGGACACTGCAGGAGCACCCCAGGTTATCAATAATCACTAATCTGCACAGCTGGATACTGTGTATATGGGGATCACTTATATAAGGAGCTTTGAAATGCCTTTAAGCGGTATTCAGTACAAGAAGTACTGAAATTCATGATCTCGAATGATCAGAAGGTGTAACAACACTGAGAATGAAGTACGGGGCAACGGTTTACGGCCGCCACACAAGCACTTAACATCTGCTGTTGTGAAGATTATAAATTCTGAAGAGAGGTGATCCCCCGAAAGCAAATATTGCAACACAAAAAGAGAAAATTGCAGAATAGGTTTTATTGAGTCTGTTCATGAACAGTAATTGAAAGTGCAACACTGCTCACGCCCCCCTAGCACCGGCTTAAGCGGTATTCAATTTTAAATCTGCTTTAAAATGTCCGTCTAAGACAGGTTCAAGTCTACAAAGATCATCTACATGTATCTGTCGTTCCATGTGATAAAAATACAAAAATGAGTCATGCAGAAAACACCACATACAGAACAAACACTCGCCCGAACAGCAACACAAGGAAACAGCAAATGTACATAGGTAGAAAAAACAACAAGAGACGCATAAAGACAAAACAAACATACAATATGAGGAAGATGGAAGTACCGCCTTGGAACGGTCAGTGACAAAAGTCACCGGGGGTTTAAACCGGTTTATGGGCGCCCAACCTCACCCTTATTCCATCCCCATCCTAAAAGACAAACAGTGTAAAGTTTTGTATTCAGACCTCGATACACGAGACACCCTCTGAGAAAAGACTTTCGCTTGCTTCTCACATCAATAGACCTACCTGTAAATAGTGAAGACCCAGATGAGACAGCTCCTGCAGGAGCTGTATCATCAGGGTCTGCACTATTTACAATGGAAAAGTAGTAAAGTCAAGCAGGCAAAGTCACATACAAGACGCAACCACCACCAAAACACCGATCGACAAAATGACAAACACACACACACACACACAACAACACACCAAAACGCACACTCACACACGAAATGAACACAGAAAACCAAGTTAATTGTGTAACCAGTGCACCCCATAGCAGTGATTGCACAGTGAAATACTTGTACACAGTGAAGATATATGTAATTGTACAACAAGGCATGGGTAAAGAAGGAGAAATGTATTTTAAAATTCAGCAAGAGAAGGTTTAAGTGTACGACACAGCAGATGGTTTTTGTCTATACTGTTTGCAATGTACAGTAAAACCTCTCTTAAACAACCACCAAATCGTGTTAATTAGTTGGTGTTTAAGGCAGATGGCTGCTTAAATCAAGGTGAAAGTGAAGCAGAACGCTCCTATAGCTATAAGCGAGTTCTGTTTTACTCTCCTCTTGCTTTAAGCAGCCACATGCCTTTAACACAACATATTTGACGTAATTTAGTGGTCGTTATAGAAAGGGTTAACTGTACTACTCTTTTTCCCCAGAGAGCGGTCTGTGAACCTGTTTTTAATACTGCAAGTGTCCGATCAAATATGAAGAACAGATGTCGTACTTTGGGAGCATAAATTATGCTAAACCAGGACATATGTTCAGGATAATCCCTCTCCAGTTTAAGGAGCATACCAGAAAATAGATCTTGTAAAAACACTTACCTTAGGAACATACCAGAAAATAGATCCCCTATAAAATCACTAACATAAGGAGCATACCAGAAAATAAATCCCGTATAAAACTACTTACCTAAGGAGCATACCAGAAAATAGATCTTGTAAAAAACTTACCCTTAGGGGCATACCAGAAAATAGATCCCCTATAAAATCACTAACATAAGGAGCATACCAGAAAATAGATCCAGTAAAAAACACGTAACTAAAGAGTATAGCAGAAAATAAATCCCGTATAAATCTACTTACCTAAGGGGCATACTAGAAAATAAATCCCCTATAAAACCACTAACATAAGGAGCATACCAGAAAATAGATCCGGCATAACAACCACTTGCCCAAGGCGCATGTTTTATACCGATGCACACATCCCCTATAAAACACAGGTTTAGGGAATACATGTGTATTTTTAACAAATGAAACATCTAAACACCACAAATGTAAGCAGTACATTTAAGTCAGGACATAAAGGCCATATATAACATAAATGTATTGAGTACATTTTTATAATATAATTAGTTGCTCGAGCATTACGTAACATCATCGTATATTTTATATATTCATAGGCATATGTTCTCTAGTGAATAACATGATTGCATTTATACGCGCTGTCAAAACGCACGAAATTGTGGATGGTGACATATCTGTCAATGATCGAGTCACTGTAAACGACAAAAGACTGTTGTGCCTACTTGGTCAAATAATACTCCTGATGGCTGTTCAGTAAATATCTATAGAATATATGCAGAAAGGACTTACAGGCTATTCTGGTCCAAACCATTCATTCCACATGCCGCCACAACTTCATCAATTCCTTCTCTGCCTGACCTTTGGTTTACATTCCTGTAGCAATCAACAAATTTATCCTCTACAATGTAACGTATTGTCTAGAAAGTAGGTCTCTCAAATCCCAACAAGAAGCTATCAAACTACTGTACATGCAAATACATGATTCAAATGTTGAATGACAGTATTGTCCTGGACTATCAGATAATGCCGACTTTTGGTCATAAAAATATATAGCATCAATCAACAAATGAACAACTACAGTCATCTGAATCCAGAACTCTACATATTTCGACCATCTCATGCTCCAAACAGCTTCTAGCACAGTCCTTTTTAGCAGTTCATACCGAATCTAGGTCATCTACTATTCTACACGCTAGGGTTTAACAACATTTTTAACGTTTCTGTACACGATGGATATTGCCATGTTCATGTGTACAACATTGATGAAGGGATTAATCCACCAAATGCATTTTGAATCCCATTGACAGTGCCAGTGACGAGAATGCGAACTGTATCTTCGTTTAACCCTTTCGCTGCTAATGCTGCCAATGCCGGATCTGTGATTACATACGCAAACAGTTTGGATCCAGATGAGACGCCCAGTAACCCGGTGTCTCTTCAGGATCCAAACTATTTGTTACTGTTACTATTGTTTTGAAACAAAAATGAAGAAAATCAAAAAAATGAAATTTGTAGCAGACGACAAAGTTAGCAGACGACAGAGTTTGTCAGCGAAAGGTTTATACTCTGTGCAAAATGTGTACTTTACACAGACACATGAGACGTGTTGGTATAGTGTAAATGTAACTAAAACTTTATTTTGACGTGTTTTATAGTTTTATGCTCCGCCTTAAGTTTTAGCCTTGTCCGCACGTCCGTCCGTACGTCTGTAGATCCATCCTGTAAAATTTTCGTGAAAGACTTTCCCGCTTGTGTATGCTGGAATTTTTGGATATTTGGTCTGAAACATAATCACAGTGAGTGGTACCGTGTCTCCCATTTTCAGATCTGTCGTTCATCTACTTCCTGTTAGCGATACTTTGATTGAATCTTGGTGATTGTTTAATGACAAAATATTTCGTCACATATTTCTTCGCCTGTATAAACTGGAATGATTTGAGAATCATAATGAATTGTACCGTGTCTCCTCTTTTCAGATCTGTCGTTCATCTACTTCCTGTTTTCCAAACTGAATGAATTTGGGTGATTGTTTAATTACAAAACATTTCGTCAAACATTTCTTCGCTTGTTTGAGCTGGAATTATTTGATATTTAGTCTGAATCATAATCATACTGAGTTGTACGTTTGCTCCTCTTTTCAGGTCTGTCATTTATCTACTTCCTTGTATTGAATTTTAGTGATTGTTTAATGACAAAATCTTTTTTCCGCTTGTGTATTGATATTTTGTCTGAAGCATAATCAAAGTCAGTTGTACCGTGTCTCCCCATTACAGGTCTGTCATTTATCTACTTCCAGTTTGCCGACACTGAATGAATTCGGGTGATTATTGTCACAGATTTCTTCACGAGTGCAAGCTGGAATGATTTGACATTTTGTGATTTTGGTGATTTTTTACATTTACAATATTCTTCCTGTTTATGGTTATATTATTAGTAATTTGTAATTGTAATATATACATAATTATCAAAATATTAGCCTATACTAAATTAGTACGTAATTGCGTTTCGAAGAAGCGACATACATGTATACGGTGGTAGGGGTCACTATCCGTTTTGCGTCGTCGTTACCAAATAATTATGCAAACCTTAGGTAAATCAATTTCAGTGGAATTTAGAAAACATCTGGTTGGGGCATCCGTGTCCCATGGACACATTTTCTTTTATTTCCATAAACGTACTACCACGGTTAAATTTAACATTAGGGTATCAGAGAGATATAATTTAAATGTCTTTATATGACAATAAAATGTTGAGTATTTTGGGCCTACTTTGTCCAAGTCACGTTGCATTGATCATTTATGTATACAATAAAACCTCTTTTAACCGAACTTCTAGTAGATAAGAATTTAGACACTTTTAGGCAGGTGGCTGCTTAATGCAGGGTGAAAGTCATGCAGAAAGCCCCTCTAGGAGCTTTCTGTATGACGTTCACCCTGCATTAAGCTGCCACCTGTCTCCAAGACCGATATTTATACTTAATTTAACGGCCGGTTAAGAGAGGTTTTACTTATAAGGAATGTTTACAACAATCTACGTTAGTGCCGAAAAAGTGGCTAAACAAACGTGTGTGTTGGTTATTTTTTTGCATTCGTGTTCATGGTAATTGAATTTATTAAATGAGTCTTTTTAAACGATTATTATGGTTTTAAAAAGACTCAATAAAACCGAGTCTGCAATGTTCTCTTTTTGCATTGTTGGTTTTATTTTCGAGGGATCTCCTACTGCCAGAAATTATGTACTTCACTTAAGTGCTTGTGTGGCGGCAATAAAAAAGTCGCCCCGTATATCATTCTTAGTGTTGTGTTATATTTTACGGTATTTCAGGATAATTAGTCTTTATGTTGTTAGTTTTGAAAATTGAATACCGTTTAAGTCGGTATTAGGGGGCGGGGTGGGGGCATGAGTACAGTCGCACTTTAAATAACTGCTCATGAACAGACTGAATAAAACCTTTTCTGCAAATGTAGTTTTGCCTTGCTGCTTTTGCTTTCGAAGGATCTCCTACTTTCAAAACTAATTTAATAAATGCATTAATCACGAACATGCATCTAAGAACCTCTATTTAAACCCCTACAATATACCCCTTAAAAAACTACAAATTGAAGGAGTATATTTACACCAGTACATAGATCCGTTATAAAAAGCATCAATTTAATGAGCATATCTTATCTAGGACATAGATAAATCTTCTAAAACCACCGGATTAAGGGATATATTTAGAACGAGGACATAAATCCCGATAAAAACACCAATTTAAAGTGATAGCTTATACTTGAAATGCGTTTTAAAAATTACATAAGTAATAAATTTTGTTTATATACTGAAAAATGATTTCCACAAGAAAAGTGATAGAAAACCGCTGGATAAGACAAAACGTCCCTGTGTTTGATTTTGATGTATTAGAGTTATTAGTATTACATCTAGTATTACATCTGTATAATATATCCTAAGCACACAGATCAGCCTCTGATCAGACTGTTCCCACAGTCTGATCAGACGGTTCCGATTTCGGTCAAGTCTGTTTGCAAAGGCTTAGAAAGGCGTATTGATGGGGTGAAAGTTAAACATAGGTCAACATGTGTTCCTTTCCAGTGTTTTTTTTGTAATATTCCTTGTTTAAGTAACCTCACAGGCAATGTTGCTGACATGAACACCGGCTAATCAGCATGCGTTCCTTTCTACGGCTATATTTGTAACACTCTCTGTTTTAGTAACATCACAGAGATTATTGCCGGGCTGAACTCTGGCCGGTCAGCATGCATTCCTTTCTACCGCTACATTGGTAATACTATGTGTTTTAGTAACTTCACAAGCGTTATAGAAAACCTGACCACTGGCCAGTCCTCTTTATTGATCGCCGCATGAGCGGCGATCACTAATGGAATGCTTAAAAGTATTTACCCATGTAGGAGGGGTAGCGACAAGTTTTACAAATTGGCTCATGAGAGCGTGGCAGAGAATAGTTTCTACCTGCATTATTGATGTAGTGAAATATGTGATGTAAAAACCTTCATACGATGTTTAAAAAGAAATTTATCAAACAAATGTACAGTAATAACAATAATTATGACACTTTTTTCGTCGAAGTATCGACATTAAATGCCAAAAACAGTTTTGTAAACATAAATGAAGCCGGGTCAAAGTCGCAGAATTGAAGCCGGGTCAAAACTGTAGTCGTGCACCTGTTTGCGGTGCTCTCGTTCTAAATTATGCCCTTCAGAGATATACATTACAAGACGGGAAAACGTGCTCGAATTTGAAAAATAAGATCATTTGAATCGACAGTCGATATGTTAATTCAAACAGACATGGTTATTATTCTACCGGAGGCTCTACATGGTCAAAATCGAATTCCGTCGTCTCGGTTTCTATTTTTAGATAGGACTAAAGTCACTCGTTAATGGAACTGAACAGGCTATATTTAGGTCTATGACCATCACCGCCCTTGTTAGAGTTTATTGATTAAATTATCATGAGAGTGATAAATGTTGTAATGAAGTTTTATTGTTTTATTTATTTTTATTTAAAAAAGTCGTTTTATTTTTTTTATTTAAAAAAGTCGTCAATATAGTAGCATGATAACTTTATATACATCTTCAATTTCCCTTGAAGTATGTCTGGCCTGATAGCGTAGTGGTTACCACGGTCGCCTATCGTGCAGTCAGCCCTGGTTCGATTCTCACCGCTGACGAAAAAAAAATTTCTCTCTTTTTCCTTTCTATTTTTTTTTAATGGCGGTTTGGGTTTTTACTGGGATAGTTAATGATAATTATCCATATTAAGTGTTTTTTCTTTCAACTTATACGTTATTTTTGGATGCAATCTTGGTCAAGTTCAAATATGGATCATGTCGGGTTCGGAACTAGGTCACTACGTCATTACACTCAAGAGGCTACATATTTCGTTAAGTTTTTAATGAAATGTTGTATTTCAATTGTCTTAACAAAACAGTTCCTTATTAAAAACCTTCCTTGTACACAAATTTCGCGGCGATCCAATGCCTTGCATCAGTATTCGTCTTGTAGCTTTATCTGTAATACTCTCTGTTTCAGAAACCTCACAGGCGTGATAAACGACCTAAACACTGGCCAGGCAACGTGCAGCCCTCTCTACCTTGAGGCAGAACTCAATCAGACCGAACTCATCTCGGACATTAAATCGTTCTTAGACAATGAATGTGTAAGTCCGGACCAAAGTAAGTGTTTGTTTCAAAGAGTTGACATACACATTATTGACTCTTTCTACACTATTAGATCTAGTGAGGTTTTGATATTTGATTCGTTTGACAGTTAATGTGTAATTGAGACGTATACCTTTGCGTCTCCATAGTAACCGACGTGTTTGATTCTCTGGTTGTATTTATCGAATACACCAAAACACATTTAAAAACTTGAATCATGTTACAGGCATTGTAAAAGGAATACACCGGTATTAGCCCAGTACCTGTTTCCTGTTTATGTAAGAATACTCCCGACGGTAACCTTTCGCTTGTTTTCACGTCAATATACCTACCTGTAAATAGTGAAGACCCAGATGAGACAACTCCTGCAGGAGCTGTCTCATCAGGGTCTTTACTATTTACAGGTTGATTGTGCAACCAATGCACTCCGCAGCAGTGATTGCACAACGAAATACATGTACACAGTGAATGTATATGTAATTATACAACAGGGCATGGGTAAAGAAGGAGAAATATATTTTAAAATTCAGCAAGCGAAGGGTTAATATAATGTTTATGGAATATAAAGACATGACATTTTGCCCATGTAGAAACTGTAGAATCAGATCTAATTTAGATATCATAAGCAAACTGAACAGACATTGAGCTTCAGATGTCTCCTTCAGATGTCTGATCAAGGTCTGCTATATTTGATTATGGTATACTATTATAGATACGGTTCTACAGGTTCTGCTAAGGCCAAACATTCCTGTGTCCATATGCAGTTACAATAACAATGAATCTGATTAACCCTTCACTTGCTGAATTTTGAAATACATTTCTCCTTCTTTACCAAAGCCCTGTTGTATAATTACATATATCGTCACTGTGTACAAGTATTTCGCTGTGCAATCACTGCTGTGGAGTGCACTGGTTGCGCAATCAACTTGTAAATAGTGCAGACCCTGATGAGACAGCTCCTGCACTATTTACAGGTAGGTATATTGACGCGATTAGCAAGCGAAGGGTTAATATTTACGATATCATTATTTCTTACATGATTATTCATGGAGTAAAGGGTAACAGCTCCCATGGCTAATCAGAAATTCAGACTTCTTTAGTGCGCTTATAATTAAAACAATCAGGGTGAGTTTATTTAACAGCTTTATGCAACTGTTTGAAAACAGCATTTACGTATTAAAATATGCGGACATTTCATTTGCATACGACTGTAGAGTTAACTATTAACCTATTACCTCATAGGCTGTTTTACATACCTCAAATCATTTAAAAATGATCATTTACTAGAGGAAAGGAAACCTTATCGAAATGTGTAGTTTTAAAAACCGTTGTTGTAAATAGAGCATTTGTTCCAAAGGAACAAATGCAGTATTTACCACAATTACTTTTACAGAGGTGTCAAAGGCTATGAGAGAGTGGGTAAACTTAAGAGGTACCAATATGAGTGAATCGGTTAAGATAACTCACAACTACTTATATAAATAAAGCCATGGTTTTGTATCCATACAGCCGGTTATGACTGCACCCTTACCCAATCGACTTCGGCTGATCTGATCACGTGTATAAACAATCCCTCAAACGCCACATCATCCGGAAATGCTCAGTGCTCGAACGTGTGCTGTGGGTGAGTACATCTATAGCGTTGTCATATTTCAGTGTTTATGTAAAACATTAAATACAGTTAACTTCGATATAACGATATCGGATGACTCGACTTCGAGATAATTCGAAGTAAAAGTGTGATCCTTCCACAATTTAAAATAAAGAATTGATGATAAAGGTATAACTATGCATATTTGAAAACACATGTGACAGCCTAATGCAGGTCTAAAGAAATGCTGAAAATCGGATGACTCGAACTACTGTTCCCCTACGTAGTTTGCATGGCCCATTTAAGAGATAGTGAAATTCAACTGTATACATATGAGGGATCCCATACTGGACATTGTTAAAGTGGAAAAATACAGGGAATTTCCGAAACAACAGTGAGAAAAAACGAAAGAAAAACCCAACAAAAACAACAAAAAACCCCAAACAAACATCCGATTTGCTTAACATTGAGAACATTATTTACATTAAGCCCCTCTAAACTGTGCGTTACATTTGGTGTAAATATCAGTCTTGGAGACAGATGGAAGCTTAATGCAGGCTGAAAGTCATGCAGAAAAAATGCCTTTCATCTTGCATTTAGCAGCCACCTGTCGAAAGGTATCTAAATTCTGAAGGGAGGTGATCCCCCGAAAGCAAACATTCCAACACAAAAAGAGAAAATTGCAGACTCGGTTTTATTGGGTCTGTTCATGAGCAGTAATTGAATGTGCAACAATGCTCACACCCCCTAGAACCGGCTTAAGCGGTATTCAATTTTCAGAACAAGAAGTACTGAAATTCATGATCTCGAAGGATCAGAAGGTATAACAACACTGAGAATGAAGTACGGGGCGACGTTTTACGGCCGCCACACAATCACTTAACACCTGCTGTTGTGATGATTATAAATTCTTCATCTCTACTAGAATTCCGGTTTAGAGGGTGTTTACTATACCTCGTTCGTTTTGGGCTATGATTTAAATACTCACAGTCTGAAAAGGCGTTGGGGAAGATATTTAACCCTTTCCCTGTTTACTAGCTATGAACGAAACAATATTGCCATGAATATTAATGAGCCAAACTACATGTATTTTAAAGCATTATTAACAAAGAAGTTTTAGATTGTGTTTTAGATTAAGCAAACTTAGCATATCCTTATCAGGCGGCTCCTATAGGAGCTGCCTGGTCTGGTTATACTCTGCTAATGCGAGAAAATGCGTTTATATGAAGAAAAAGGGTTAAGTTTGACATTTCAGTAATAAGTACTCGTGTACTCCAAATGAATACAATGTCATACCGGTACAGAAAAAATGTAGACTGAGATTAATTCATAAATATACATACAGTAAGTCTCACTAATGCGTCCGCATAATACAGTAAAACTTCGATTATTCGAACACTAGAATACGTATTATTATCGATCTTTAAGACAGGTGGCAGATTAATGCATGGTGAAAGTCATGCAGAAAGCTCCTCAAGGAGCTTTCTGCATGACTTTCACCATGCATTAAGCAGCCGCCTACCTAAAAGGGTCTAAATTCTTCTATACCGAAAATTCGAATAATCGAGGTTTTACTGTATATGATATAGGAAGCGAAGGGTTAACCATTTTTCAAATATGAGTCAGGTTGCGCTTAGTTTGATAAACTCTGATAGGTGTAAAAAGGTTGTTAACCCTTCGCTTGCTGAATTTTAAAATACATTTCTCCTTCTTTACCAATGCCCTGTTGTATAATTACATATATCTTCACTGTGTACAAGTACTTCACTGTGCAATCACTGCTGTGGAGTACATTGGTTGCACAATCAACTTGTAAATAGTGCAGACCCTGATGAGACAGCTCCTGCAGGAGCTGTCTCATCTGGGTCTTCACTATTTACAGGTACGTATATTGACGTGAATAGCAAGTGAAGGGTTAACATTTTACTCCATAAATACGCATTTCTTCACCTTTGCAAACAGAGTAGATCTAGATCAGACGGCTCCTATAGGGACCGTCTGATCGGGGTATGCTCTGTTTGTTTATGAACTACATTGTAATATAGATTGATTCAACTGATTCTGTCATTGTCAAATATGCGCGAGCCCATGTGCTATGTACTTTCATCTAATTAGTATTCATGGAGTAAAGGGTTAAAGCTCGTGCATAACTTTTGAACTGTTTCCCGTTTCATTTTCAGAGTACGCGCTTGTATAGACGAACATATGCCAACTTGTTCAGCTACTGGTCGTACACTGTACGCATATGCTGTCAACCTTGCGCGAACGCAGGCAACATACGTCGCCAGTCAAACGTCATGCACTACTAGTGGCGCCACAGTCGCTCTGACGTCAGCTGTGACAACATTGGGAATATACATCCTCCTCTTTGCTGTTGTGCTATAAAGTTGTCTTGAAAATTACCTGACTAAATTTAAAGTCCCTTTATGTTCGTTGTTAAAAAGTGAAACTATAGATTTTTTTGTCAAAATAAGGAGTTAAGACAATGGCAAACAAGCCGCGATGCTCGAAAACTGTTTCCTTTCTAAGGAAAAAAAACGAGAATTACTATGGGAATCCCTATTTGACCAGATCAGATCGTTCACTGAATGCAAATGATCTACTCTAACGTGATCGTCACGTGACGTCCCGTCTCAAAGAAAGTGAACAAATATGGCGATTAATGGCGGATTCCACATTCAGAGCTGATATCAGAAGAAAATAGTAAATAAATCAGTTTAGAGACAGTGTTCGAATCGAGAAATATATGGAATATGTTACCAGTTACTTGCATTATTTGTGTTTATCAATATATTCAAATAGAACATATGATTTTTTTTCCTATATAAAGTGTGTGCCATGGACACATGATTCACTCACATCATACACATGGTGTTCTTTTCTGTGTGACACCATTTGAGAGGTAACTGATGACAATGTACATGAAAAGTATAACGGGACTTAATTTAGCCAGTGACTGTACGACTGAACCTGTCTTGACCCTTTACGCCACGAATATTAATGTAAGAAATAATGACATCGTGACTATCAATTAGACCAATGGTTATAGATGCACATGGACACAGAAATATAGGGTTAAGCGACCTTATATTGATTGGGAACATGAATCTAAAAAGGCAGGCGGTTGCTTAATACAGAGGAAAAAGTAATGCAGAAGGCTCCAGGAGAATATTTCTGTATGACCAAGTATTAAGATGTCGCCTGTCTTAAATAACTGGGCCTAAGGTTATAAAACGTTTGAGTCTGCGATCATTCTCAAGTATCTAATTGGTCAGATTCAGAGTAAGCTCAGAATCTGACCAATCATATGCTTGAGAATGATCTCAGATATAAGGCTTATAACCCCAGGGCCAGTTGTAATCCTTGTGTGAGAGTTTGGGTTATTTTTAATTGTATTTACGTCGTGATGCTTGTGACGGTGCCGGTCAGTCAATCGACAAATATACTGTAAAATTCTCATTTCTTAGCTGGAAATCAGCGCCGGTATCAGAAACCGAATTTACCATTGTAAGAAGGGGAATAAAGAACAAATGACTTTTATTTTAGGACTTTTCTGGCAGATGTCGAAATTGCTGGTGATATAAAGTGGATAGGCTCCAACTCTTTATAGTTTATAAGTATCAAGAAAACGTATAGTACATGTATATAATTATCACTAAGTATTTAAAAATAAGCGTTTTGAGTTATTTGTTGGCGTTTTGGTATATATACAGGATTATTTCTCCTTTGTTGATTGTTAGTTAACCCTTTCCGTCATAGAAATGCATTGTCACGCATGTGCACAGAGAACCCGCATTTGCACAGAGAAGCCATAGATCAGACGGCTCTGATCAGTGTCTGCTCTGCTTGCTAATGAAATTCGATAGATATGTTCTTTTATTTCTAAAATAGCTGTAATGTTCCACCTTCCATATTTCGTTACAACTATTTTGTCCATGAGTAGTCAGTGGGTATTGAACTGTGGACTAAATACAACAGGGAAAGGGTTAAATTTGATTAATTTGTTGTGTATCGAAGTTAGTTCACTTTTCAACTTTTTTGTTGTTTTATACTTGTATAAAGTTTGTTCTTTGTATATATTCAAAAGTTTGAGGCGGTTGGTCAGTCGAGTGAATCATTAGCAATTAAGTATTTTGTGTCAAAGGCAGGTGGTTGTTTAAAACAATGTAAAAGTAAAACAGAACGCTCCTATAGGAACGTTCTGTTTTACTTTCACCTTGGTTTAAGCAGACACCTGTCCTAAATACCAATTAATTAATACAATTTAGTGGCCGTTATAGAGAGGTTTTACTGTATATGCTAATTTTCTAAAATCTACTCATTATAATGGAAATGATCCTGGCGCAAACTGATTCAAGGATCAGTTGTTTACTACGTGGTCAGAGCGCTGATTATTCGTTACAATCTTCAGTGACGGAGTATATCAATGTATACAGATACAAACTATAACGTTGGTTCGTTAACAACAATTTAATATCAAGACTAACTGTGCAGGTTTATGTGCAATTACCTAATCATTTGAGCGGTATCAGAAACTATCCCTGGAGCTTGCTCCTTGGGCATGAAGTGCACGTGTAGACTTCCAACAGCCTTGTTATAAGTTCATACTACTATTTTCATAGAGGCCTCAGATTAGCTGAGACATTGAAATAACATTGCTTAGACTGCTATATCTTGGAATTTTCTTCGGATTCGAGCAGATTTGGTGACAGACACCTACACAGAGCTCAGAGTGTTGCTGAACCAACTGCTTGAGGTAATGTTTCGAACATGGGCTCAGAACACCAGGCTTTGTCAATTATATTACAAGCAGGCTTCAAACATGTTTTATTTAATGCTCCTAGCTGATTCCAGACAAATATGTTTCATAATCAATTCAGTATAGGCTTCAGAGCATAAGGTTCCATACGTGCTTCGAGACATGTTTCAAGCACAGTTAAGAACATTGTCTGAAATATAGGTTTGAAGTCACGACACGTGCTAAGATGGTTTCAAACGATGGGTTTCTACAGGGTTTAATGTTGAGGCTCTCATGACAAATCACATATTTGAGGTTTATTGTTCACATTTATACAGTTTCATGATATAGTTCAAGCACCTTTTTGAAGTTTGAAGCATTGACCAGCCGTCTCGCTGGCTTGAGTCTGCAGTAGTTGTTCAGTAATAAACTATAGTTGTCCACAGTTATAATTTGTTGTTTTATTGCTGGTCCCAAAGCTGAGATATCATTGGTTACCGTAGCAGTTTTATGCATAAATAGTTTGCATTTCATGTTTTCATAATATTTGTCTCAGGCGAAGTAGCCTCAGAATAATATAGTTATCATCGGCTAGCATAACCCAGCCACATTCATTGTATAGCTTCAAACCCTGTGCTGTGTTTGGCTCAAGACATCGTCTCATCACAGAACGCCCCAAACATCTAAAAAGGTCTGAGGTTGGGTATTGTCATTGAGGCATCATCCAACATCCTGACAGTAATAAAGGTGGTAAAGGATTCATCTGTTGAAGACTGGATGTTCAAATTGAGAGCATCAGGGTCCATGCTTATAAAGCTTTTTAGTTGAGTCTGAGTTTGTTCTCAAGCTTTTGATTGGTCAGATTTGAGCCTTTGGCTCAAATCAGACCAATCCAAAGCTTGAGAACGAACTCGGACTCAAACTAAAATGTTTTATAAGCATGGATACAGAGTTTATCCCTTTACTCCGTGAATATTTATGTAAGAAATAATAACATCATAATTAATTAGATTAATTGTTATAATAGCACATGGACACTGGACATTTTGCCCCCCCCCCGACCCCTGGCAGAAAAAGTAGGGTCATATCTATGTTGTATCATGAGCAAATACAGGAGCCGTCTGAACTGGGTCTATTCTGTTTTCAATGGTGTATAAAGGCGTATTTATGGAGTAAATAGTTAACTATAGATTCCGTTCAGTACAATAGGGTATACATACTAGAGGATTTTGATTTACAAACAGTGCAAACACTAATGAGATGGTCCTCTAGGAGCCTTCTGATCTGGGTGTACACTGTTTGCAAATGACAGTGACTCATTTCTCGCATTCATACGGTTAACTCTGGTGTTATAACGTATATTTCATTCCGTAATGTTCTGTGATAAATACATTTACTAGTTACATCTCTCTAAAGCAACACAATTCTGAAAGTAACACATGTACAAGTTATACATGTGTACATGCAAAGCTGTTGATAACGAAACCTTTTATCCCATGATTATTCATTTAAGAAATAATCACATCATGAATATTAATAAATTCTGAAGGGTGGTGATCCCTCGAAAGCAAAAATTGCAACACAAAAAGAGAAAATTGCAGACTCGGTTTTATTGAGTCTGTTCATGAGCAGTAATTGAAAGTGCAACACTGCTCACGCCCCCTAGCACCGGCTTAAGCGGTATTCAATTTTCAGAACAAGAAGTACTGAAATTCATGATCTCGAAGGAGATTGACTTTTATAAAGCACATGAACACAGGCAGAAAGTGTACAGCCATTTCTATATTATTAAATAATCCAACAGAGCAGACACTGATCAGACGGCTCCTATAGGAGCCGTCTTATCTGGATCTACTCTGTTTGCAAATGCGTAGAAATGCATAGTTATGGAGTAAATTGCAACATTTATAGCCTCTGCAATACACGCACATTTTCAATAACACCATAAAGCAAAGTGTATAGCCTCTGCAATACACGCACATTTTCAATAACACCATAAAGCAAAGTGTATAGCCTCTGCAATACACGCACATTTTCAATAACACCATAAAGCAAAGTGTATAGCCTCTGCAATACACGCACATTTTCAATAACACCATAAAGCAAAGTGTGGCTTATGTTTTATTATTCTTAATGAAATTGTCAATATGAACTTTATCCAATTATGTCAGGATATTTTTAGATCCAACGTCTTTGAATACATCTACGGAAAATGGAAATTTAGAATTGCGTAGTTTTGAAACCATTTTCATAAAGTATCACAATGGTTTCAGAAAGGGGTATTTACAGAGCCGTCAATATTAGGGAATGGGTTAAATGAAAATAAATGCCCGTGATACAAAAACCCTTTTAATCAATATTTACATGTACGTGTAATTTATCGTCCGTCTCTTAGAATGAAGATATGACTATAGTTGAAACAAATAACCTCTTGTAACCTAACTGGCAGAATAGCATCCTGTGATAGGAATTATGTGATACATCCTTAGAAATTCTTATGTAACTTTGAATTAATATCATATCCTTTAGATAGGACCCTTAATTAATACTTGTGTATTTTACCAATATTTAACCTTTCCTGATTTCAAATTTGTACTGTATATTATCCATGCTTTGGAATACTCAAATTTATTTTAAACTCCCCAGGTTGTTATTTTTTGTTAAACTGTTGTTGTGTTTGTTACATATTAGCTACATCGATAAATAGCTCATTGTATAGTCAAACAACTAGGTCTGACGTGTCAAAGGTCAGCCGAGTCCATTTTTTAGGGAGATCAGCATTCCGCATGTTCTGGAACCATTTTTTAAACAGACGAGTTTAGTATATAAGATAAAATTGAAGGCGGAATTGTTGTCAGCCATTTAGCGCAGTGGATAAAGTCTAGGTACGCAAAAGACATTGCGAGAGTAGTTTTTTATTGAGCGTGGGTTCGAATCCCGTGTCGACTTTTTAATTTTTAATGAATAGTAGAGTATTATTTTATCTCATATTCTATAATTGTAATGGCCATTTATGCACATGGTCGTCTATGTTAGGGAAGGGCGCCTTCGTTTGAGTTCGAGTCCTATATTAGCCATATTTTCATTAATAAATCGATGCTAAAATATGAATATCAATATAAGTTTTAGCAAATGTCTTGTACAAGTGGCTTCTTAATGCACAACAAAACTAATGCTCTTAAGGGGACTTTCCTTAATATCTTTAGCAAAAAAATATTTTAAGTTGATGCGAGACTCGAACCTGCGCCAAATAAAATGTTCGCCGATCATATACTTCTTTATGGTCCTACATGTACGTCTTATCCACTACGCTATATTTCCGATAACTAATGCGCTTATTCTTTATACCTATAACTAAACATTTTCTTTTAAAAACGGCACGTGGATATCCGAAATGCTGATCTCCCTTAAAAATGGACTCGGCGAACCCGTGGCTTGTCAGACCTAGTTGTTTGACTATAGTTAATGTTGTACACCGACACTAAAGGACAACAGTGCTAGTCTTTCAAGAGCATGCCTTTCTCCCAACATTAAGCAACCACCTGCCTAAATAAGTATTAAAGTGTTCTTTATTAAAGTCTCTTTTAGATGGGTTTTAATGTATATTGGCGAATAACATCAGGATCTGCGATATCAAACACGAGAATGTTTCAACTTCCCCAGCGTTTGTTCAATCGGTTTTCTTGCTAGACAAAATCATGCTGCTTTTCAACTTATGTAATTGATAGGTATTTTTTTTTAAAAAAGGGGTTGTAAATAAAGCAGAAACTATCATTTAACCGATGCACTCATATTGACGCCTTTTGACGAATCTGCAAAAATTACTTATGAAATAATTATGGTAAATAGAGCATTTGTTACATAAGAACAAATGCTCCAATTATAACTAACAACCTTTCCCACGTTTAAAATTGTCTTTTTCTCTATAAATACAGTGGAACCTCTCTATAACGACCACTAAATTACATCGAGTATAAGGGCAGGTGGATGTTGAAAGCAATGTGAAAGTAAAACAGGACGCTCCTATAGGAGCGTTCTGTTTTATTTTCACCTTGCTTTAAGCAACCACCTGCCCAAAATACTAACTAATGAACACAATGTAATGGTCGTTATAGAGAGGTTTTACTGTATTCCCTTTCGGTATATTTATTCAAAGAGAATAAGTCTAAACATATCCTATTAGTTAATGCACGACAAACACTATACAGAAAGTTCTGCATTACGTTTCGGTCCAGCATTCAGCAATACACAAAAAAACTGCTTATATAATGTTTTTTGAGACTTTGCTTTAGTTAGGCTCCTTTCGTATTTTTAATACTGTTTATCAGCAAAAATACCTAAATTATTTTGAAGCCATATACATGGAATAGTGTGGAACAAAAAAACAACAACACTCTTCATTGTACAAAATACATGTAAATATTTAATATCAAGTTCCGATTATAAACTGTAGTTTCAACATATTCTTAATCATGTTACTACTCGGCTATACTTGTGACATATTTTAACCCTTTACTCCATAAAACGCCTTTCAACACCTTGCAAACAGAGTAGACACAGACCCTAGATCAGAGCCTGCTCTGCTTGCTAATGATATAATATAGATATGATTCTCCAGTTTATGTCATCGCCAAAACTACCCCTATGTCTATGTAATATTATAAAAAATAATATAATTGATAGTCATGATGTTGTTATTTCTTACATGAACACTCATGGTGACAAATTAATGCAGGGTGAGAATAGTACATGAAGCAACCATCTGTCCAAAAATCTCATTTCTACTTTACTAAAACTTCGATTTTGTGAGGTTTACAACATTGTGTCACCAATAAGCAAATATATATTAACCCTTCGCTTGCTGAATTTTAAAACACATCTCCTCTTCTTTACCCATGCCCTGTTGTATAATTCCATATATATTCACTGTGTACACGTATTTAGCTGTGCAGTCACTGTTTTGGAGTGCACATGTTGCACAATCAACTTGTAAATAGTGCAGACCCTGCAGGAGCTGTCTCATCTGGGTCTTCACTATTTACAGGTAGGTATATTGACGTGAACAGCAAACGAAGGGTTAATGGCGTCTGTTAGCTAAGGGTCAAGAAAAGGGTTAAGCCCCGAGTCCGCACCAGAGGCCCAGACAACATGCAAAACTTAAAACATTTTCAAGAAAAACTCCTTTATATCTCCACCAAACTCTATGTTGTGACCACTCGAAGAGACGATTCTAACGGTTGGTCACAACAGGGTTTGGTGGTGAAATTAAGATTTTTAGTATCTGAGTACGCACATTTATCTGAGGCTCTGTCCACACAGTTTACATTGTGCACGTGCTTCATTCTTCCAATGACACCATAAATGCTAGCGCTGCAACACAGTTTACATTGTCTACGTGATTGATTCATTCTTCCAGTGACACCACAAATACTAGTAACACCATACAATTCATATATCCATTCACTTGTCCAGATATTCGCGACTTAGCTGGCGTTTGCAAAGTACATGTAAATATATGATGATAGTCTCTACAATAAATATATATTTCGATGAAATTATAAAGCATGGTGTTGGTAATATTTTATTATTTTGGCCCTTGGTTTCATATTGGCCCCAATCTGAAGCTGACTAATGTTTACATAGAAATACAGTGTATGCATGAGTCTATAGTAACCAGGTGAGCGATTTAGGGCCAACATGGTCCTCTTGTTCCAAATTGTGAAACCCTGCAATGTCTTAAAGTTGAAAACTAAAGCATAGCTGAACATTATTATTGAAATATGGTTTGCCTGTCAATGTTTCTGTATCATATGTAGTGTAGCTATTTGGTTTAGATGTAAGAGTTACTATTCATGATTCCATTTAATGTTTCAATAACCTTTATTGAACAGCCACTTGTTTTCAACCATGATGACCTATGATTACAGTGACAGCCTAATGCAACTAAAAGGTTGTGATCCTTTGAACTTTTCAATACGCATTCAAGTACCACCTGTCATAAGCAATTATCAATTAACATCTGAATGGCTGTTCAACAGAAGTTTTACAAAAATCGGGTAAAAGTGGAAATACAACCATGTTTCGATTTAACATTTGATTACATTTTAATTACATTCAAACAGATGCTTTAATTGCAATATATGTTTATTTGCTGTTTTGTACTTTTTCATGCCATTGTCTACAAAAAAAAATTACATCATGAAAAACAAAATATATATATTATATATATATTATTATGATTACGATTGTCAACTTGAACTGATATCCTATGATATATTATATAGGATATTTTGCGAGTAGTCATATTGTACAAACTGATATTAAACGAGTCTTGGAAGATGATATTAAGCGAGCTTCTGGCGAGTTTAATATCTGTTTTGTACAAAGTAACTACGAGCATCAATTTCTTTTTATCACAATACTTATTTCGACTAAAAATGCCGTTTTTGACAGGTCCTTCACGTTTCTTTCCACATGACGTCATTGCAGTTTACATTTTAGCGTGTTTAATGTGGGGAAATATGTGATATTCACTCGGATGCAAGGGAGGTTATGTGGTACATTTCAATAAGCAAACAGAGCAGACACTGATCAGAAAGATCATACAGGAGTTGTCTGGCTTGGGTCTTTCCCATTTGCATTGGTGTTGAAATACGTACGAGTATCTGTGAAGAAAAGAATAAAATGCTTTGATTTGTTTACAATGTAAATATGAGTAGCAGACATAGTCCGACTGCTGCCATCACTGACATCCGGGTGACAGCAGCACCAGCGCTGGTGCATTCCGATGTGCTAATGAGATACTCTGCTGCCGGTCTCTGTAGGTTCACAACATCTATAAATAAATCCTGTCCGACGACTCCGCATGAAGGCTCTATGTGGTCACTGACACAGGCGCGCCTTCTGCAAATGAAAGTGACAACAGGAATACAATTATGTAGTATCAAGGAAACGAATATGTATTTAATTCCGTTATATTGTTTAACATTTTCACTCATATAGACCACCTTTGGAATTATAATACAGATTCTGCCATGGCCTAAATTTCATGTTTTTACATGCAATTATAAATAATAATCTCACATTACATTATACATTATAACCTTAATATATGTCTGGTGGTGATTATTTCTTACACGAATATATCAATACATGAATGAAATGGTTGCAGCGCTCAGGAACCCAATATTCATATACATGTACAGAGGTCCAGATAAGATGCGTACACTTTCTCCACCAAACCCTACTCTGTGACCACTCTTTAGACTCGTATCTTCGAAGGGATTCTAAAGAATGGTCATAGCATATGGTTTGGTGGAGAAATGGCGATATTAGTACTTGACTACGCACGTTTATCTGATGTTCTGCATGTATATATACACACACGTCTGATATATACGCTTGTTCAATATCTACACTCAGATGAATTTAGTGTAAAGAACTCCGATTTTTAAATTTCCTGAAAATGTTTAATGCCAAATAAATTTACAGTATATCGTTTAGGTACAATGCTACGGTCTGATATATTAGTAATTGTGCGACATTTGGGATTGGCTTGTGACATGTGCAACCTTCCTATTACGACACAAATTGTAAGATAGCGACATTTGTGAAATGTGAATGGTCGCGACATGTGGCACTCAATATTGTGATATTTGTAAACAATTACAACATTGTAAATGATCACTGTATAAAGTATAAGTGGCTACAACAAGAAAACGCAATGCGACAAAAACGAAATCCACAGTCGGAACCCCTCGGAACCAGTCGGAAGCAACACTTGTCTGTCTGGCTTGCCGGATATAGACGAGGAGTTTCGAATGAAGGAATCGGCCTAACTCACCCACAGCACTTGGCCGAACACATGTCATCGCTACTCCCTGTGCCGGAGTCGGATACCGTAGCATCTGTGTCAGGATTGTTGCTGCACGAAACGAAGTTGGTTTCTGAAGACTTGGTAATTGCACATTGAAGTTTATCTGTAATAAAACCATTTGCGTTTAGAATTGTTTACTCCATAGAAACACATTTTGACGCTTTTGCAAAAAAGAGTAGACCCAGATCAGGCATATCCTTTAATCAGTTTCTGCTCTACTTGCTTATGACATAATACAAATTTAACTGTACAGGCTTGCCGTGGCAAATTCTGCGTATCTATACATGAACCAATATACCAATATATATATACGTATGTTGAACCGTATATGATAGGGGTCGAATATGTAACACGGGTGAAAACATCGACCGAATATGTCCCACGGTTGATATATTCGGTCGAAAATGACACGCGCATCAGATGAATATGGTACACAAAATATGATATATTCATGTGGCTTAAGATTTTATATGCACACCAAAACGAATGTTACATCAACAAAGTGGACACGAAAAAAACGAAAATTGCCACGAATTCGTCACATTTGTTAATTGTTGTCTGTTTTAAAAAAACATGTTTTTTAACATCATATTTTATTGAAAATCTTATTTATGTTACAAAGACTTTTTGGCTAATCATCATCATCATCATTATCATAATCATCATTATCATCATCATCATCATCATCATCATCATCATCATCATCATCATCATCATCATCATCATCATCATCATCATCATCATCATCATCACAACATCATCATCATCATCATCATCATCATCACCATCATCATCATCACCATCATCATCATGTTGTACGCGATGCTGTTGATTCAAGCGACATGGACACTAAAAGTACTGCCCCAATATAAAAGATATGAGGAATATGATAAACCATAGAAAAGCATACGGCCTTCACATACATATACAGTGAAACCCCTAATGCGACCACTTAATAAACAGCCACTGGTGTCATTTAAAGCAGGTGGTTGCTTAATGCAGGACGAAAGTTATGCAGAAAGCTCCTATAGGAGCTTTCTGCATAACATTCGTCCTGCATTAAGCTACCACCTGCCCCTAGCACCAAGAATTATACTTCTTTTAGGTGGTCGCATTAGCGGGGTTTTACTGTATCTTGAAAACTTGCATTAATTTAAACCCAGTTCGCAGTTATGCAGTTTGTAATTGCCAAGCTCGGTGAACACTTCAGAGAATTAATTCGGTTAATGGGTATTCAAAGGTCAAAGATCTATATATTAGACCAAATATTCAACTGAATAATCGAAATCCCGTCAGTGTTCGTTTCTTGCTTATAAAGGCAGGTATAAACAGTGGTCTCATATTCGCCATTAAACAGATAATAAAGACTAAAGATGGGCAAATGCATGGCTTCGTTTGCGTATGAGTGGCATTAACTGGTATGATGTTATCGACATTACGTGTTCGCGGCAGTGATGTTAAACTGGCATATAAATATAGTCAATTGAAACTGTTCAAAATATGTTTAAAACAATTATGACATCCTTATTATATTGAAATAATACACATGACAATGTTGTTTAGTTCTTTGAAATCACCGTTCAGAGTTATATCAGTCTCCTGTTTATTTGTATATGAGTGCCATCTATAACTGGCATGTTATCGACATTACATATTTGCGGCAGTGATGTTAAAACAGCAAATAAATGTAAGCCACATGAAACTGTACAAATATGCTTAACCCTTTACCCAATAGCCTGTTTCTAGTTTTGAAGACATATGACCACTTAAAGCAGGTTGAAAGTAAAGCAGAATGCGCCTTAAGGCGCATTCTGCTTTACTTTCAGCCTGCTTTAAGCTACCACCTACTAGGATATAGAAAATATTTATTATGCAATATGTTCATGACTGTATGAATTTGAACTATTTTCTTCAGCGGAGGAATAAATCAAACACGCTAAAAGCCGCTTCTATCAGGTAAAGGGTTAAGATACACCTTTCCACATCAACTGAAAGTCACTTTCAGTTATGCAGAAACAACAACAATGCTAAATAAGATGGTGATGAGTTAAGATGTGACGATGTTGTTGTTGTTGTTGATGATAATGATGGTCGTAAAAAGGATGGTGTCTTTGGTGATAATGATGAACGTGATGCTGGTGACGACGACGACGAAGACGATGATGATGATGGTGGTGGTGATGGTAATAATGATGGTGAATCCTGATGCTGATGGTGAATGATGACGATGGCGATGATAAAGATGATGATAATGATGATGATGATGTTAATGATCGCGATTCTGGTCGTTATGATGATGATGACGACAACCATGATGCTGATTATACTAATTATGATCGTGGTGGTGGTGATGATGATGATTATGATGATGTTGGTGATTGATGGTAATGGTTTTATATCACAACATGTGTGACATATACGTTTATAGTTTTTACTGTCATACTGAACAGACGAATATGACACATTTGACAGGTGTGATTTTTACGGTCGAATATATCACACACGTGTTACATATTCGATCCGTACATGATGAAATTATTTTACATGAATATTCATCAGGTAAGGGTTTTATCTGGAAATTAGTTCATCGGCTTTTTGTACATTGCAAGCAGTGTAGACCAAGATCCGCGGTTGTGTTCTGCACCAGGTTGGTTTGATCTGTGTAGATAATACTGAGTGTTTACCATTAGTAGGGGACAAAAAGCCTGATTTTGGCAGATTTTGTTACCTGATTTACAATAACTCCATCTTTTACATATATAAACTTAACACCTTACCTAACAATTTTAGAAGGGTGGCAGAACATTCCCAATAAAATTCTGGTGGAAATTGTGGTTTCCATAGCAACAAGCTTCAAAATGATATATAGCATTTAAAAGGACTGCCAATTTGCTTATGGATGTAAATATGTCCCGATTGTTTACTCTTTGGAAATGAGAGATGGCTAGTGTTGATTTGAAATTAAATAAAACTAGAGGTTTTTGTCACAAAAACGGATGTCTCCCCTCTATTAAAACAATATGTAAAGGGAAATCACTAAAAATGTTATGGACCTGATGAATGATACTTCCCCTCATTATGCACTTTCCAAACAAAATGATAACAGCTACATGTAATAACTCCAAAAATATTGATACCAGAGTTATGGCCCGTGTGCATGACACTTACTTTCATCATGCCCTTTCCATTAATATAATGTCATTCCAATAGCATAAGTCGAACAGGAGTTATTGATCGGCCAAAAATGTAACAAAGGGCAATAACTCCAAAGGTATTGAAGCAAGAGTTATGGCCTTTGTTCATGACACTTTCTCTCATCATGCTCTCTTCATGTATGAAGTTTCAATACGATGGCAAGAGCCATGTAGGAGTTATCGTCCGGACAAGAAAGCGTTAAGCAAATGTACAAGGGGCAATAACTCTAAATTTATTGAAGCCCAAGTTAAGGATCTTATGCATGATACTTTCTCTTATTATGATCTTTCCATGTATGAAGTTTCACTCCATTGGCATGTGCACGTCCTGACAAAAAATTGTGATTTTTTACAAGGGGCAATAACTCCTATATTAGTGAAGCCAGAGTTATGGACCTTGTGCATGACACTTCCTCTCATTATGCTCTTTCCATATATGAAGTTTCAATCCAATGGCATGAGCCATATAAGAGTTATCATCCGGACAAAAAAGTTTGAATCTTTTTACAAGGGACAATAACTCCTATATTAGTGAAGCCAGAGTTATGGACTTCATGCATGACACTTCCTCTTGTCATGATCTTTTTATATATGAAGTTTTAATCCAATCGCATGAGCCATATAGGAGTTATCGTCTGGAAAAAAAGTGTGAATTGTTTTTACAAGGGGCAATAACTCCTATATTATTGAAGCCAGAGTTATGCCCCTTTGTGCATGACACTTCCTCTCATTATGCTCTTTCGACATATGAAGTTTCAATCCAATGGCATGAGTCATATAGGAGTTATTGTCCGGACAAAAAAGTGTGATTTTTTTTACAAGGGGCAATAACTCCTATATTAGTGAAGCCAGAGTTATGGACCTTGTGCATGACACGTTCTCTCATTATGCTCTTTCCATATATGAAGTTTCAATCCAATGGCATGAGCCATATAAGAGTTATCATCCGGACAAAAAAGTGTGATTTTTTTTACAAGGGGCAATAACTCCTCTATTAGTGAAGCCAGAGTTATGGACCTTGTGCATGACACTTCCTCTCATTATGCTCTTTCCATATATGAAGTTTCAATCCAATGGCATGAGTCATATAGGAGTTATTGTCCGGACAAAAAAGTGTGAATTTTTTTACAAGGGCAATAACTCCTATATTATTGAAGCCAGAGTTATGGACATTGTGCATGACACTTCCTCTCATGATCTTTCCATATATGACGTTTTAATCCAATCGCATGAGCCATATAGGAGTTATTGTCCGGACAAAAAAAAGTGTGAATTTTTTACAAGGGGCAATAACTCCTATATTAGTGAAGCCAGAGTTATGGACCTTGTGCATGACACTTCCCCTCATTATGCTCTTTCCATATACAATGTATGAAGTTTCAATCCAATGGCATGAGCCATTTAAGAGTTATCATCCGGACAAAAAAGTGTGATTTTTTTACAAGGGGCAATAACTCCTATATTAGTGAAGCTAGAGTTATGGACCTTGTGCATGACACGTCCTCTCGTCATGATCTTTCCATATATGAAGTTTCAATCCAATCGCATGAGCCATATAGGAGTTATCGTCCGGACAAAAGAGTGTGACTTGTTTTTACAAGGGGCAATAACTCCTATATTAGTGAAGCTAGAGTTATGGACCTTGTGCATGACACTTTCTCTCATTATGCTCTTTCCATATATGAAGTTTCAATCCAATGGCATGAGTCATATAGGAGTTATCGTCCGGACAAAAAAGTGTGATTTTTTTACAAGGGGCAATAACTCCTATATTAGTGAAGCCAGAGTTATGGACCTTGTGCATGACACTTCCTCTCATTATGATCTTTCCATATATGAAGTTTCAATCAACTGGCATCAGGCATATTGAAGTTATCGTCCGGACAAAAAGTGTGACGGACAGACGGACAGACGGACAGACAGACAGACGGACAGTCAGACAACTCTCACGAAAACAATATATCTCCCCCATTTAAATATGGGGGGGAAACATAAATATTTTTCCCCAATGACTGGTTACTATGGCAATAGCGTAATACTATGTAATTTCGCCCAATTTTTCACTTTTTTTGAAAACAAATCCTTATTGTGTTTTTTTTTCAAAATGTCTAAATAATGAATTAGTGTACGACTACATGGGCTAAATGTAGATAGATAAGCATTGTTAATTTGTGTGTATACCAACTGTCATTTTGTTTAATGCATTTTAAGAACTATTTGAGCATTATAATTGTTTTTGAATGAATAATGGTAATAAAGATAAAATGTTAATAATAATAATAATCATCATTATCATCATCGGCATCATCATCATCGACATCATCATAATAATAATAAACTAGAAATGAGTCCATAGGACGGATGCCCTCACTTCAGATATTTTTGTCACAGAAAGTAAGGGCCATAATCATTTATGCAACGACTGAAGCGATTTACATAGCTATCGAACTTGACCAAAATATAATAGCCACACATATTTTTGATCAGAATTGGACAAATACTTTACCAAGAAAGAGGCCGGACAAGATATATTCAAAGTCATTTTTGCAAATAAAGGGCCGCAACTACTAAACAACAAAATCAATTTACAGGGTTATCGAACTTGACCAACATACAATGGCCATAAACGTGTGAAAAAATTGGTGTGGATTCGACGAGTACTTTCCAAGAAAGATTGAGGCCAATATATTTTAAAGTCATTTTTGCAAACAAAGGGACACAATTCGTATACAACTAGAGCGATTTAAATGGTTATCGACCTTGACCAATATATATATATAATGGCCGCAAACATGTTTGTAAAGTTTGATGTGGACGGGACAAATACTTTCCAAGAAAGAGCCCGGACAAATTCTAGATGTGCGTAGAGACGCTAACGGACTTCAACTTATTAATATTCATTATGTCAATACCTCTTACACCAGTAAATGGTTAGATAATGCATAGACAACACGGTACAGAGAGTTTGAATTTACTACAAGCAGGTCCGAGCCTTTATAAGCAATTACCAAGATTTTCTACAACAGTTTACAGAAATAATTTTCTCTCAATACTTAATCTTTCATATTATGGATAGGCTTTTGCAAAAAGAGTAAAGTAGGATCAGACAGTCCCTGTAGGAGTCGTCTGATCAGGATCTGCACTGTTTGCTTATGGACTTACATAGGACCTGACCCTGTGTTCATATGGCATTTAAAAAGGTTAGCAAATTAATATTCATAATGTTATTTATGCCTTTATGAATATTCATGGAGTAGAGGGTTAAAACCATGATCAGAGTGTCGAGTAATTTCGATCATGGTCAAATGTTTCAGTGTCAACGAAGCCCAGCTGAACAAAGACCTTGAAACAGAGAAACATTTACTTGTCCTCAAAGTCCTTGAAGCAGAATAACACTGAAATGTATTCGCAAAATCAATGAAAAAGGATAACGCTTGCTTGTATTCACACAGTTGACGAAACAGAGTAGCTCTTACTTGTGTCGATAAAGTCCTTAAAACAAAATAGCACTTACCCGTGTCAAGGTTTGCACATCGATTGTCAACAAAGTTTTTTATTTCCGAGATGATTGTCGACGATGTCAGGCCTGCTTCCTTCCACAACGGACGACAGACCGCTTGACCAGTGGCCACATCAGCAACAGCATTTGGTAGATAACTAAAACATAAACCCTGACCTTACTTCATTCAAGCAGCAGTTTAAAGCACTGGATTCTTTACCTCTTATCGCCTTTGCAAACAGGATAGACGCAGACCAGACTGCTCCTGTACGTAACGTCTGATTAGATCAGATTTACTTATTTATATATTATACAGATCTGAGTGTACAGTTTTGCCAGGGTCAAACTTGTCTTGCTCTTATGTCATTAGGCTATTAACCAGTTCCCTGTTCTGTATTTAAGAAATTTAACCATTTCCTTGTTCTGTATTTATACCACATTTCAATACCTACTAAATATTCATGAAACATATAGTTATAATGAAATATTTGAACGAGGAACAGTGTAGCCATTTTAGAAAGTAAAAACCCGGATCTTTCAAATTGCACTAGCAAACAGAGCAGACCCTGATCAGACGGATCCTATAGGAGCAGGTGGCTGGTTACTGCAGAACGAATATGTAGAAAGCATCTAAACGAGTTTTTGTTATATTCTTCCGGCATCCAATAATCAGCCCTTTACCTCATAAAGACACGTATCTGTGCATTTGCAACAGCGCAAAGCAAACCCAGACAACCCATGTAGTAACTGTCTCGTCAGGGCCTGTTCCGGTGGCTTATGGACAGGTATTTCATAGTAAATGCTCCATTTCATCTACTGTTATGTAAATTGTAGTCGAAAAACAATGAAACTACAGCAATCCCTCTACAGTGACCTTTAAAAGGTTTTAATTCTTGGACGTTTACAAGCGTAGCAGCTCAACCTTTCCGACTCCAAATAAAGTTTACCTGCTAAGATTATCGTTTGCTTCAGGTTTTAAATATAAGCACTGTTGAACAGATTGGATGCTTAGGAGACGCCGAGTTACTCCGCGTCTCATTTGGCGTCTTCTCAATGCAAATGTTACAGGGATTCGCCTTTGGCGTACATATTGAAATTTGAAATTAACATAGAATAGGGAAAAGGTTAACTAGTATCTCACAGTTCACGACTTGGCTTCTATTTTCAATAGTTCGGACCCAGTTGAGACACCAAGTAGCTCGGGACCTCATCAGCTGTTTGACACTCGGTCAATAGTTTCTCGAAAGCTTAACCCTTCGCTTGCTGAATTTTAAAATACATGTTTCCTTCTTTACCCATGCCCTGCTGTATAATTACATATATATTCACTGTGTACAAGTATTTCGCTGTGCAATGACTGCTGTGGAGTGCACTGGTTGCACAATCAATTTGTAAATAGTGCAGACCCTGATGATACAGCTCCTGCAGCAGCTGTCTCATCTGGGTCTTCACTATTTACAGGTAGGTATATTTACATGATTAGCAAGCGAAGGGTTAATCGTGCATATTTTACAGATTCAAATTTGTCTATACAGTAAAATCTTGATTCTTTGAACACTCAAATACGTATCGTTATCGATCTTTAAGACAGATGGTAGCTTAATGCATGGTAGAAGTCATGCAAAAAGCTCTTCCATGAGCTTTCTGCATGACGTTCGCCCTGCATTAAGCAGCCACTTGCCTAAAAGCTCTAAATTATTCTATATTCAAAGTTCGAATTCTCGAGATTTTTTCTGTACATTATCATTTTAACAGTAAGCTAAGAGTTGAATGATAGCCTTCATAATAAACGAATAATATGACAAAATCATTAAACAATATGCTGATAATGTTCAATTATTCTTATCAAAATTGTCAAATTGAACTTAAAAATTAACCGTTTTCCTTCCATACTTATAACTTTTTGTTCTTCAACAAAATACCGTCAGTCGGTTTCGAACACTTACTAAACTAAGACGCAACCCGAATAAATACTAATATGCCGACAAACAACATCGGATGTGTCCGATATCAAACACATGATGGTTTTGGCTTCTTCAGCGTGTATTGGATCGGCCTTCTTGCGGCATACCTACTTATACTTTTTTCCAGCATGTAAATGAATGATTTATAAAGCTTTTAGACATTTTCAAAAAACGCGTTGCAAGTCAAGACTATCATCTTAACATACAACACACCATACCCTGTGCTGCAGTAGACCTCTAGGTTTGCAACGGTTGAAAACGCCCCGTTCTGAACGGTCGTCTTAAATTGATCTTTGATGTCTTCAATAGCCCAGGCCGACACAAGATGCGGAGTGCACGCTAAAGTAGAAATAAACAGTAAAGTACTAGTAAAGTAGTAAATATAACGTAGACAAATCAGTAACGTAGTATTACAGTGGTATACATAACGTAGCAAAACATTGTAGTGATAGTATAGTAATACATATAACGTAGAAATAACAGTAACGCCATAGTACAATAGTACAACTAACAAAGAAATAACAGTAATATTATTACAGTGGTACACATAACGTAGAAATAACAATAAAGTAATAGTTTAGTAATACATATAACGTAGAAATAACAGTAAAGTGTTGGTACAGTAGTACATATAACGTAGAAATAACAAATAAGTAATAGTACAGTAGTACATATAACGTAGAAATAACAAATAAGTAATAGATCAGTAGTATACATAACATAGAAATAACAAATAAGTAATAGATCAGTAGTATACATAACGTAGAAATAACAAATAAGTAATAGATCAGTAGTATACATAACGTAGAAATAACAAATAAGTAATAATTCAGTAGTACACATAACATAGAAAAAATATATGTATATAACGTAGAAATAACAACGTACGAGACAATTTCTGAGGCTGAGTCTGAGATCATCCTCAGATAAAGTATCTGATTGTTCAGATCCTTTATGGTAGGCCAGTGTTGACGATGTTTTCTGTTCAGGGAACAATGCTATTTGTTTTGTGCACAGAAAAAAGCAACATACGGGGTCTTCCTCCACCTGCAATTAGCTAGACGTTGGGCTGTAACTGGAATTAAAGCGACGGAGAATCCAATACAAGCAAGCACACAAATTATTATTTTCCTTAGCGTTTCATACACTTGTTACATACCACAAAATTCGTCGATGTCGGCGAAATTTAGATAAAGCGCTGTGAAGCTCCTGTCAAGGAAGGTTAGGGTGAGGAGGTCATTGGCTTGAAAAGCTATGGCTGGGCAAGCCCCTACAATCGCTGAAATGTTGTCCAGGTTAGGTCTGTACCTGGAAAACAGATATTTAACCTTTACTGAATGAATATTCATGTTGGGGATCATTGTGTTATGAATACAAATACAGTAAACCCCCTATAAACCGGACTTTTAGTAGAGAATTCATAGATAATAATAGACAGGTGGCAACTTATTGCAGGGTGAAAGTCATACGGAAAGCTCCTAGTAAGACTTTCACCCTGCATTAAGCTGTCACCTGTCTCCAGAACCGATATCTATGCTAGATTTAACGTCCGGTTTAGAGAGGTTTTACTGTAGCTGAATGTGTACGATTGTATAGCTAGAAGAGAAATGTTAGACATGGGAATAGTGTTTAACAGTTGAACAAACACAACTGTTGGAGCTACTGATCTAGGTATACAGTAAAACCTAAAGAGCAAATTCAATATTTATCAATATGGTTTCAAAACTACACAATTCTTTTACCCTTTCTCTAGCAAATGTTCCTTTTTGGTAGATTTATTCAGAGAGACTGAATCTAAATATTAGAGAAAGGTTGAGACATTTTTGTACGGACCAGCAAGCTTAAGATTTAATCGTTTACACCTTGACCATTTATGTAAGAAAGAATTGTATTATGCATACTAATTAGCTAAACTGTATAACCACAAAACACAGGGATATTTGATCATGGCAAATACTATGGAATAATATCTTCCTTGTCCTAAAAGCAAGGAAATGGAGTAGAAATCTTATAAAACAGCTGCTAAGAATCCGTTTGATCTGGGTCTTCTCCGTTTGCAAATGCGTTAAAAGGCGCATATGGCGTAACTAGTCTATTTATACAATGCGGGCTCCAAGTTAAATAGCCCATGTAAACAGGGTAGACCCAGATCAGATGGCTCCTAGTGTGGGAGGGCCAGGGTCTGCACCGTTTGCCATATTTTACAATCCATGGCAAAATACCCCTAAAGAATCAGCATGAGACAGTTCACTGTAAAACCTGGATTGGTCCAATTGTAAATGGTTAAAAAGACAACCAAATAAACTTACGTTGTACAGAGAGCAGTCAGTAGCTGGTTGTATGCCCCAATGACCGCCGGGTTACTGAAGTTTTTTGGCGGGATTTGTGAAGACAAGGCACCAAGTCCCCGTGCAATACTGTTCACCTTTTCGACATCGGCTGGGTCAGGGCAAGCCGTGACGTCACTCAAAGCTGCAATGGTTGATTTACATTATAAATTACCTCAACTATATTTCAAATACGAGTTGGTTATTGCAAACATGCACATTGCTGCACAGAACTTGAACATCTGCTCTGCGAATGCGTTTACTGTAGAACATGTCAATTATAAGCGGACGAACATTTAACCCTTTGCTTGCTGTTCACGTCAATATACCTACAGGAACTGTCTCATCAGGGTCTGCACTATTTACAAATTGATTGTGCAACCAGTGCACTCCACAGCAGTGATTGCACAGCGAAATACTTGTACACAGTGAAGCTATATGTCATTATACAACAGGGCATGGGTAAAGAAGGAGATATGTATTTTAAAATTCAGCAAATGAAGGGTTAATGAACATAGGACTCTTGAAAACAGCTGGTCGCTTAATATAGGGCAAACGTAATGTGGAATGCTCCTATAGGAGCTTTTGCACTACGTTTGATATGCATTAAGCCACCGTCTGCTTTACAGGCCTATAATTAGATCTATTTGATGGACGCTTAAGACAGGCTCTACTGTAGATTAGGGAAACTATTGAGCAGATTCGTCTGAGACAGATACAAAAAGAGATCAGGGCACATATTGGAATTAGTGTCAGGCCGCTTCAATGGGAGATACATGTACAGTGCTCCCTCTCTACAACGACACCCTTTGGGATACGAAGATTGTATGTGTTGTTCAGAGGAAGTTGTTATGGGGAGGGAAATCAAACATAATTAACTTGTTTGCAGATCCCAAGATAAGGTGTATTTCGAGAACTAAAACCGTTATGCCTCAATCAAACCCTATGTTGTGACCACTCTTTAGAATCGTCATAAAGTGACGATTCTAAAGAGTGGTCACAATATAGGGTTTGATTGAGGCATGAAGAAAATACGATGTAAAAAGGTTGTTTCTGGAGCCTTGTTGTTTCGGAAATAGTGACATGCGTTGTTGTAAGGAGGGAATCGTTACAGAGAGTGTCGTTGTAGGAGGTAGCACTGTAGTTACACAGTGATTGCTCTCTGATGGGACTACCAAACAGAGGTTGACATTTGGATCTTTAAGTCGGGTGGAACCTTAATGCACGGAGAAAAATATACAACAAGCTTCCATAGGGTATTTCTTTATTACTTTTGCCTAGCATTTGAGCAACAACCGACATTTAAAATCACTGGTGTTTTTTTATTGATTGGTCACAGCAGAAGGCTCTGTAGGAGCACATTTGTCTCGGAGCACAATTGTCTAATGTAAGACCGACGCGGTCAAATTTGTCTCACATGAGACAAATGGGACTTCAAATGTCTAACCAAAACACATTTGTCACCCCGGTCATGATTTTAAGGGACAGGAAAGAACATTTGTCACACGTCATTTTTTATGAAATACAAGCACATTTGTCACATTTTCCACGGCAGAAAGATTCTTAGAACCTAAAAACTGCAGTGGAACTATTAATTCCAATATATCTAATTCAAGAAATTTTATTGGAACTTTAAGGTGTACTCTGAAACATACGGAATCCCGTTAGTGCCATGTGGAATATCGTGCCTCGCATCCTTAAGCCAAGATACGAGAATCGGACGAGACCCGATACTCCGATGAGACGCGACGTGAGACATAATATTGTAAAACGAGGTCTCGCACAGTCGCAATATCCCATACCATGAGGTCCAATACCATGCGATTTCGCGATAGAATATCGTGTCTCGCGCCTTGCTTCGTTACTCGCGGTAAAACATCTCGCCTCATCGGATTCTCGTCGAGGCACGAGAAGCGAAGGGAGACGTGAGATTACGGTGAGAAGCGAAGCAAGACACTGTATCGTTCAAATATCGCCGATTCTCGTGTGTCGCAGTACATGTTCAAACCACGAGACACAGAGCGATAATCGGGCGAGACACCCATGCTATTATACTCGAACACATTTTCGTTATGATCGAGCTGTGTTCCTAAAAAGTCAGGATCACGTCGTGGCAAACGGGCGGAGAGAAGGATAAACAAAGCAGCCGCAGAATATTATGTTATCTTGTTATCTTGTTGAGAAATATGGATACATGAATATAGTACAAAACCGGTACATCTAATATAGTACAAAACTGGTACATTTAATATAGTATAAAACCGGTACATTTAATATAGTACAAAACTGGTACATTTAATATAGTACAAAACTGGTACATTTAATATAGTACAAAACTGGTACATTTAATATCGTATAAAACTGGTACATTTAATATAGTACAAAACTGGTACATTTAATATAGTACAAAACTGGTACATTTAATATAGTACAAAACTGGTACATTTAATATAGTACAAAACTGGTACATTTAATATAGTACAAAACTGGTACATTTAATATAGTACAAAACTGGTACATTTAATATAGTACAAAACTGGTACATTTAATATAGTACAAACCGGTACATTTAATATAGTACAAAACTGGTACATTTAACTTAGTCTTCACTGAACTAATCCAAAACAAGTACAACAAGAGCTGTCACAGGACAGCGCGCTAGACTATTCGCAGAATTGTTAGTGTAAATATGCTTGATAGTGGACTAAAATAGTGTCCAATGATACTAGAAGCACGTAATCAATGTCTCAGTAAAATATCTATAATAGCATTCAGGAGGTAGGATCTCTTTGAAATCTTTAATGAAAAATAAACAAACACTTAAGTAAACAGGAGCAATAATTTCTGTTTTAAGAATTCTTGACAGAGTCATTTACTCTTGCCTACAGATGAAGCGTGTGTTCGTTAACAAGTGTTCCAAATTTCAAAGCTTTATCTCAAGGGGTTATGAAAATAAATAGACTTTAACAAAAACCTTAGCCAAAACATATAAGTTAAAAGGGCCATAATCCTGTCAAAATGCTTGATAGAGTTATGTACTGTTGCCTACAAATTAAGCTTGTGGTGGTGAACAAGTGTATTAAGTTTCAAAGCTTTATTCCAAAGATTAAAGGCAAAAAAGTGGACTTTAACAAGAACCTTAACCAAGGTGTGACTCCGACGCCGACGCCGGGGCGAGTAGGATAGCTCCACTATTCATCTAATAGTGGAGCTAGAAACTGTCAGTGTAATGTGCCATATTTTTTTTTTATAATGACTTTACACAAACTGCAGTTTAAACTAAACGATACTCTTCAAAGGAACACGTCAGTCAAATGACATTTCTCAAACACACCTCATATTATGATATTACGACAATTGCAGTCAAACGAGAACTAAAACGGTCATTTCAACCGGCAAAGCCCGAACCTGTGTTCCACGGGGATCTTCCATGGGAAGAAGCTGCGTCGGGGCAGACCGCTTCCGTGCTTCCAAGGGACGGAGCAGTGTGCACCGGGTCAGCCCGCCGCCGCGCTACTACGGGGATCTTCCACGGAATGGAACCGAACGCGCTTACACAAGTGAACTTAGTGTTTCCTTCTGTAGGAATGAAAGAACAAGAACTTTCAAGTACCTCCTCATTCCTATCGGCGACGTACTTTTTTCAAATTGATCACTAAAATAAAAGAATAAATAAATGAAGGATTGGTAAGACAAATGAACTAATCTCTAAAACTAGCATGATAATAAACCAAATATGACGGAGAAGTAGCGAATGACAGCTGTTTCTTAATCATGTAGACTTCAAATGAAGACTCTATTCGATTAAGTGATTAATAATACATCTCTTAGTAGGTATGTTATCGCAGATAATTTTCAGGTTGTAAATGTGGACAGACAGACGCACCGAGAGAGACAGGCGGCTAATTTCTATAACCACCTTTTCGAACAATTACAATATACTAAGCAGAAACAGAAAAGTAGAAATTTACGTGTAGTAGAACATGATATATTTAGATGGTAATGTTTTTGCATAACGCGAGACTTTGCATGATTTTGAAATAAAACTGAAACTGTTAGAATGTGAGACAAATGTGCTTCGAGTGTTCTTCCTATTGTATGTCGAACATCTCTTTTCCAATTTGTCACAAATATGAATGTTTACGAGCACATCGGTCACACCTCGTGAGAGAAATGTGCTCCGAAACAACTGTGCTCCTAGAAGGGTCTATCGTACATGTACATGTTGATGTTATCGCACACTATCAGCCTTGAAATTTGATCGACCGTATGAAGCCTTTCAACCCTGTATTATGACAGTGGAACATCCATTCAGTGTTTAACTTTAGAGTCCACTCACCAGGAAAGGTGTGGACTTGCACTGGGATTTTGAATGACCCTGATCAGAGGGATTCCCTAGGAGCCCTCTTATCTGGGTATACATTGTGTGTAAATGACAATACATGCACATTCCGGGTTACCGTGTCATTATAAACTGTAATGGATACACTCAGAAAGGCTACAGTCAATAAAAGCGATGTAAATGTACAATAAACCACCTCTAAACAGGAATACATTTAGCCAGGTGGCTGCTTAATACAGGGTAAAATTATACAGAAAGCCCCTTGTAGAGTTTTCTGTATGGCTTTTGCCCTGAATTAAGCTGTCACATGTCTCTTAGAACGATATATACACTAAATTGAACGTCTAGTTTAGAGAGGTTTTATTGCAAATGTTTAACCCTTCACCTGTTCAACATTAATGTAAGAAATAATGATGCCATGAATAAGTTTTATAATTCAAAAGGATGTTTTACTTTGAAAAAACATGTAGAATTAGATCTGTATCATGTCATAAGCACACACGGTAGATCACGATAGTCTATTCCATTTGCAAATGCGTGCACATCCGTTTCGATGAAGTAAAGGGTTGAATTAATACGACTCCTTGCGACATTCAGTGACCTAAATCGACTGCAATAGAACCAGTCTTAAGGGACCATACCTTGTAACATCTTGTATTACAGTAAAACCTCTCTATAACGGTCACAAAATTGAGTTAATTAGTTGGTATATTAGGGCAGGTGGCTGCTTAAAGCAAGGTGAAAGTAAAACAGAACGCTCCTATAGGAGCGTTCTGTTTTACTTTCACATTGCTTTAAACAATCACCTGCCTTTAGCGCAACATAATTGATATAATTTAGTAGCCGTTATAGTGAGGTTTTATTGTATATACTGGGTTCTATGGTTACTAAAAAAATATCGGCCGGGCAGGTCGTGTTCTTATACACATGTAGTTTATCTTGACTACATTACAACCTCTGTAAAAGCATCTCAACTCTTAATATGTGGCAACTGAGTACACAATACCTTTGCAAACAGTGTAGAATCAGATAAAAGAGCACCTGAAGGAACACTATGGGAGCCCTTTGATCAGAATCTGCACTGTTTGCTATACAAGCTTTTTCTTCATTCATTTATAAATGTCGAATCAACGTTTTTGCTTAATTAATATTCAGAAAAGACAAGCCAGTTAAATCATTCAGCAGATTAAGGATTAAGTTGGGTCTGTACGTGATTGTAAGAAAGATGATAGTTTAGTGCAAGACGAAAATAATGTAGAAATCATTTTTTATGGGATTCGTGCGCATTGTTTTTTCCTGAATTAACGTTTTACCCGATATAGAGAGATTTTGACACTTTTGCAAACAGGGTAGATACTGATCTAGAGGCCTTCATATCAGGGTCCGCTCTGTTTCCTTATGACATAAGATAGATCCGAGTCAGCCGTGGGGGCCATGGTAAAACAAAACCTAGCTCAGAATGCCATTATAAAAAACTAATTTACCCTTTCACAGCCAATGTCGCCTTTATACACCACGACAAATAGTGCAGTCCCAGATCAGACACCACCTTAAAACGGCAGCGTCTGATCAGGGACTTCACTTTTTGTCTCAATCTCTATTTCTATACCTGTGCTTTATTCCTTTTAAATTTGCATCTATTTATCTCATTTCCTTATTGTACCAAATGATTGAACAAAATTGGATTGCAGACGACAATAATTTTAGAAATTTGGCGACAAGGGAGTTAATATTCGTACAGCTATAATTTCTTACCCAAATATTTATTAGATTGTTTAACAGAACTATGTTTATTTTTATTTAACTCTACAAACAAATGTAAAAAACAATGAAAACATTAATGTCATTTTTTTCACATATTTTATAATGGCACATAAATACAAGAAAGGCTGGTCATGGTAGACACTTAAAATCATATCTATATACGTCCATAAGCAAACAGAGGAGACCCTGAAGGAGCCGTCTGATCTGGGTCTACACTGTTTGCAAAGACGTGAAAAGACGTGTTCATGGAATAAATAATTCAAAGGGAAGTCCCTACATTCGACGCGTTTTAAAAATAATTAAAATATACAAAACTCATTTGTTTATATGCTGAAAAGTAGTATATCGTAAGAACGGTTATCAAATAAACGTTAAAGGGGAAGTCCCTACATTTGACGCGTTTCAAAAGCACCTAAGATATACAAAACTCATTTGTTTATATAATTAAAAAGTAGTATATTGTAAGAACACACATCCAACTACCATTTATAATGACAAAACACCCATGTGTTTCATATCGCCGATCCCGAATTTACTCCCCTATGTTTCAGTTTTATTCGGGTTGGGTTTTAGTTTCATGACTGTTCGCCCATTTCGCGTTTCTCCGACCACTTCCGAGAAAAGCTATTACGTAAACAATGGAGGGATCGGGGAATCATTGACAAAACGCGAAACATTTTAACGGAAAAGGCCGATAATATTGTGTTGTAGAACAAAAATTATAAGTATTGATGAAATCGGTTTATTTGTATCACATGGGCATTTTTAGATATAAGTTCAAATTGGCAACTTTCATAATAATGATTGAGCTTTACAAATACAAAGTTTTATGATATTATTGAAAATATGCGTTCATTGTAGGGACTTCCTCTTTAAAAATGGCAAAACATCCATGTATTTGATATCGACGATACCGATTTGTTACCCGATGGTTCAGTTGTATTCGGGTTGGGTTTTAGTTTCGTATCTGTTCGCGCTTTTCGAGTCTCTCCGACCACTTCCGAGAAAAGCTGTTACGGAAACAATGGAGGGATCGGGTGATCATCGGCAATACGCGAAAAATTTGAACGGAAAAGGCGATAATACTTTGTTGTTGAACAAAAATTATAGGTATTGATGAATCGGTCTATTTTTTATCACAGTGGCATTTTTCTATATAAGTTCAAATTGAACAATCTTTATAATAATGGTTGAGCATAAAAAATGCAAAGTTTTGTGATATTATTGAAAATATGCGTTCATTGTAGGGACTTCCTCTTTAAGTACACAGATGTATAGACCCTGTAGTGGATTTCTTCTGCACTGTAATTCATGTACAATTTCACCCTTTTTCCGCAAATAAAACCTGACTCGCATTTGGCAACAGAGTAGACCTAGATCAGACGCCGAGTAACTCGGCATCTCATCAGTATCCAAACTCTTTTCACACGGTCAATGGTTTCGCAAAAGCTGGATCAAACCGGAAGAAATCAAAATTTCACCAGGACTAAATTTTAAGCAGACTTTGTATTTGTCAAAGGTTAAGACCATTTGCATCAGTAGTCATTCATGCTTTTAACCCATTACCTCATAAGCTATTTTTAGACCCAATCTAATTGAATAAATCTACCGAAAAGGAGCATTTATTAGAGAAAATGAAAAAAATATAACTGTGTAGTTATGAAACGATTATGATACAAAGAGCATTTGCTCCATAGGAGCAAATACTCTATTTATCATAATGATTTTTAAAAAATATTGCTTTTACAGAGGCGTCAAAAGGCGTCAATATAAGGGAATGGGTAAAAGCGATTTCGAGACATTTACAACTTATATCAGATGGGTTGGTTGGCTGGTTCTATCATCCTTAGTAATGATGTAAAAAGTAATGCATGAATGGATATGAATTAGCTTTACATTTCTATTGCCATATGACCTTGAAACGTTTTAACCCTGGTAAAATCAGATCTATACAATTCCATTAGCAAACAGAGCAGACCCTGATCAGACGGCTCCTATAGGAGCCGTCTGATCTGGGTCTACTCTGTTTGCAAAGGCGTTATAAAGCGTATCTGTGGAGTGAAGGGATAATATATGTAAGCTATCTCACACCGTGCAACCCGATACAACGAATACAATTAAGTAGACCGATTACATGTATGAATTTCAAAACATTGAAAGCAGATGGTCGATGGGTATACATGTATAAGTTTAGTTGTTTTAGCCCGTACTTGACACATTCTCCAGCAAACGGCAGACAATGTGACAGAAGATAACCACGAAACATTGTATGTTATTCACTAACGAGAAACGGGTACAATGTAATTTGGGAATAAAATGTTTGTACATATGACTTTTTTTATGTATTTCCGTAATCGGGAAATTGCATTTTTTCACGAACCGTTTGCTTGCAATGGTTTTGAATTGTATTCGCGTTAATTGACTGCGGTAAGTACATTTACCCTGTCTGAAAAATGCCATACAGGTCACACATAGTACGATAAGACCAGTCATATTACCCTGGTTCTGGACGAACCAGTCCTTGCACCGCCACAATCTACTGACAATTTAACCCTTAGTTCAACGAAGATTGTTGTCAGGAACGAGAACGAATGAATATTGACTGCCTGACACTTTATGATAGCATCATGAACAAAATTAAAGACATTTTACCACGTCAAACAATGTTTGTTTCATTGATGTTACCAGGGATTGGGCCCGCTAAATCCAGCGCCAAAATGTAATGTCCGGCTTAGAGAGGTTCTACTGTACATGTAATAATGACTAGTACTTATTGTTAATCATTTCAGCACTTTCGACTGTAAAAGTGCTTCACAAAACTTAACAATTAATGTGGCTCCTCCCGTTCTGAACGTGATTCAAACAAAACATTGTATCAACATTTATCACTGAAGAAAATGATTTGTTATGACAAACAGCACATACCGTGATCAAAGAAGGCTTTTGATCTGTGTCTACACTGTTTGCAAAGATCTTCTATACTGGGTTCCCGCCCAATAAAGGTTAATACAATGTTCTCCTATTGTTTTTCAAACGCCAATGTCGGATCACGGTCTAATCTCTATCAAAACAAGTTCAAACGACAAAGACGAATGTGTTGTATAGCATACTAAAGGTTAAAAACGACCAGAGTTATATTTTTTCTGATATGTTTGCGCAATGAGCTGTCAAGTACAAAAAGCAACAGACAAATGTGCGTAATCAAATACCAAAGTCATCATTTCTGCACTAAACCCTATGGTGTGACCACTCTTTAGAATCGTCTCGAAGAGACGATTCTAAAGAGTGGTCACAACATAGAGTTTAGTGGAGAAATAAAGTAATTGTCCTTGAACATATTTGAATTGACGCGTCTTATCAGGACCTCTGTCAGATATGTTTGCCGCAATGAGCAGTCAAGTATAACAAGTATAAGCAGACAGGTTTTACCGAGTATATTTAAAATTAACAATGCACATTCTGTTTTGCCCAGCAAAGATTTGCAAATAAGTGAATTCCGACGGCGATCATCTTTATCAAAAATATCTTTCCAAAATAACTGTTCATTTTATTTCAACCTTGAAACGATTGAATGAACCCTGTAAACACCATAATTATAGAAATGTTATGTACATGATCGAACATGGCAATCATTATAAAGATGGCGACAATATGCTCAATTATGTCGATTTCAAAACGTTTTTTCCTGCATGTAAGAAATATCAGACACCCAGATAAGATGCATAACTTAAAACATGTTCATGAATAACTGCTTTATTTCTCCACAAAACCCAATATTGTTACCACTTTTCAGAATCATCTCGAAAAGATGTATTTGGAGAGTGGTCACAACATAGGTTTTTGGGGGAAATGGCGGTTTTATCCCTTCGCTTGCTAATCGCGTCAATATACCTACCTGTAAATAGTGAAGACCCAGATGAGACAGCTCCTGCAGGAGCTGTCTCATCTGGGTTTGCACTATTTACAAGTTGATTGTGCAACCAGTGCTCTCCACAGCAGTGATTGCACAGCGATATTACTTGTACAGAGTGAAGATATATGGAATTATACAACAAGGCATGTGTAAAGAAGGAGAAATGTATTTTAAAATTCAGCAAGGGAAGGGTTAAAATTTGAGTACGTACCGGTAACCGCTGCTCTGATATTCAAGGCATTAATTATTAATGTGGCATATATAGTAAAACCTCTCTATGACGGCCACTAAACTGTGTTAATTAGTTGGTACAATGTATCTAGGGCAGGTGGCTGCTTAAAGCAAGGTGAAAGTAAAACAGAACGCTTCTATAGGAGCGTTTTGTTTTACTTTCACCTTGCTTTAAGCAACCACCTGCCTTTAACACAAAATACTTGATGTAATTTAGTGGCCGTTATAGAGAGGTTTTAATGTATATTACAAAATATATATAAAGTCGCGAAAACTGCTACATGTAGCAATCTACATGTATAGTAAATTCGAATCGACCCGTTTCTCAGCGTTGAACAAAACAAATGGGCGTAAGTACAAAATAATTTATATCTTTTTAGGCATATGATTACTTAATGCTGAGTGAAAGTCGGACTGAAATATCACAGAGGAGCCTTCTGCATTTCGTTCTCCCTGCTATAAATTACCACCAGTTATACAGAACACAGCCTTGATAATTATCGGACATTTCGATTAACCCTTTCCCGCATGTAAACGTGTTTTCAAGCATTTGGACCCAGATCAGACGGCTCCTAGAGGAGCCGTCTGATCAGAGTCTGTTCTGTTTGCTAGTGGAATTTGCATAGCTCTGTTTCTTTGCTTTCTAAAATGGTTACACTGTTCCACTTTCAAGGTTTCATTGTTACCATTTTGTTCATGAATATTCAGTGGGTATTGAACTTTGAAATAAACATAGAACAGGGAAAGGGTTAAACGAGATTACACTGTACTCCTTTTATAGTCGGGGATACAGGTAATTGTGAGTACTCAGATACTATACTCGCCATTTCTCCTCCGAGCCCTATGTTGTGACCACTCTTTAGAACCGTCGCTAAAAGACCATTCTAAAGATTGATCATAACACAGGGTTTTGTGGATGAATAAAGAACCTATTCTTGAAAATGTTTTAATTTACATATATTATCTGAAGCTCTGAATTAGTCTAACCCTTATCTGCCATACGTGACTTGGTCACATTTGTAAACAGATTGGTCCCGGGTGAGACGCCGAGTAACTCGGCATCTCATCTGGATCCAGGCTGTTTGTCACTCAAACAATCACTTCCTAAATACATTATACGGAGGTACGTGAAAGGTGCAGCATAATTATCAAAGTGTATACAGACATTTTGTAGGTTAACCATTACCCAGTCTGTTGCGACCGAGCAGTTATTATCCGTAAGGTTTGAACTGGCACTCATTACTTTCCGCCGTCTTTCGTCGATGAAAAATCGTGATAGTTACGCATGTTTCACGTGTGTGTTTGGAAGGATAAAAACAGCTTACGGAAAAAGGCGGAATATTCATGCAGTGCCAGGTCAAACCTTATCGACAATATCTAGCCCTTTGCCTGCTCTATGTTTATTTCAAATGTCAATACCTACTGAATATTCATGGACAAAATAGCTATAATGAAATGTGGAAGGTGACGCATTGTAGCTATTTTATAAAGTAAGGCAACTAAATTATGAAAGTTCATTAGTAAACAGAGCAGACCCTGATCAGACGGCTCCTATAGGAGCCGTCTGATCTGGGTCTGTTCTGTTCGCAAATGCGTGAAAATGCACTTACAAATGTATATGGAGGAAAAAGTTAAAACATGTTGGATACAGACGGACGGAAAATAACTCATCGGGGTCCAGGTATTTGAGATTCGGTCAATAGTTTCTCGAAAAAAAACTGAGACAAATCGAAAGTAAACAGAATTAACGAATATACTCGTCTTTAGCCTTTTCCTCATATAAACGCGTTTTCACGCATTTGAAAACAGAGCAGACACGGGAGTCGCCTGATCAGGGTCTGCTCTGTTTGCTAGTGGAATTTGATAGATATGTTCCTTTAGATTCTTGAATAACTACATTGTTCCATATTCCATATTTCGTTGTAATTATTTTTTCCATGACTATTCAGTAGGTATTGAAATTTGAAATAACCATTGAACAGGGAAAGGGTTAAAATCAGGGTCCATGCTTATAAAACGTTTAGTTGAGTCTGAGCTCGTTCTCAAGTTTTTGATTGGTCAGATTTGAGCCAAAGGCTCAAATCTGACCAATCAAAAGCTTGAGAACTCAAATCTGACCAATCAAAAGCTTGCGAACGAAACCCTGATGGTTGTTTAACCCTTTACATTATGAATATTCATGTAGGAAACAATGGCAATGTAAATATTTATTAGCTGAATATTTATATTGATGTATGATCACAGTCTTTTTTTCGGCCGTGACCAGATCTATATACTGTAACTGCTACATCAAAGTGTCTCGTCAACTAACAAATTGTCGTCATCTAATTTTGTCGTCAGCTTATCTACAAAATCAATCAAATTTGCTGAAAAAAGTAGTGAATTAATGACACATTACGTGGATTCTAAATGATAGCCCCGAGGTATTCGGCATGTTATCTGGATCCAATATATTTGCGATCAGCAGACTGAGTAATGACGGGAATACAGTAAGGTCTCGATACGGCGACCACGTGATGATGTAATCCTTATACATGTACCATAAATACGCATGTCTTTACCTTTGCAAACAGAGGATACCCAGATCAGACGGCTCCTATAGGAGCCGTCTGATCTGGGTATACTCTGTTTGCGTATTTAATACTACAGTATCTGTCATAGTCAACACTTCCTGTGTCCATGTGTCAATATATGAATAAATCTAATTGATAGCCATGGTGTCATTAATTCATACATGAACAGTCATGCAGTGAACAGTTAACAAAGCAGATCGTAAAAGCTTAATGTTGGGCAAAAGTTATACAGAAAACTACAATTTTGTCCAATATTTACCCCTTTGGTGCCAAATTTCTAATTTTCTTCTGCAACCTAGTTTTGTTAAACGTTTCGGTAAGTAAATGATATAAATAAATGCAAATTGCAAAGGAATAAACCACAGATATAGAACTGTGATTGTAAATTTATAGACGAAACAATACTTGAGGAGAGGATCTCAATAAGCAGCATGCTTCCGATCCAATCCTTTTGATTCTCGATGTTATGTATTTATATGTATTGCAAGTTATATATAAATAAATATGTTTAAACTAAATACATTGTATAGAACTAGAGACTGAGACAAAAAGAGAAGTCCCTGACCAGACGCCGCCTTTAAGAGGCGGCGTCTGATCTGGGACTGAACTATTTGTCGTGGTGTATTTATGCGACATTGACGGTAAATGGGTTAAACTCTCACAGAAGTGGCCGTATTAGTGAGACATTACTGTGGCAGGACATCATTGGCTGAGATGTGGTACGAGGTTGACTGTATTGATTAACTCATTCCCTGTATTTTTAGACCCATCCTCTTTGAATAAATCTACCGACAATGAGCATTAACTATAGAAATGGAGAATTTGAGAAGTGTGTAGTTTGGAAACTATTGTGATAAATAGAGCACTTGCAATGGTTACAAAACGTGTCTTTCATAGAGGCGCCAAAATGCGTCTGTAGGAGGGAATGTGTTAACGCCCGTTTCTGCCAACTATGGGCTGATTGGACGCCCCAGAAAGAGGAGGAACATATATCACAGAGAAACCCGGGCGCGATGCCCTATTCTTATTATCGAAAGAATTTCTCTGCTTCTTTCAGATGTCCAGTGTAAAGCACAGATACATCCGACCTCGGTTTTTAGTCTCACCCGAAAGACATGTACGAGGTATGTGTGGTCTACCATGGCGACAGTGATTGATGTTGTCGATCGTAATTTGTTGTTGGCGATGTCAATACAGTTTGTAATATGAATCTCTGCACCTGTTCAGTTACATGTATCAAATCAAACGCTGACTGCCAAACATTTTGGCTCCTGATGATACGCTTTTTGTGCCTTTACAAACAGAGAGGACCCAAATCAGACGGCCCCAATAAAGCCGTCCGATGTGGGTCTACTCTATTTGCTTATAAATTCTAAAGATTTGAACCTACAGTTTCGGTCAGGCTAACATATTGCCCTATAATACATGTACCTATTCATGAATGATTACAACTTCTATAGATAGAAAAAGTGCAGTCATGGCTCAGCCCTCGAAATCAAACTATAGTTAGAGTATTCACGTGTTGATAATCTAACACTACCCAACCCGGAACACCTCAGCTATTTCTATTGAAATAGACATATATTCCGAACCCTGGCGGAATACGGCGAGTAGTTACGATTGACGTTTAAAATTTCTTTCATTTCTTCTCATACGGATGATAAGAGTGTCACCTAGTTTGGCTCCTGATGATTCTCTGAATTAAGTGGCATCTCACCTATATCTAAACTGTAAAGCTTAATTCTTAATGTGAGGGAACCCAGTATATCAGATATTTGCAAACAGTGTAGACCCAGACCAAAGGGCTCCTGAGGGAGACCTTTGATCAGGGTCTGCACTGTTTGTCATACAAATAATTTGCTTGATACATTATTTTAATTAACCATTTCCTTGTTCTTCCAATTTTGAATACCTATTGAATATTCATGGACAAAACATTTATAACGAAATGAGGAAAGTGTATCATTGTAGTCATTATAGAAACTAAAAAACAAATTCCTTTAGCAAAGAGGTCAGATCCAAATCAGACGGCTCCTATATGAGTCTTCTGATCTGGCTCTACTATGTTTACAAATGCGTGAAAACACGTTTATATGAGGGGAAATGTTGATAATCAGAAAGAGAGGAGCCAATTTTGATTATCCAGCAGATTAAGGGTTAAATCGTCACCAATAATGTGTGAACCATACACTGTGCACTGTACCTTTATAAAAGTAAACATTTTAAACAATATAGTACAATACATGAACTCCCCATCGCAGAAATAAATATCACCATGATAACAAATTATTATGTAAACGAACATATCGCCTTCTAATTATTACTGTAGGCCTAACTTAAAGAAACTCACCAAAAACGGCGAAAATTAAAACAATCCGTGTCAAAAACTCCATTTTGTGCTGTCTCACGTAGGCGTCTATAAGTGGTGGAAAAGTTGAGAAACACGAGAGCTTTATACTTGACTGGTCACATATCAGTTTAGGATATTTTGCAAATGTTGTGCGACTGTGTTATTACAGTGGACAGGTAAAAATCGTTCAACCATTTACCTCATCGATACACCTTTTAACACCTTTGCAAAAGAGTAGACACAGATCAGACGGCTCCATCAGGAACCGTCTGATCAGGGTCTGCTCTGTTTGCTTGTGTAACCATATGTATCTTATTCTACAGACTTTCCTATAATGACAAAACATTCCATTGTTCAGAATTATATAAAACAGTGAACAGGTAAAGAGTTAATTTTCATGATATCGTAACGGACTATTGCTTGTTCGAAACGTTGCTAGATATAATAACCTAAATTATTTAATCTATAGGCTACGTTGTTAGATTGGAGAATACATGTACCTTGTTTTAACGCTGTCCCTCATATAAACGTGTTTTCACGCATTTGCAAACAGAGTAGAACCATGTCAGACGGCTCCTAGAGGGAGCATCTGATCAGGGTCTGCTCTGTTTCTTAACTCGAATTTAAAATATCTGTTTCTTTACTTCTTAAATAGCTACAATGTTCCATATTTCATTATATCTATTTTGTCCATGAATATGCAGTAGGTATTGATATTTGGAATAAACTTAGAAATGGGAAAGGGTTAAAGCAGATGTCAAGGAAGTTGCCCTCTTCAACCCTTACAATACTGAATTTTCTAATGGACTATTCTAAATTCAAATAGGTCAAGCTTATGGTGAATAGTTGGGGATTCTTCTAAAGAAAAGTGACACATAGTGCATACACTAATGAGAGGGCTGCTCTAGGAACTCCTTTAGGAGCCTTCTCACTTGGGTATACACTATTTGCAAAGGGCATTGTAAAGATTAAATTGTGTATCCAACAGAACAGTTCACGCGATCTTATTGGGGTTCTTTTACCATTTATTCCACATACACGCTTCTATAGTTGTTATCTGATCAGGGTCTGCTCTGTTTACTTTTGATATAATGTAGATCTGTATTAACACTATTAACAGTTAGATCAATGATAAGGGATGTTTTGTTCATGGTGCTATTACAAAGAGTCTGTGAGATGTCATTATTTCTTGCCTGAATATTCATGGTGCAAACGTTAATAGTGTATCTACCTACACCTGAAACCTACACAAAACAAATCATAAACCAACAGTAAAACCTCTCGATAACGGCCACTAAATTGTGTTAATTAGTTGGCATTTAGGACAGGTGACTGCTTAAAATAAGGTGAAAGTAAAACAGAACACTCCTATAGGAGCGTTCTGTTTCACTTTCACCTTGCTTTAACCCTTTCCCTCATATAAACGTGTTTTCACGCATTTGCAAACACAGAAGACCCAGTTCAGACGGGCTCCCAGATGAGCCGTCTGATCAGAAAATGATAGAAGTTTGGAATAAACATAGAACAGGAAAAGGGTTAAGCAGCAACCTGCCTTTAACAAAAATACTTGATGTAATTTAGTGGCCGCTATAGAGAGGTTTTACTGTAATACAATTTACCTTTTGCAAACAGCTAGGATCCAGACGAGACGCCGAGTAACGTCTAATCAGGATCCAAACTGTTTGCCACTCGGTGGGTAGTTTCCCAAAGGCTTGGTCGAATACAGAATACGCTAACATTGCACTAGACTGTGCAACATTTAAGAAGACAGTATTTGTTTTCAGGGTGTTGTAAGGCTTGATGCAGGGTAAAACAAGTGACGATTTATTGCTCTATATATAACCCTTTCAAATAATACTTCACTATACTTAAAGTGCACTGGGCAACAACGTTACTCTTGTTGATAAAAAATGTTTAACACATAACTTGATGAGTACATGCGTTCATGGAAGAGAAGTTGACACAATGAAGAGTTCGTGCGTGAGTTTCTATGATGACATATGAATATAGAATTGTTTGATATTTGTAGATACTATAAAACCCAGCCTATATAATTTCACAAGCAAACAAAACACATCATGATCAGACGGCTCCTACAGAAGCTTTTAGATCATAGTCTACTCCTCTGTCTGTAAAGGCGTGATTAGTAAAGCGTTTGTATGAAGAAGATGGTTAAAACATGTCAGTAGAGGGTTAAAACCATGCCAGCAGAGGGTTAAAACCATGTCTGTAGAGGGTAAGAACCATGTCTGTAGAGGGTAAAAATCATGTCAGTAGAGGGTAAAAACCATGTCAGTAGAGGGTTAAAACCATGTTAGTAGAGGGTTAAAACCATGTCAGAAGAGGGTAAAAACCATGTCAGTAGAGGGTACAAACCATGTCAGTAGAGGGTAAAAACCATGTCAGTATAGGGTTAAAACCATGTCAGTATAGGGTTAAAACCATGTCAGTAGAGGGTAAAAAACATGTCTGTTATAGAAAAAGAGGAACATACCGGTGCCTGGGGTTTATAGAAGCATTGATCTAGATTCCTAAAATGAGCACTTTACATATAGAGACGCCTTTTAACAACATTGACACCCTTTTAAAGGCAATTAGAACATGTTGACGCCCTCTGATGCCTTTTAACACCTTTGCAAAGAAAGAAGACCCAGATTAGACAACTCCTCTATGAGCTGTCTAATCAGGGTCTGCTCTGTTTGCTTAAGGAAAGTATATATCTGATTCTACAGTGTCTGCCACACTGTCCCTTGTTCACAGTGCTGCTATAAAAACCCTGCTAATTCACAGGTATAGTCATTGTTTGGCACTTGAATATTCATCAGGTAAAAGGTTATACATGTACAGTACAACCCCGCTAATGCGACCACTTGATAAACAGCCACTGTCGTCGTTTAAAGCAGGTGGTTGCTTAATGCAGGACGAAAGTTATGCAGAAAGCTCCTATAGGAGCTTTTTGCATAACTTTCGTCCTGCATTAAGCTACCACCTGCCTCAGTCACCCAGAAGTATGCCCCTTTTTGGTGGTCGCATTAGCGGGGTTTTACTGTATCTACTTGTTAACCTTTACAACGCTAAATTTTCAAATGGACTCCTCCAAAATTTAGACAGGTTAAGCGTATGGTGAATATTTAGACATTTTTATAAAGAAAAGTGTAACATGACAATAAGTGCAGACCCTGATGAGAGAGCTCCTCTAGGAACCCTCTCACCTTGGTCTACACTGTGTGCAAAGGACATTAGTGACTTGAGTCCCGTACAGTAATGGCAATGATGAAATTTAGTATTTGTAATACATGTACACCATAGTATCTACTCTTAAACTATTTTCTTCATACGCCTATTCACACCTTTGCAAACAGAGTAGATCCAGATCAGATGGCTGTTGTAGTAGCCGCCTGAGCAGGGTCTGTTCTGTTTGCTAATGAAGTTATATCTGACTCTGCATTTTATGCCTGTTCCAAAACTACTGCGTAAATATACACTTATAAAATCAGCTAATAAACATTGATGATGTCATTATTTTTTACATGAATATTTATCACGGAAAGGATTATACAGGGGATGGGTATGTCAGTTACCCAAAATGTTAACCCTTCGCTTGCTATTCACGTCAATATAGCTACCTGTAAATAGTGAAGACCCAGATGAGACAGCTCCTGCAGGAGCTGTCTCATCCAGGAGCTGTCTCATCAGGGTCTGCACTATTTATAACTTGATTGTGCAACCAGTGCACTCCACAGCAGTGATTGCATAGCGAAATACTTACAAGTACACAGTGAAGATATATGTAACTTGCAGCAGGGCATGGGTAAAGAAGGAGAAAGGTATTTTAAAATTCAGCAAGAGAAGAGTTAAGAATAAAATTCACTCACACGTAACCAACTGTACGTCATGCCTCAGCTATAGGTGAATCGTTCTCTTTCATAAAAATCGTTTCAGCTATGCATCAGTGACGTAACTCTTCACACCCAAATTAAATATTCAAGTTGCATTAAAAATAAGGGGTATATATTATATTTTCTGTTTTCAAGCTCACATATCAATCTGAGTGACTATGGCAAACACTCAAAGGTGGGAAATAGCATTGGTGTTGCTTGGTATGTACCTGTTTAAATATTATCTCATGAATATTCATATAGGAATTAATGACATCATGAATGTAAACCAGATGTTAATTTATATATAATGACATGTAAATACAGAAACTGAGTATGGCAGAGATTGTTGAAGTCAGATTTATATCATTTCTTAAGTAAATAGAGCAGACCCTGATCAGACGGCTCCTACAGACTCAAATAAGTACAGTAAAACCCCGCTAATGCGACCACCTAAAAGAGGTATAATTCTGGTTAGTAGAGGCAGGTGGTAGCTTAATGCAGGACAAAAGTAATGCAGAAAGCTCCTAGAGGAGCTTTCTGCATTACTTTTGTCCTGCATTAAGCAACCACCTGCTTATAACGACACACATGTTTATTCATTAAGTGGTCGCATTAGAGGGGTTATACTGTATCTGTGGAGAAAATGGGTGTTTAATATCATCAATTGTTATAGTATTACTGATGACAGTGATGTAACTTATACATGTATGTACGCCGGAAAGCTTACCTGTTGGAATGAGTATTTTTTTATTTGCTATCTCATTATATTTGTTTATATGCTATCTCATTATATTTGTTTATATGCTATCTCATTATATTTGTTTATATGCTATCTCATTATATTTGTTTATATGCTATCTCACTATATTTGTTTATATACTATCTCACTATATTTGTTTATATGCTATCTCACTATATTTGTTTATATGCTATCTCACTATATTTGTTTACATGCTATCTCACTATATTTGTTTATATGCTATCTCACTATATTTGTTTATATATGCTATCTCACTATATTTGTTTATATGCTATCTCACTATATTTGTTGATATGCTATCTCACTATATTTGTTTATATACTATCTCATTATATTTGTTTATATGCTATCTCATTATATTTGTTTATATGCTATCTCACTATATTTGTTTATATGCTATCTCATTATATTTGTTTATATGCTATCTCATTATATTTGTTTATATGCTATCTCATTATATTTGTTTATATGCTATCTCATTATATTTGTTTATATGCTATCTCATTATATTTGTTTATATGCTATCTCATTATATTTGTTTATATATGCTATCTCATTATATTTGTTTATATGCTATCTCATTATATTTGTTTATATGCTATCTCACTATATTTGTTTATATGCTATCTCATTATATTTGTTTATATGCTATCTCATTATATTTGTTTATATGCTATCTCATTATATTTGTTTATATGCTATCTCATTATATTTGTTTATATACTATCTCATTATATTTGTTTATATGCTATCTCATTATATTTGTTTATATGCTATCTCATTCTATTTGTTTATATGCTATCTCACTATATTTGTTTATATGCTATCTCACTATATTTGTTTATATGCTATCTCATTATATTTGTTTATATATGCTATTTCATTATATTTGTTTATATATGCTATCTCATTATATTTGTTTATATGCTATCTCATTATATTTGTTTATATGCTATCTCATTATATTTGTTTATATGCTATCTCACTATATTTGTTCATATGCTATCTCACTATATTTGTTTATATGCTATCTCATTATATTTGTTTATATATGCTATCTTATTAAATTTATTTATATACTATCTCATTATATTTAGTTATATGCTATCTCATTACATGTATATTTGTTTATATGCTATCCCATTATATTTGTTTATATGCTATCACATTATATTTGTTTATATGCTATCTGTAGTGGTCAGTGAGTAAATAGGCTCCGCCTATAACAGGGTCCAGCGTATCACGATACAGTGAAGGGTTCCAGCCCTATCATGTATGTTCCAGCCCTATCATGTATGTCCGTAAAATGCGGTATGCGTGTACATGTTAGTTGCTAGTACATGTAGTATGCGAGAGTAAATAAACGTAGTAAACTTATCCCATTAGGATCTGTTATAAATACCACCCATTTAAGGGTCTGGTACTCAACACATGTAACAATACAAACATTACATTGGCGACAAGGATAAACTAATTTGGATTATTGAGTGCTAGTGTCTGTCTACAAACATGAGTGGATTAACGCCATTTCCAAAGTTTGACGTATATGCAGGTGAAAACTCACTTGGCATTAGATGGACAAAATATGTGTCAAAGCTAGGAAATCTCTTCATTGGAATGAATATCGAGTCAAAGAAAAGACGGAAAACGTTGTTGCTTCATTAGGCAGGCGACGATGTATACGACATTTATGAAACATTAAATCTTGGAGGCGACTATTCCAACTACGATGATGTAAAACAGGGCCTCACAGAACATTTCCAGCCAAAGAAGAACAAAGAATCGAGAGATATGAATTTCGAAACATTAGTCAACACCAACATGAATCAATTGATCAATTTGCCACTAGATTACGACAGAAATCGGGAAAACAGCGAATTTGTCGACAAAGAAGGAGAAATCAAAAGTCAAATCATCCAAGGCTGCATTTCTCCGAAATTAAGGATGAAGTGTTTGGAAGAAGATAAGTCATTGACTGTTTTATTAAATATGGCACGGACTATGGAGATGACATCAAAACAGGTGAAAGCGATGGACAATATTTTTGACAAAGAAATACCAGTTAACACAGAAATATGGACACTTCAACAAAACTGCATTCTATTAAACCAAAGCAAAAATGTAGAAACCGCGGAGGTGAATATCCTCACGAGAGAAAAACGTTGTCCCGCAATTGGTGCTAGTTCCAGTTATTGTCACAAACGGAATCACTTCATAGCTGTATGTCGCAAAAGATTAAGAACAAATCAAGAACACATTTACGGGAAATCAAGAGACAAATGTGACATTTGGAATTAAAGCTGTAAAGAAAGTCTTAAACAGTGAAGTGCCAAAACTGGACTTGAAAGTAAACGGGATCTGTGCTAGCTTTCTTGTTGACACCGGAAGTAGCTTAAATGTGATAGGTGAAGCAGTGGTCAGAAAAATGAAACAAACATCTCAATTAAGGCGAACAGATACAAAGGCATATGCTTTCGGCCAAAACAAACCGTTGACCATAAAAGGCAAATATTTGTGCGAAGTTGAGTCAGAAACCAAAATAACCACAACATATTTCCACATCATCCATGGATTGCTGGAAAATATAATTAGTTATCAGACAGCCGTAGAGCTCGGGATCGTACCAGCCATTATGTCGATAGCAAGTGAAGACAACTAAGCGACTTTGTGCGACCAGTACAAAACGGGTTTCACTGGTCTAGGGAAACTCAAGGACAGACGCATCAAATTTATATTGATGAATCCGTAGTTCCGACAACACAACCACCAAGGCGCATTCCATTTCACATTCGCGAAAAATTAGAGCTCGAACTCGACCGATAGAGAAAGTCGAGGGTCCTACGCCATGGGTTTCGAACCTAGCGGTTGCACCAAAACCAAACGCTCCAAATGAAATAAGGCTTTGCGTTGACATGAGAAAAGCAAATCAAGCCTTGAAACGAAAGACACATCACCCCAACAATTGATGACATTATATTGGAGTTAAACGGCTCTACAGTATATTCAAAAGTCGATCTGAACAACGGTTTTCATCAGCTTGAGCTTTCGGAGGAATCGCAAACGTGACAGTCTTCGCAAAGCACGTCGGACTCCGGCTTTACAAAAGGCTCAATTTCAGTGTAAGTGTCGCATCGGAAATATTGCAAAATGAAATCCGCCAGGCATTTAATATCAGTGACGATATTATTGTCCATTGGAAAACTCACAAAGAGCATGACAAAAACCTAAAAGCTCTTCTCTTGAGACTGAGTGAAAAAAATCTAACTTTGAACCAAATGAAGTGTGAATTTGGAAAGACTAAAAGTAAGTTCTATGGGTATGTGTTTTCAGAGTCAGGAATTTCCCCCGATCCAGAAAGGTCAAATGCATTAAAAGCATGGAAAACCCGAAAAATCAAGCCGAAGTCAGGATTTTTTTGGGTATAACAAACTATGTGTCTCGCTTCATTAACAATTACTCAACAATCTCAGAACCACCGAGGCGTCTCACACACCACAATACTCTATTTGAATGGACGGACGAGCAAGAAAAGGCATTCAGTCAGCTGAAAAACGCCCTGATCAGTGACAATGTCATGGCGTACTTTGACCCGAAAAAAAAATCAGAATTATGGGTTGATGCAAGTCCTGTTGGAATTTCGGCAATACTAGTTCAAGAAAACAAAATCGTGTCATACGGTAGCCGATCGCTTTCACCAGTTGAGCAAAGATACAGCCAAACGGAGCGTGAAGCTTTAGCTTAGCTACAAATTTACAAATGTTGTATGCTTAGATTACAATCTCTAGACTAAGCGAGTCTTCTTTTCTCAGACTTTGAAACCTTATGGCTGACCGCAGGTTAACATCTATTTGCATGGGAAGGAACATAGAACAGACTATCACGTGACTACTAATTACAGTAACATATTTTCTTTATGGATTTCAAAGGATTTTCATAGTTTTTATCTCAGAATATTTTATCCTTTTCACACTGAACGTTGTTTCATTAGAACTGCCATACACTTGTTTATACTTATCATTCAGAAACAAAAGGAGGGATGTAATGGTCAGTGAGTAAATAGGCTCCGCCTATAACAGGGTCCAGCGTATCACGATACAGTGGTGAAGGGTTCCAGCCCTATCATGTATGTCCGTAAAATGCGGTATGCGTGTATTGTCCTGTTTTATTAACCTGTCAAATGATACGCTTGCTGAACACGCCATATATAGCTTCGGTTGATATCGATTGTTTCCGCTAATAAAAGCTTTCCTACTTGGCTTATTCAAATACCTGTATATTTATTGTGAATCTCGTGAAAAACGTTTGAAACACAGGTTTACCCAAGCTAAGTATATCCTTTCAGTGACGTAGGAATATTCAAATTTGACAGGTTAATAAAACAGGACAATACATGTATGCGAGAGTAAATAAACATAGTAAACTTATCCCATTAGGGTCTGTTATAAATACCATCCCTTTAAGGGTCTGACACTCAACACAAGTAACAATACAAACATTACACTATCTCACTAAATTTCATTGATATAGATGGTTCTCGTTCAAATCTATTTCACTGACTAAAAGTGTCTGTTTGTCTTTATCTGTCTGCTGCAGCAGCTCATTCAAGTACCCACTCATTCACTCACCTGCTCACTCATCCGTTGACTCACTCACCATTCATCCACCCCATCAACCACCCACCCACCAACAAACTCGCTCAGTCATTCACTCACTTGCTCGCTCGCCCGCCTGCCTTTCCATCCAATCACCACCATACACTCATCTACCACTCACTGATTCACTCACTGACTCACCCACTGTAATTTCCGAACCACAGATAAAAGAGCATATTCAAGTTCTAAACTTTCCTATCTCCACCAAACAACGAACTGTAGTCACTCTTTTAAATTGTTTTGTAAGCATAAAAATGATCGCAATTTGGGGTTAGATCCGAAAAGATATTCTTTTCAAGAAGGACTCCTTTATTTCTCCACCAAACCTCAAGTTGTCACAACTTTTTAATTCTAAATAGTGGTCACGACTTTGGGTTCGGTTGAGAGTTATTTCGACGTATACAATCGTCCGTTAATCATTCGTTCTTTCTCTCTATCCCTATATATTTTCATCAGTAGGTCTCTTTGTTGCCACCGAGACATGCGAGCAGAAAACAGCTGTGCTGGAATGTTTGGATATGCTGTCCATAGATCTTACCGAGAGACTGGAGTCTCGGTATGGTCTGAAAGGCGTGACGACTGACGCTCTACATGATAACACGACCTTGGATAACACGATAATAAGCGTGAAACACGTCCTCTGCGAGTAAGTTTATCACTCTCTTACACCCGCAGGTTACATTACACTTACCTATGTAGTTGGCTCAGAAAGTAGTCCGAAATGAAACTAACTCTCGTGCAAAACAGAAAGTAAATTCTTATGTGTGTTTCGTTGACAAACGGAAGAAAAGCAAAAAGGCTGTGATTTCCCAATAAGTTGTGTGTCCTTTGGGGTTATAGCAGAATTTCAGTGCCCTTATAAGAAGTTCGGAATCTACAGTTTGTAGAAACTGTTTTCGAAATATTTAGCAGACATCATTCCATTTTGTTTGTTTACATTTGTGCAATAATCGAAGCGTAAAGCGGCAAGAAAGTATGTCATCAAATATTCTCTGAAACTAAACTGTATTACCAGTTTTATGATAAAATAAAAGCTTTTTATTCTCGACTCAGACTATTTTGATATAAACTATCGACTCAGATAACCATAAAACATAAACTATTGGGCTTGCCAACATTCTTGGCATGAGCCAATCGCAGATATGTATGCGAGAGTTACGAACGACAACTCTGCAAGGAGACTGCAACCGTTTGGTGGGATTATATACGATTCTGTCCGGTCTACTTGCGCACCTAAGCATTTATCGGTGTATTTATAACAGATCAAAGAGATGCAATTTTTTCATTATTATTTATCTGTTTACGAATACCTACCAGGCATATAATGACATAAACATTTTTTTGGAAATAACTGTTTGAACCACTAAGTAAAAAAGTGTAAACATGCTTACCACCATGTTTTATTCCAGCTTTCATCTGTCCGGTGATCTTGCGTACATGCTATTTGCAAGGGGAAAGTAAGATTGAATAATATTTTAGTAGATCTACTTGTAATATTGTTTTAAAATGTGTTATATTGATCATTCCTTTTGAATGGACGCAACATTCTGGAGTAATTTTTACACACCGGCACTCATTGGAAAATAGGTCAGTGGGCGTGTTTATGCATAATTAATTAGGATGACAAAACATATAAACAAGCGTGTTTGACAGATACTATTTTCGAATTACATGTACATTGCTGGAGTAGTTCAGCTGAGTTCAGAGCAAGTCCAAATTATTCAGTTTATTGAAATTTTCACCCATGACCGTAAACTAACGACCAGACAACAAGAAATATACGAGTGCGCAAGATGACCGTATGCGCAAGGTTATCGGACACAACAGTACATATTCTTGTACGTAATGCAACACGCTATACATATATTACAGAAAGGGCACAAGTCTAACTCTTTGGAGGGCAACGATGCCAACGGCGCCAATGTAGATGATGCAGATCAAATAAGAATAGCAGTTGTTTTGTTTTAGTTCGGGGCTTACATAGCCTATACGGCTGTAAATTAACCATTTCGCTGCCATATTATGTCGTCTGCTAACTTTGTCGTCTGCCACAAATTTTCATTTTTTTGATTTTCTACATTTTTGTTTCAAAAACATATTAACAGTAACAAACAGTTTGGATCCTGATGAGACGCCGAGTTACTCGGTATCTCATCTGGATCCAAACTGTTTGCATAGGTAATCACAGATTCGGCATTGGCAGCGAAAGGGTTAAAAGTCGTTGCAAAGGGATTTGTCATTTCACAATAGAACTATATATGACATGAGCCCGAGCCCCAAATTTTGGCCAGCGGTACCACAGGGGAATAATGCTATCAATGACGTTTATCAAGATATAAATATCTAGCATCAGAAAATATGTGATTGCAGTGAATCTGTGGTAGCTTTTTGTATTTTTTCACCAGATTTAACCCTATGGTAAAATTAAAGTTTGTAATAGGTGGTTTGGTCAAGATGTTACTTTTGTTTCTTTCTCGCCATTGGTTATAATTTCATACCAGCTAACTCTTTCGCTTCCAATCTCGCATCTGTGATTACCTGTGCAAACAGTTTGGATCCAGATGAGACGCCTAGTCACTCGGCATGACAATAGGATCCAAACTGTTTGTAAGTGCGGTAATGTGTATTGAAAGAAAATTAAACAAACGAAAATTGCAGCATACAACATTTTTACATACAACACTATTTTTCAGCAAAAGAAGTAAATGTCCATGGGGATTATATAAGCACTGTACTAACAGCATTGTCCATAAGTGTATGTCACATGTTTAGTCATTATAATATGACAGCGATACTGGTTTGTTGTGTAAACCATTGGTTTAGTCGATAACCAGTAGCAGGACCAGCAAGGTTGTTGTTGCACGATTGTTTTGGTTTGTTTCGGAGAAAATCAGATCAAGACATGTACTTGTATATTCAAATGCTTTATCACGCCCCTATGGTGGTTCATTCTATTATTTCGCGCGTTCAGAATTATTTTTGTCTATTTATAGCGTCTGTCTGTAAACTTTTAGCGCGACCAATCAGATTTCTGTCCAATGCTTGATGGGTAATCTATTGTCATGTGACACACTGTTGCAAGATGTGGACTTTCTGCGGCGCCCTCTCGGTTACGTCACCAGCCTTTACTGGGATGAGATAAAGAATGGAACGAATGCTTGTGGTATGCGAATTTTGAAATTCTAAGAGCAGCTGACTTGGAAGACAATAAAACACTATTTAAAGTCATCAAATAAAGCTCATTTAAATGCCTTAACTCTTATTCCGCTCTCCGGGATTTGAATTGCATTTACAAACAGCTTCATTCCAGAAGAGACGCTGAGTCACTCATCGTCTCATGATCCAAGCTGTTCGACACTCGGTCAATAGTTTTTCAAAAGCTTGATAAACCCGGAAGTAGTCAAAATTACACCAGATTGAATTTAAGCAGACATAATGTTTTTACTGCGGGGTAATGGTTAATTTAACTGATCATGCTAAATGCGATTTTCAGATTGGATCCTAATGAAACAACGAGTAAATCGGCATGTGATAAGGATCAAATCCGTTTAACTTTAGCCCTCGATCAGTAATGTTTCAATGGATTGAACCAATTGAGTTTGTGCAGATATTTATGAAACCCTTTTCCTTATACAAACGCAAAATGAGTAGAACCAGGTCAGGGTCTGTTCTGTTTGCTTACATGTTATGACATACTATAGATCCGATTCTACAGTATTGCCATGATAAATAATTCCATTTCAGTGGTCATTATCAGATGGTCCCAGTCTGCTCAGTTTGCTCATATAATTATAATAGTTTTGACTCTACAGTTTCTACAATACCAACATTTCCATGAGTATATACAGTAAAACCTCTCTATAACGACCACTAAATTACATCAAGTAATTTGTGTTAAAGGCAGGTGGATGCTTAAAGCAAGGTGAAAGTAAAACAGAACGCTCCTAAAAGGCAGATGGATGCTTAAAGCAAGGTGAAAGTCAAACAGAACGCTCCTATAGGAGCGTTCTGTTTTACTTTCACCTTGTTTTTTTAGCATCCACCAGTCCTGCCCAAAATACCAACCAATTAACACAAGTTAGTGGTTGATATAGAGAGGTTTTACTGTATGCCATTATAGAAATCAGCTAATAAATATTCAAGATGTCATCATTTCTTTCACGACTATTAAGAGGTAAATGATTAAGTTTATCATCAAATAGTTATACGTCTAACATTTGCAAATGAGTTATGCATTGAAAACACATTTGGACTTATTATCTAATGTTTATAAATGCTGAGATTACAATAACATTTCATCAGGCACTTTTTGAGCCTGAGTCTCAAATTAATACAACAACATTATTGGCTCCTGATAGCGATAATTAGACTCATGGGCACGAGCTTAATAATATGTTGTTGTTGTTGTTATTTCAGAGGAAATGAAAACAGTGGTGTGCTCCATCCTACAGGTCAATTTTCAGTCGTGTTATTTAGACTTGTATGGACCGATCATCGACTCAACGGAGCTGACTCGTCAGGAAGTTTGTCAGTGAGTATCATTTTGCAAGTGATATTTTGCATTAGAAGCGAAATGGTGATGTCCTTAGATCCAGATGATACGCTAAGCTGGGCTTCCCTTCTGGATTTAAACTTAGAGGATCAGATAAGATGAGTAAATGAATAACTTCCAACAAAACCCTTTGTACGACCACTCTTTAGAATCGTCTCTTTTTAGTATTTGAGTGCGCAGCGTTGTTTGTTGCTGTGAAACTGTTTACTTTTCTTATCGTGTCTCTGAAAAGAAAGGTAAAACACCATATACATCATTAAGAATGTACATGTACTATTTCAGACGGAGATTTGTTCAGAATACTAACTTTTAAATAATCATAAGACGCCTTACTCTTGATTATAACAACACCAAAGCACCAACAACGAAACATGCCAACTTAGTTTAAAACATTTGCTGCCAAACTCTGTCGTCGGCTAACTTTGTTGTCTGATACAAATTTCCTTTCGTTTGATTTTCTTCATTTTTGTTTCAAAAACATAGTAACAGTAACAAACAGTTTTGATCCTGATGAGACGCAGAGTTACTCGGCGTCTCATCTGGATCCAAACTGTTTGCATAGGTAATCACAGATCCGGCATTGGCAGCGAAAGGGTTAAAGATTATGAATTTATTTACTTTTGACGTCGATAAATCATTTTTCTACCTAAAACAAATTAGTGGGAGGCATTTTGAGTTAGCTGAATTGGAGAACTCAGAAAACTAGAGTCAACAAAACAAGTAGATAAACACAAATAGTAAACAAACAAAATATGATGTTAGACAGCTTATTCACTGTTCTTACGCGTATAATATTTAACTTACTTGTGTCCAGTATCAGAACACCCTGATCAGACGGCTCCTATAGGTCTGCTCTGTTTGCCTATGGAATTACGTACAGTAAAACCCCGCTAATGCGACCATCTAAAAGATGTATAATTCTGGTTGCTTGATGCAGGTGTTAGCTTAATACAGGACAAAAGTAATACAGAAAGCACCTAGGAGCTTTCTGCATTATTTTTCTCCTGCATTAAGCAACCAGCAACCACCTGCTAATAAAGACACTAATGTTTATTAATTAAATGGTCGCATTAGAGGGGTTCTACTGTAGTTTTAATTTTACATTTTTCCCCACAGGAGCTGTCTGATCTGGGTCTTCACTGTTTGCAAAAGCGTAAAAATGGCGTGACTATTCGATAAAGGTTAACCCTTTCCTTGATATAAACACATTTTCACGCATGTGCAAACAGAGTAGACCCAGATCAGACGGTTCCGGTAGGAACCGTCTTATCAGAGTCTGCTCTGTTTGATTGTGGCACATGTAATTTGATCTTACATTTGTCCGTTCTATGGTGTTCCAACAGAATTCATCACCCCCTTTGCAAATAGTTTAGATCGAGACATTGCGCCGAGGACTCGGTTTCTCATTGACTGCCAAACACTAGTTTTCGCCCTGATTGTATTTTTTGAAAAGAATACCGAGCAACAGATAAACGTGCATACTCAAGATACAGTAAAACCTCTCTATAACGACCACTAAATTGTGTTAATTAGTTGGTATTAAGGGCAGGTGGCTGCTTAAAGCAAGGTGAAAGTAAAACAGAACGCTCCTATAGGAGCGTTCTGTTTTACTTTTACCTTGCTTTAAGCAGTCACATGCATTTAACACAAAACATTTGATGTAATTTAGTGGTCGTTATAGAGAGGTTTTACTGTAATAGCCTCTTCGATACGACTCTAAGGAGTATAGTCAGGTGGAGAAATAAGTTATTCTTGAAACTGTTTTAGTTTATGCATCTTATCTGAACCTCTGGAACCAATGAACACTTGCTAAGCAGACTCTTCTTTTCTCCACAGACCTGATCAATACACTGCTATTAACTGCGTAATGGAAGGTTTTAAAGAATGCGCCCGCCTTGAAGCACCAGCTTCTCTCGTAAACCGTGTCGCACGGGACAGGTGGGAACAATTCTCCAACGCAAGCCATCTTTGTGGTAGGAAGTGCTTCTTCGTTAGTATGGGCTGGAATAACTGTGTGACACGTTGTTTCTGTCTGTATGTCCTTGTGTCAGTTGTTTCATTGTAACGTTTAATTGAGTGGCGGTAGTGTTATGTTACTGCGTGTACTGTCAGTGTAGACACATATAAGTGGTTTCATAGAAGAGCGCTCCGATCAGGGTATGCTCTGTTTGTCTTTCAAAATCCCCCACAAGTTTATCCTGTCATACTGAATTAACTCTACCAATAGACACTGATAAGCCACTGTACTCTGTAGTCCAGATATTACTTCTTTAAGTTCTTCTATCTCCTGTTCCCTCTGTTTGTCTGCTTCTCTATCTGTTCCCTCTGTTTGTCTGTCTTCTGCCTGCTATGTTTGTAAATCGGTTCGTGTACTAGTCTGCCTAGCTGCTTTTTCCAGTCTGTCTTCCTGCCTGCCAGAATGTCTTTACATTGTCTACCGTTATGCTTTCTGTCCTTTCTGTCTTTCTTACTACCTGTTGTTTTCCCTTTCTGGCTGTTTGTATACTGTCGAAGGAGGGGCACAGCTAATACAGTATTTTCTGGAGAAAAAAGCATTGACTTTGATGGGTTCAACAAACAATGCAGACCCTGATCAGAGTGCTCCTGGAAGAGTCTGCACTGTTGGCCTATGTCCTTCTTAAGGGACAATGAGCTCTAATTGATTAGTTTAAACTTGATTTATCAGTCTCAATTAACAACCTCACGTTTAACCTTTTACCTTCTTGGCAAGCCTTTAAATGCCTTTGCAAACAGGATAGATCTAGATCAGAGAACCCCAGTAGATATAGACCCTCTTTTAACAATAAGTTCAAATTAATTGCGAACATTAATACAGATGGCACTTTAATGTAAGGTGAAAGTCATTCGGAAAAGCAAATGCATGACGTTTCACCCTGTATAAGCAATCTCCTACCTAAAAAGTATCTATACTGACAGGCAAAATTAACTTCACTTGTTTTGTGAAATTTTACATACTTAATCTTACCTTACAAACATGAACACTCTCTCAAGATTTTGTTTTTTTTGCTAAAGTTCCGGTCTAGAGGTGTTTACTGTAGTTACACTATATGTGCATCCTGTATGCTTGTTCACATGCTGTATTTCAGGTTGCTATCGTGGTGAGGAATGTTGGGTGACTTCCCAGTCTTCCATAAAAAACGTGACACTGTCTAATAGCGCAACCGTTCCCGAAATATACACTGCAATCATAGAGCTCGCAGAAACCATGTGCAGGTAAATGTCCCATGCCATTTTATTTGTTGAAAACAATGGTGGTGGAGGGAGTGACATGTGTGTGTGTGTGTGTATGTGTGTTTGTGTGTGTATGTGTGTGTGTGTGTGTGTGAGTGTGTGTGTGTGTGTGTGTGTGTGTGTGTGTGTGTTTGTGTGTGTGTGTGTGTGGGGGGGGGGGGGTGGGTGTGGGTGGGTGTGGGGGGGGGGGTGTGGGTGTGGGTGTGGGTGTGGGTGTGGGTGTGGGTGTGGGTGTGGGTGTGGGTGTGGGTGTGTGTGTGTGTGGGTGTGGGTGGGTGGGTGGGTGGGTGGGTGGGTGTGGGTGGGTGTATATGGGTGGGTGGGTGTTGGTGGGTGTTGGGAGCTTTCTGCATGACTTTCACCCTGCTATAAGCAGCCACCTGTCTAAATGTATCTCATTTATTCTCTATTAGAATTCCGGTTAGAGGAGTTTTACTGTACTTCCGATCTGAAAACGTCTGAGAAACAGCTGACCGAGTGTCAAACAGCGTGGATCCTGATTAGACATAGCGTTATTCGTCCGAAACCAAGATGTGTGTGAATGCTGGATACTTTAGTTTTGTCTGGGTTTTTTTATTTATTTTTACCTCAGGAATGAAGACAAACTTGTGTGTGCAAGTCAGCTGGTCTCTTCTTGTGAAGCTTTGACTTCTTTCTACAATGACCAAGAAGAAATAGAAAGACAGAACAATATGGCGAGTAAAGTTTGTCCGGTAATTGGTACAAACGGTAGGTAGCTGACTTTATCTCCGATTGTAGACTACAAATTCCCACAGCACATGTACAATAAAACCTCTCACCACTGACCATTCAAAATACATGTCCTAAGCGAACATTCATTGATTGATCACAAGAATCTTAAAAAGCATGTGGCTGCTTTTACTTGCTCAATGCAGGCAAAAAGTAATGCAGAAACAGGAGCTGTCTGCATTACTTTTGACCTGCATTAAGCTACCACTTGCCTTACAGATCAATAATTAGACCACATTTTGATCACCCTTAAGACAGATTTTACTGTAAGTTTTATTCCGGGTCTTTGGAGCATGATGAAAGCTTTTTGTAGGATGAACGTTACGCAGAAAGCTCCCAAAAGGGGCTTTCTGCGTAACGTTTCATCCTGCATAAAGCAATCGCCCATTTAAAAAGATCTCAAGTCTTTTTCACTAACATTTTGGTTTAGAGAGGATTAACTGTGGTTCTTTGTTGGCGACACATGGCTATTAACCATTATCTTGTTACTCGCCACTTAATCAGCATTTACAAACAGATTGGATCCAGATGAGACGTCGAGTATTTCGGCGACTTATTAGAATCCAAGTTGTTTGACACTCGGTCAATAGTTTCTCAAAACCTTTCACGAATCGGTTTCAGCAGACATTATTTTTCTTAGCATGAGAAGGGGTAATGAAATAACAAAGAATACTAGTTACAATACTGAAGTCCAAATGATATGCGTGAATTAAGACATTTTCAAGAATACCTCCTTTATTTATCCATCATACCCTATGATGTGACCACTCTCTTCAAGACGATTCTAAAGAGTGATCAAAACATAGGGTTTGGTGGAGAAATGACACATTTCGTAATTGAGTACATGTATGCACCTTTAGCTGTTGCTCTGATAACAAGTAGGTCAATGTAGTAATTATGCATAATATGATAAATCACTTCGATCGGTGATAAGTAATGATGACTTGTGTTTTATTATATTTACGGCCTCTCTAGGTCACCATGGGTTCATTGACATGCGAATGGGATATAAAGCAAAGCTTTATGGAGTTAAATGATAGGTTCTTATTGAGCTCATTTACCAAGATGTCTATCATCAAAAATGCGGTTTGATTGTATTTTGAATATTCAAATATCATGTTATCTCGGTCTTTTGTTACCTCAGTCCATAAGCCCGTTGTGAGTTATCTGGGATCAAATTCATTCATCCTTACTTTGCCATCTGGCATTTGCAAACAGTTTTGATCCAGATTAGATACCGAGTACCAATCTTTTTGAACTCAGTCAATAGTTTAACCCTTTCCCTCATATAAACGTGCTTTCACCCATTTGCAAACATAGTAGACCCAGATTAGACGGCTCCTACATGAACCGTCTGATCAGGGTCTGCTCTATTTGCCTATTGAATGTCATAGACCTGTTTCTTTACTTTCTAAAAAGGCTACAATGCCCCACCTTCTATACTTCATTCTAACTATTTTGTTCATGAATATTCAGTAAGTATTGAACTTTGGAATAGATATAGAACAGGTACAGGGTTAATCGAAACTCATATATTTAATTGCTGTTTTATGTGATAAAATTGACAATTTCCCTGTACCTTCGATGATGGTATATTATGTTCATTTGCATTCAAAAAATTTCTTTCAATAATTTGTCTTTAAATAATGAAACAGGTTAAAGTTTAAATGAAACTTTGTTTTATTCTGTAGATACGCTTTTACAAACAGAGTACGTCAAGATTGGGCAACTCTGGTTGAAGTTGTCTAGTTAGGGTCTACTCTGTTTGCTAATGGACTTTTATAGGATTGGCTCTACAGTTTCTGCCGTGTTCCACATTTACTGAGGTCTTGTGCCGTTATAAAAATAAATCTAGTAATTAATATTATGGATATTATGGAGTAAAGAGAATTAAACCTATACTTCATGAATATTCATATTGAATGACATCATGAATACTAATTAGATTAATTGTCATAACAGTACATCTGATCAAGAAGATTTGACCATGGTAGAAACTTTTGAATCATGTCTATACTATACCGGTATCATAAGTTAAAAGATCAGATCTTGATCAGATGGTCATATAGGATCCTATAGGAGCCGTCTGATCTGGATCTTCTCTGGTTGCAAAGGCGAAGAGAGGAGTACATGTATTTATGGAGTAAAGGGTCACACGAGTAGTTCTGTATGCGTAAAACATTAACCCTTTCGCTGCCAATGCCGGATCTGCGATTACCTATGCAAACAGTTTGGATCCAGATGAGACACCAAGTAACCCGGCGTCTCATCAGGATCTAAACTGCTTGTTACTGTGACTATGTTTTTGAAACAAAAATGAAGAAAATCAAAAGAATGAAAATTTGTAGCAGACGACAAAGTTAGCAGAAGACAGAGTTTGGCAGCGAAAGGGTTAACACACTAGCCACCGTAACATACCTCCCACTGACTGAACATAGACACTGGCAAACTACTGCTTCATACTAGAACAAAACAGTTATTCGTCCGATATTAATACATGCTACTGGCAATTCTGATATTATTTAAGTTCGATCCTCTCATCTATATTATATGTTTGTACCTGGTTGTAGTAGAATCTGCCCTAAGCAGCCCTTCATTTATTGAACATAGGAGTAAATTTTTTCATCTGCACAACTGTCGTCTGCTGTTCACTTGTCTGCTTTACAATTGTCGTCTGCTGTTCACTTGTCTGCTGCTATGTTGTCGTCTGCGACATTTTCAAAACTGTCCATTTTCATGCTGATGTTTTGTTTGCAGATGTTTAGTCTGAGTAACAAACAGTTTGGATCAGGATCAGGCCCCAAATTCTGTGAGGCCTGATCTTGATCCGAACTGTTTACATAGGGTCATAAATGGCGGGAAAATGATCCGCCTCTATCATGCAAAGAGTTAAGCTACCACATTCCTATAATGGGGTCATTTCACCGAGTACGACCTGGAAAAGTCGCACGCGACCACGCGCGACCTTAATCGCAGCTCGGCTTTCCCATAGTCGCGGGCAAAAACCGTGCGACCTATCCCATTATGTTCTGTGCACGCTCTATGCTCGATGTTAACTCGTTTGACCTTCGATGTGTTCGCTCTATATACGTCCTATAAGCTCTACACACGCTCTATATACGCTCAACCTACGTCTATCCACTCGATCTGAAGCGATCTTGACACGACCAAGGTTCGTTCTGTTCGACCAATCTGCGACATTGCCTCGATCTCTCGGCGATCTATCCTCGCAAGCGCGCGACCTCGGCCGACCAAGACTCGTTCCCGGCCGATCTAGCTACGTACGAGTTGCAATGTACCCTCGATCAATACGATTTAGATGCGATCTCGAACGTTCTGGCCTCGCTCTGACGACCAATTCTCGATCTTTTCCCGACATAGTCTCGCCCGAGCTACGCGCACATTGGTTTTGGTTGCACGGATTTGCGCGCGACCCACTGCGATCGTTATACAATGCCCGGCGATCGTTGGCCGACCATCAGTTTTTGACCAGTCTCCGAAGGGATAACATGGACCCAATCGCTCTGCATCATGCAATAATTATTGTATTACAGCACCATGCCCTGAAATTGCAGCAAGACTCTCTGGTTATGCTAACCATGCTGAAAAGGAGCTGCGTGAACACCAGAGGGAACATTATTGTCAGTACACCTCCCTCATGACGGAACTGAGGCTGGGAAATGAAGCTACCTACCGGACCTATCTCCGTATGCCCCCGGAGATGTTTGACGAACTTTTGGCCAGGGTGGGGCCTAGAATTGCAAAGATGGACACTAACTATAGAAGATCTATAGAACCGCACGTTAACCGAGGGTCGATCTTATTTGGCTGAAGCTTAAGCGCACAGACGTCGCCAATGGAAATAATATGGAACGTACAGGTCTAGGGAAGGTCTGGGACAGGTCGCGCGGAGCGAGGCTTAATCGCAAAAGAGCGAAGCTAGATCGCACGGATCGAGCGAGGATCGAGCAGGGGTCGAGCAGCACGACCATTCGCGCGACCAGTTCTCGCTCGAGAAGACTGAGCCTCGATCGTCCCCGCTCTAGTTTCGATCGTCCCACGACCAATGCGTTCTTTCCTCGATCTCGCTCGCTCTTTCGACGCTCTCCGTGCGACTTTTAGGTCGAGGCTCGGTTTTTTGACCGTTAAAAAACCGAGCTACGATCTGTTTTTCTGGGAGACCAATCCTCGACCATGTGCAACCACGGGAGACCAAGGCACGACCAACCCTCGGTCAACTGTCGACTACGTGCGACCTGCGGCGACGAAGCCACGCCCTGAGATCGCAGCTCAGTCTTCCGGGAAGATTTCTCGGTGAAATGACCCCTTTACAGACTTATAGTTAGACCTCCTTTGTTGTTTATATTAAATCAGGTTCCGTTGTATATGTATTAAATTGTGATTTATTTGTACAGCTTTCAGTTCGAAGAAGGGGTGTGTATTGGACAAACTAACGAACACTTTTCATCCGTGCTTTAGAGACAGGAAAGTGACAAGAGGCTTAACAACGTGCAGGTAAGAACAGGAGGACGAATAGACATGTGCATTTGCATTTTTTATTCATTCAGAGTCACAGATACAATGTAAATGAACGTATCTCAAACACTAAAGTCGTTATTTCTCTGCAAAACCCTACGCTGTGACTACTCTTTAGAATCGTCTCGAAAAAACAAACTGAATTCTAAAGAGAGATCACATCATTGGTTCAGCTGAGAAATAGATGGACAATTTGCATAACAATTTGTACCACGAGTAGCTGCACACGTGTGCTCTGATACAATCAAACTCATAGATACATGTAAGTGCTCGTACAGGTATTTCAAATACAAAACTTTAATTTTCTCCACCAAACCTTGTGTTGTGATCACGCTTTAAACATCGGTTCACCAGAGAAGGGCGTTACAAATTTCATTTTGGAGTAGCGCTACGAACAGTTATACAGTAAAACCCCTCTAATGCGACCAGCAAAAAGGGGCATAATTCACAGTGACAAGGGCAGGTGGTAGCTTTCTGTATAAATTTCGTCCTGCATTAAGCAACCACCTGTTCATTAAGACAGCCATGTTTATTCATTAAGTGGTCGCATCAGAGAGGTTTTACTGTATTTTTGTGCTGATAAACAGCTATAGGTAATTGGATATATTCCAGTACTAAAGTCGCCATAATACCACCAAACCCTATAGTGTCGCCACTCTTTAGAATCGCTGTGATACATACACACACCACCAAACCCTACGGTGTGACAACTCTTTAGAATCGCTGTGATACATACACACACCACCAAACCCTATGGTGTGACCACTCTTTAGAATCGCTGTGATACATACACACAGCACCAAACCCTATGGTGTGACCACTCTTTAGAATCGCTGTGATACATACACACGCCACCAAACCCTATGGTGTGGCAACTCTTTAGAATCGCTGTGATACATACAAACAGCATCAAAACCTATGGTGTGACAACTCTTCAGAATCGCTGTGATACATACACATACCACCAAACCCTATGGCGTGACAACTCTTTAGAATCACTGTGATACATACACACAGCACCAAACCCTATGGTGTGATCACTCTTTAGAATCACTGATACATACACATAGCACCAAACCCTATGGTGTGACAACTCTTTAGAATCACTGTTGTGATACGTACACACACCACCAAACCCTATGGCGTGACCACTCTTTAGACTCACTTTGATATCTGTACACAGTTTTAAATAAAGGTGCTAATTCCAAATACATGTACAGAAAATCATCATTTCTTCACCAAACTCTTTGTCCTGGCCACCCTTCGGATATACCTTGACGTGGCGAATCCAGAGTGTGTTCACAGCATAGGATTTGATGGACCTCGCTAGTCCCAACATGACATAAGAAAGCAGTAAATTTCATCTAAACCGGAATTTTAAATAAAAAGTAGGGTTTTATGTAGGTGACTGTTTAATGCAGGATCACATTCCACTGGGAGCTTTCTGCATATGTTTTAAACTGCTTTAACCCTTTACCTCATAGGCTATTTTTAGATCCAACCTCTTTGAATAAATCTAATGAAAAGGAGCATTTATCAGAAGAGGAAAAATTTGGAATTGCGTAGAGTTCTGAAACCATTGTGATAAATAGAGCATTTGCGCCTATGGAGCAAATACTCTATTTATCAAAGTGGTTTCAAAAAATGACGTTTACAGAGGCGTAGAAAGGTGTCAATATGAGGGAATGGGTTAATTTGCCACCTGTCTGAATTACTAGTTCTAATAGTAATTAAACATCCGAGTTAAAAGGGTTTTACTGTACATGTAATTTAATGGATCGGTCTTTAAGACAGATGGCAGATTACTGCAGAAAGCTCATCTTGCATTTAGCAGCCACCTGTCCCACACGTTCTCAATTATTTATACTTAACATTCAAATTAACTGTAATCTTAAACAAGTTTAATTCACACTTCCTATCTCTGCTTCTGACACATGTACTGTAGAACCTGCTTTAAACGACTGTCGTTGAGCATGTGTCTAGATATATGGTCTTTAAGACAGGCGGTAGCTTAACCCTTCGCTTGCTATTCACGTCAATATACCTACCTGTAAATAGTGAAGACCCAGATGAGACAGCTCCTGCATGAGCTGTCTCATCAGGGTCTGTACTATTTACAACTTGATTGTGCAACCAGTGCACTCCGCAACAGTCATTGCACAGCGAAATACGTGTACACAGTGAAAATATATGCAGTTATACAACAGGGCTTTGGTAAAGAAGGAGAAATGTGTTTTAAAATTCAGCAAGAGAAGGATTAATGCAAGTCGACAGTTATTCTCATCTGGATTCAAACTGTTTTCATATATCACTCATCCATCCGCAGCAGGTTAAAGATTAATTAACATATAACATAACGAAAAGCTGAATACTTATAATATTCATAATTAGTGAACCCTGTCCTTCATACAAACGCCTTTTCACGCATTTGCAATGTAAATAGACCCAGGTCAGACGGCTAACGGAGAACCGTCTGATCTGGGTGGGCTTTGATTGCTTATGGAATTATAAAAGATCTGACAACAGTGTCTACCAGTATCAAACGACTGTGTACATATGCCATTACAAAACTTCAGTTGATAAATAGTCATGATGTCATTACTGCTTACATGAATATGCAGCAGAGAAAGTGTTATGCTTAAACCAAAATAAAGAAACGCAGCAAATACTTGAATAGTGTTTTATGACAAAGAAGAAATATTGAATTGCCTCCCTTGACTTGTTCAAATCTTTACAGCACCGAGTTTTCAAATGGAGCCTTCCAGATTTGATATTTGACCGCCTCACGTCGATTCTGGATGAGTGTAGACCCAGATCAGATGGTTTTTCATGGAGCCCTCTGACCTGGGTCTGCGCGGTTTGCAAATGTTATTTAACTCGGTTCCCTCAGCCAGCATAATTATTCTCAAGTTTGAGATTTAGTTGTAAGAGTATTCTGTCAGAGATATTTGTTTGACCTCCCACCTTCTACCAGAAAGACCGAAGCTTGAAAAATAGCACACATGCTTAACAAGACGATTTCTTTTTTAATAAGAAACTCGTCTTTGTTGTCTCGTCTTTGCTCCGATGTTATACACCCTCTCAGGCATATCTTAATTCATTCTGAAGCATCTGAATGGTCAGAATGTGGGTGAAACTGGATTTGCTATCTCAGCAGTTTGCCAATGATGTCCGGCTCATCCTTAGCATGTTATGGGGTTTCAAAGCCTCGAATACACCTTTAACCCTTTCCCTCATAGAAACACCTTTTCCCACCTTTTGCAAACATAAAAGACCAAGATCATACATATCCTGAAGGAGCTGTCTGATCTGGATCTGCTCTGCTCTGCTTGCTTATGGAACGATATTGGTCTGATCTTACAGTTTCTGCCATGTTGAAACATCCTTTTCATGTTCCATTTTATTGATTCTGTCAAGGAATATTAATGAGGTGATAAAAGCTTCAATAAATGTTAAACAGGGAAAGGGTTGAATTAATTAACCTTTAACTAGCTATGGAAAGAAAAAGAAATGTAATGCGACCACAAAACACGAGCTCAAATACAGGATCGTAGTAGCTTTATTCCTATATGAGCTTTCTGCATTACCTTTGTCCTTCATTAAGCAGCCACCTGCTTTTAAAGACCCTTACGTTTACTTATTAACCCTTCGCTTGCTGAATTTTAAAATACATTTCTCCTTTCTTACCCGTGCCCTGTTGTATAATTACATATATATTCACTGTGTACACGTATTTCGCTGTGCAATCACTGCTGTGGAGTGCACTGGTTGCACAATCAAGTTGTAAATAGTGCAGACCCTGATGAGACAGCTCCTGCAGGAGTGTCTCATCTGGGTCTTCACTATTTACAGGTAGGTATTTGACGCGAATAGCAAGCGAAGGGTTAAATACTTGGCTAAAATAGGTTCTTCTGTATTAAAGAAAATACTGTCAACATCATTTCTAAATTTATTTTCTCCATTTCTATGCTATAAGAGTGCCAAACAGCGCCGAGTAACTCGGCGTCTCAACTGAAAACTGTTTTCGCGTACAATTTCTCGTCTCATTTAACTCGGTCAGCATGCGAAATATTTTACCATTTTAGAGGTTCAGATAAGATGTGTAAATTAAGACATTTTCAAGAATAATTTCTTTATTTATCCACCAAACTCAATGCTGTGACCACTCTAGAATCTTCTAAAGAGTGGATTCGAAACGATTCTAAAGATTGGTCACAACAAAGGGTTTGGTGGAGAAATGACGATTTTAGTACATGTACTTGAGTGCGCATCTTTTATCTGTTGCTTTGCATTTGACTCTTGTCCGTCTTGCAGTGATATGAAAGCCATCTACGCATGTGTGACAGTTGCATTTGAAGGAGGGTGTGGTGGAAACATGAAAGAAGCAATGTTTTCAATGCTTCGCGGGGACGACGGCAAACTTGAGAATTGTGACTACACGTCCGGAGCCAATTCATTGGACATGGAAAACATATCACTGCATAAGATCTGGCTCTTATATATTATAATCATTTCAATGATTGAATTGTTTTGATGATAACATTGTGTCAATGAACGGGTCAGCAAACACATCTTAAATGAATATGTTTGGAATAAATTATCTATAAAGCAACTTGTTCTGCCGTCTGTAATTTAATCATTTCCATGTGGAATATTAACCCATTTGCTCCCATTTGATCCCATATATGGGACGGAGACAAACACTGTAGACTCTAATCAGACGCCGCATAATGCGGCGTCTGATCAGAGTCTACACTGTTTGCTGATAAGAAATTCAATATAAAACAAAACAAAAATGAAAATTTAGACCAGACATCCCTTAGATAAAATATAGACTAATCCAATATATAAGAATGGAAGAATCCACTGGGAGCAAATGGGTTAATGTATGAAATAATGATATCATGAACATATATTAGCTTATCTTTAGCTCGTATGTTTTCGAAGGAACAACTCGAGCTATTGTGATCACTGGGTCGTCGTCGCCGGCGTGCAAAAACTTTAATGTAGCTGATTAATAAAACAATATTTATACCCATTCTCAAAAAAAAAAGAAGACAATCAATGATATAAGTCAAGTGATAATTCGCCAATTCAAAGCAATTAACGTCGTGTCATTGATTTTCTCCATTTTTCATTATATCAGGATAATTTCGTAAACATTTTTAATGGTATAAAATGTTTTAATAAATGGATTTCCAGGCCTTTAAATATGCAAGGGGTGTTGCGATTCGCATATCGCCATGGACATTTTTGTTTTTTATTGTGCTCATAAAATAGTGTTGAATGTAATCATGTCCGGTTTAAACTCCTGCATTTATTCATTATTAATGTATGTTTTCATGAAGACAAAACGGTGCTAAAGCAACCAAACATTAAGTATACTGACAGGCTAATGCAATGTCGCCAAACCTGGCCTAATATACGAGGCTAAACTGTAAAGGTAAATAGAATATCACATACTGCACGATAATTCTACAATGCCATATTCATTCACCCTATAATAATGTATGGCATGTGTATGAAACAAGATTTTTACCAAATTCATCTATGGAACATTTTATCTGAAGCCAAGTTTCTAAATTACACTTCGGAAATTTAGCTTTCTAATCTACGAGTCATTCCAAATACTCATATTCGTTTCCTATGAATCACTATTTTTGGTTTGTTTCCACAATTTTGTGTACCAAATAATCTATGGTTTATCGACATTTTATGAAAAGTACCTTGAGAAAACATATATAATTTTGCTGGCCAATGAAATACAGCGGGGAAAAACTAATCTAATATACGAGGCCTAATCTACGAGACAAATATCTTTCTGAAATCGCCCCTTTCATCATTTTCGTGTATCATGTCACTCAATTACATCTAATTCAATACTTAAACTACAGCCACATGTAAGTGGTATCAACATGAAACTTCAACGGTTGGTAGATCTGTTTATGGAGAAGGGTTTGCAGTTGGCAATCACCAAATCAGACGAGCCGTCTGATCAGGGTCTTC